>JAUCMV010000041.1:0-22523 GCA_030435675.1 Steinernema hermaphroditum | reverse complement strand
TACTTTGGAGCAGGAGGGTCAGATGCAGAACTCTTTGCATGAACAAGGCCCTATCTGTCTCGAATTGAAAGTTTTGCAGGAAACTAAGATAGTCCACAGTAAATCCAACGAGAGTAGGCGCGTTCGATCAGGCTCGTGCAGTTCTACAAGATCCAATCATAAAAATGCTATGGTACTTTGGAGCAGGAGGGTCAGATGCAGAGCTCTTGGTGTGAGCAAGGCCCTATCTGTCTCGAATTGAAAGTTTTGCAGGAAACTAAGATAGTCCACAGTAATCCCAACGGGAATAGGCGCGTTCGATCAGGCTCGTGCAGTTCTACAAGATCCAATCATAAAAATGCTATGGTACTTTGGAGCAGGAGGGGTCAGATGCAGAACTCTTTGCATGAACAAGGCCCTATCTGTCTCGAATTGAAAGTTTTGCAGGAAACTAAGATAGTCCACAGTAAATCCAACGGGAATAGGCGCGTTCGATCAGGCTCGTGCAGTTCTACAAGATCCAATCATAAAAATGCTATGGTACTTTGGAGCAGGAGGGTCAGATGCAGAACTCTTTGTATGAACAAGGCCCTATCTGTCTCGAATTGAAAGTTTTGCAGGAAACTAAGATAGTCCACAGTAAATCCAACGAGAGTAGGCGCGTTCGATCAGGCTCGTGCAGTTCTACAAGATCCAATCATAAAAATGCTATGGTACTTTGGAGCAGGAGGGTCAGATGCAGAACTCTTGGTGTGAACAAGGCCCTATCTGTCTCGAATTGAAAGTTTTGCAGGAAACTAAGATAGTCCACAGTAAATCCAACGAGAGTAGGCGCGTTCGATCAGGCTCGTGCAGTTCTACAAGATCCAATCATAAAAATGCTATGGTACTTTGGAGCAGGAGGGTCAGATGCAGAACTCTTTGTATGAACAAGGCCCTATCTGTCTCGAATTGAAAGTTTTGCAGGAAACTAAGATAGTCCACAGTAAATCCAACGGGAGTAGGCGCGTTCGATCAGGCTCGTGCAGTTCTACAAGATCCAATCATAAAAATGCTATGGTACTTTGGAGCAGGAGGGTCAGATGCAGAACTCTTTGTATGAACAAGGCCCTATCTGTCTCGAATTGAAAGTTTTGCAGGAAACTAAGATAGTCCACAGTAAACCCAACGGGAATAGGCGCGTTCGATCAGGCTCGTGCAGTTCTACAAGATCCAATCATAAAAATGCTATGGTACTTTGGAGCAGGAGGGTCAGATGCAGAGCTCTTGGTGTGAGCAAGGCCCTATCTGTCTCGAATTGAAAGTTTTGCAGGAAACTAAGATAGTCCACAGTAATCCCAACGGGAATAGGCGCGTTCGATCAGGCTCGTGCAGTTCTACAAGATCCAATCATAAAAATGCTATGGTACTTTGGAGCAGGAGGGGTCAGATGCATAACTCTTTGTATGAGCAAGGGCCCTATCTGTCTCGAATTGAAAGTTTTGCAGGAAACTAAGATAGTCCACAGTAAATCCAACGAGAGTAGGCGCGTTCGATCAGGCTCGTGCAGTTCTACAAGATCCAATCATAAAAATGCTATGGTACTTTGGAGCAGGAGGGTCAGATGCAGAACTCTTTGTATGAACAAGGCCCTATCTGTCTCGAATTGAAAGTTTTGCAGGAAACTAAGATAGTCCACAGTAAATCCAACGAGAGTAGGCGCGTTCGATCAGGCTCGTGCAGTTCTACAAGATCCAATCATAAAAATGCTATGGTACTTTGGAGCAGGAGGGTCAGATGCATAACTCTTTGTATGAACAAGGCCCTATCTGTCTCGAATTGAAAGTTTTGCAGGAAACTAAGATAGTCCACAGTAAATCCAACGAGAGTAGGCGCGTTCGATCAGGCTCGTGCAGTTCTACAAGATCCAATCATAAAAATGCTATGGTACTTTGGAGCAGGAGGGTCAGATGCAGAACTCTTTGTATGAACAAGGCCCTATCTGTCTCGAATTGAAAGTTTTGCAGGAAACTAAGATAGTCCACAGGAAATCCAACGAGAGTAGGCGCGTTCGATCAGGCTCCTGCAGTTCTACAAGATCCAATCATAAAAATGCTATGGTACTTTGGAGCAGGAGGGTCAGATGCAGAACTCTTTGTATGAGCAAGGGCCCTATCTGTCTCGAATTGAAAGTTTTGCAGGAAACTAAGATAGTCCACAGTAAATCCAACGAGAGTAGGCGCGTTCGATCAGGCTCGTGCAGTTCTACAAGATCCAATCATAAAAATGCTATGGTACTTTGGAGCAGGAGGGTCAGATGCAGAGCTCTTGGTGTGAGCAAGGCCCTATCTGTCTCGAATTGAAAGTTTTGCAGGAAACTAAGATAGTCCACAGTAAATCCAACGGGAATAGGCGCGTTCGATCAGGCTCGTGCAGTTCTACAAGATCCAATCATAAAAATGCTATGGTACTTTGGAGCAGGAGGGTCAGATGCAGAACTCTTTGTATGAACAAGGCCCTATCTGTCTCGAATTGAAAGTTTTGCAGGAAACTAAGATAGTCCACAGGAAATCCAACGGGAGTAGGCGCGTTCGATCAGGCTCGTGCAGTTCTACAAGATCCAATCATAAAAATGCTATGGTACTTTGGAGCAGGAGGGTCAGATGCAGAACTCTTTGTATGAGCAAGGGCCCTGTCTGTCTCGAATTGAAAGTTTTGCAGGAAACTAAGATAGTCCACAGTAAATCCAACGAGAGTAGGCGCGTTCGATCAGGCTCGTGCAGTTCTACAAGATCCAATCATAAAAATGCTATGGTACTTTGGAGCAGGAGGGTCAGATGCAGAACTCTTTGTATGAACAAGGCCCTATCTGTCTCGAATTGAAAGTTTTGCAGGAAACTAAGATAGTCCACAGGAAATCCAACGAGAGTAGGCGCGTTCGATCAGGCTCCTGCAGTTCTACAAGATCCAATCATAAAAATGCTATGGTACTTTGGAGCAGGAGGGGTCAGATGCAGAACTCTTTGTATGAGCAAGGGCCCTGTCTGTCTCGAATTGAAAGTTTTGCAGGAAACTAAGATAGTCCACAGTAAATCCAACGAGAGTAGGCGCGTTCGATCAGGCTCGTGCAGTTCTACAAGATCCAATCATAAAAATGCTATGGTACTTTGGAGCAGGAGGGTCAGATGCAGAACTCTTGGTGTGAACAAGGCCCTATCTGTCTCGAATTGAAAGTTTTGCAGGAAACTAAGATAGTCCACAGTAATCCCAACGGGAATAGGCGCGTTCGATCAGGCTCGTGCAGTTCTACAAGATCCAATCATAAAAATGATATGGTACTTTGGAGCAGGAGGGGTCAGATGCAGAACTCTTTGTATGAGCAAGGGCCCTGTCTGTCTCGAATTGAAAGTTTTGCAGGAAACTAAGATAGTCCACAGTAAATCCAACGAGAGTAGGCGCGTTCGATCAGGCTCGTGCAGTTCTACAAGATCCAATCATAAAAATGCTATGGTACTTTGGAGCAGGAGGGTCAGATGCAGAACTCTTTGTATGAACAAGGCCCTATCTGTCTCGAATTGAAAGTTTTGCAGGAAACTAAGATAGTCCACAGTAAATCCAACGAGAGTAGGCGCGTTCGATCAGGCTCGTGCAGTTCTACAAGATCCAATCATAAAAATGCTATGGTACTTTGGAGCAGGAGGGTCAGATGCAGAGCTCTTGGTGTGAGCAAGGCCCTGTCTGTCTCGAATTGAAAGTTTTGCAGGAAACTAAGATAGTCCACAGTAATCCCAACGGGAATAGGCGCGTTCGATCAGGCTCGTGCAGTTCTACAAGATCCAATCATAAAAATGCTATGGTACTTTGGAGCAGGAGGGGTCAGATGCAGAACTCTTTGTATGAGCAAGGGCCCTGTCTGTCTCGAATTGAAAGTTTTGCAGGAAACTAAGATAGTCCACAGTAAATCCAACGAGAGTAGGCGCGTTCGATCAGGCTCGTGCAGTTCTACAAGATCCAATCATAAAAATGCTATGGTACTTTGGAGCAGGAGGGTCAGATGCAGAACTCTTTGTATGAACAAGGCCCTATCTGTCTCGAATTGAAAGTTTTGCAGGAAACTAAGATAGTCCACAGGAAATCCAACGAGAGTAGGCGCGTTCGATCAGGCTCGTGCAGTTCTACAAGATCCAATCATAAAAATGCTATGGTACTTTGGAGCAGGAGGGTCAGATGCATAACTCTTTGTATGAGCAAGGGCCCTGCTGTCTCGAATTGAAAGTTTTGCAGGAAACTAAGATAGTCCACAGTAAATCCAACGAGAGTAGGCGCGTTCGATCAGGCTCGTGCAGTTCTACAAGATCCAATCATAAAAATGCTATGGTACTTTGGAGCAGGAGGGTCAGATGCAGAACTCTTTGTATGAACAAGGCCCTATCTGTCTCGAATTGAAAGTTTTGCAGGAAACTAAGATAGTCCACAGGAAATCCAACGAGAGTAGGCGCGTTCGATCAGGCTCGTGCAGTTCTACAAGATCCAATCATAAAAATGCTATGGTACTTTGGAGCAGGAGGGTCAGATGCATAACTCTTTGTATGAGCAAGGGCCCTGCTGTCTCGAATCGAAAGTTTTGCAGGAAACTAAGATAGTCCACAGTAAATCCAACGAGAGTAGGCGCGTTCGATCAGGCTCGTGCAGTTCTACAAGATAGAATCATAAAAATGCTATGGTACTTTGGAGCAGGAGGGTCAGATGCAGAACTCTTTGTATGAACAAGGTCCTATCTGTCTCGAATCGAAAGTTTTGCAGGAAACTAAGATAGTCCACAGTAAATCCAACGAGAGTAGGCGCGTTCGATCAGGCTCGTGCAGTTCTACAAGATCCAATCATAAAAATGCTATGGTACTTTGGAGCAGGAGGGTCAGATGCATAACTCTTTGTATGAGCAAGGGCCCTGCTGTCTCGAATTGAAAGTTTTGCAGGAAACTAAGATAGTCCACAGTAAATCCAACGAGAGTAGGCGCGCTCGATCAGGCTCGTGCAGTTCTACAAGATCCAATCATAAAAATGCTATAGTACTTTGGAGCAGGAGGGTCAGATGCAGAACTCTTTGTATAAACAAGGCCCTATCTGTCTCGAATTGAAAGTTTTGCAGGAAACTAAGATAGTCCACAGTAAATCCAACGAGAGTAGGCGCGTTCGATCAGGCTCGTGCAGTTCTACAAGATCCAATCATAAAAATGCTATGGTACTTTGGAGCAGGAGGGTCAGATGCAGAGCTCTTGGTGTGAGCAAGGCCCTGCTGTCTCGAATTGAAAGTTTTGCAGGAAACTAAGATAGTCCACAGTAATCCCAACGGGAATAGGCGCGTTCGATCAGGCTCGTGCAGTTCTACAAGATCCAATCATAAAAATGCTATGGTACTTTGGAGCAGGAGGGTCAGATGCAGAGCTCTTGGTGTGAGCAAGGGCCCTGCTGTCTCGAATTGAAAGTTTTGCAGGAAACTAAGATAGTCCACAGTAAATCCAACGAGAGTAGGCGCGTTCGATCAGGCTCGTGCAGTTCTACAAGATCCAGTCATAAAAATGCTATGGTACTTTGGAGCAGGAGGGTCAGATGCAGAACTCTTTGTATGAACAAGGCCCTATCTGTCTCGAATTGAAAGTTTTGCAGGAAACTAAGATAGTCCACAGGAAATCCAACGAGAGTAGGCGCGTTCGATCAGGCTCGTGCAGTTCTACAAGATCCAATCATAAAAATGCTATGGTACTTTGGAGCAGGAGGGTCAGATGCATAACTCTTTGTATGAGCAAGGGCCCTGCTGTCTCGAATTGAAAGTTTTGCAGGAAACTAAGATAGTCCACAGTAAATCCAACGAGAGTAGGCGCGCTCGATCAGGCTCGTGCAGTTCTACAAGATCCAATCATAAAAATGCTATAGTACTTTGGAGCAGGAGGGTCAGATGCAGAACTCTTTGTATAAACAAGGCCCTATCTGTCTCGAATTGAAAGTTTTGCAGGAAACTAAGATAGTCCACAGTAAATCCAACGAGAGTAGGCGCGTTCGATCAGGCTCGTGCAGTTCTACAAGATCCAGTCATAAAAATGCTATGGTACTTTGGAGCAGGAGGGTCAGATGCAGAACTCTTTGTATGAACAAGGCCCTATCTGTCTCGAATTGAAAGTTTTGCAGGAAACTAAGATAGTCCACAGGAAATCCAACGAGAGTAGGCGCGTTCGATCAGGCTCGTGCAGTTCTACAAGATCCAATCGTAAAAATGCTATGGTACTTTGGAGCAGGAGGGTCAGATGCAGAACTCTTTGTATGAACAAGGTCCTATCTGTCTCGAATCGAAAGTTTTGCAGGAAACTAAGATAGTCCACAGTAAATCCAACGAGAGTAGGCGCGTTCGATCAGGCTCGTGCAGTTCTACAAGATAGAATCATAAAAATGCTATGGTACTTTGGAGCAGGAGGGTCAGATGCAGAACTCTTTGTATGAACAAGGTCCTATCTGTCTCGAATCGAAAGTTTTGCAGGAAACTAAGATAGTCCACAGTAAATCCAACGAGAGTAGGCGCGTTCGATCAGGCTCGTGCAGTTCTACAAGATCCAATCATAAAAATTTGGAGCGGAGGGGTCAGATGCATAACTCTTTGTATGAGCAAGGGCCCTGCTGTCTCGAATTGAAAGTTTTGCAGGAAACTAAGATAGTCCACAGTAAATCCAACGAGAGTAGGCGCGTTCGATCAGGCTCGTGCAGTTCTACAAGATCCAATCGTAAAAATGCTATGGTACTTTGGAGCAGGAGGGTCAGATGCAGAACTCTTTGTATGAACAAGGCCCTATCTGTCTCGAATTGAAAGTTTTGCAGGAAACTAAGATAGTCCACAGTAAATCCAACGAGAGTAGGCGCGTTCGATCAGGCTCGTGCAGTTCTACAAGATCCAATCATAAAAATGCTATGGTACTTTGGAGCAGGAGGGTCAGATGCAGAGCTCTTGGTGTGAGCAAGGCCCTGCTGTCTCTAATTGAAAGTTTTGCAGGAAACTAAGATAGTCCACAGTAATCCCAACGGGAATAGGCGCGTTCGATCAGGCTCGTGCAGTTCTACAAGATCCAATCATAAAAATTATGGTACTTTGGAGCGGAGGGGTCAGATGCATAACTCTTTGTATGAGCAAGGGCCCTGCTGTCTCGAATTGAAAGTTTTGCAGGAAACTAAGATAGTCCACAGTAAATCCAACGAGAGTAGGCGCGTTCGATCAGGCTCGTGCAGTTCTACAAGATCCAATCATAAAAATGCTATGGTACTTTGGAGCAGGAGGGTCAGATGCAGAACTCTTTGTATGAACAAGGCCCTATCTGTCTCGAATTGAAAGTTTTGCAGGAAACTAAGATAGTCCACAGGAAATCCAACGAGAGTAGGCGCGTTCGATCAGGCTCGTGCAGTTCTACAAGATCCAATCATAAAAATGCTATGGTACTTTGGAGCAGGAGGGTCAGATGCAGAACTCTTTGTATAAACAAGGCCCTATCTGTCTCGAATTGAAAGTTTTGCAGGAAACTAAGATAGTCCACAGGAAATCCAACGAGAGTAGGCGCGTTCGATCAGGCTCGTGCAGTTCTACAAGATCCAATCATAAAAATGCTATGGTAATTTGGAACAGGAGGGTCAGATGCAGTGCTCTTGGTGTGAGCAAGGCCCTATCTGTCTCGAATTGAAAGTTTTGCAGGAAACTAAGATAGACCACAGTAATCCCAACGGGAATAGGCGCGTTCGATCAGGCTCGTGCAGTTCTACAAGATCCAATCATAAAAATATGGAGCGGAGGGGTCAGATGCATAACTCTTTGTATGAGCAAGGGCCCTGCTGTCTCGAATTGAAAGTTTTGCAGGAAACTAAGATAGTCCACAGTAAATCCAACGAGAGTAGGCGCGTTCGATCAGGCTCGTGCAGTTCTACAAGATCCAATCATAAAAATATGGAGCGGAGGGGTCAGATGCATAACTCTTTGTATGAGCAAGGGCCCTGCTGTCTCGAATTGAAAGTTTTGCAGGAAACTAAGATAGTCCACAGTAAATCCAACGAGAGTAGGCGCGTTCGATCAGGCTCGTGCAGTTCTACAAGATCCAATCATAAAAATGCTATGGTACTTTGGAGCAGGAGGGTCAGATGCAGAACTCTTTGTATAAACAAGGCCCTATCTGTCTCGAATTGAAAGTTTTGCAGGAAACTAAGATAGTCCACAGGAAATCCAACGAGAGTAGGCGCGTTCGATCAGGCTCGTGCAGTTCTACAAGATCCAATCATAAAAATGCTATGGTACTTTGGAGCAGGAGGGTCAGATGCAGAACTCTTTGTATAAACAAGGCCCTATCTGTCTCGAATTGAAAGTTTTGCAGGAAACTAAGATAGTCCACAGGAAATCCAACGAGAGTAGGCGCGTTCGATCAGGCTCGTGCAGTTCTACAAGATCCAATCATAAAAATGCTATGGTACTTTGGAGCAGGAGGGTCAGATGCAGAACTCTTTGTATAAACAAGGCCCTATCTGTCTCGAATTGAAAGTTTTGCAGGAAACTAAGATAGTCCACAGGAAATCCAACGAGAGTAGGCGCGTTCGATCAGGCTCGTGCAGTTCTACAAGATCCAATCATAAAAATGCTATGGTAATTTGGAACAGGAGGGTCAGATGCAGTGCTCTTGGTGTGAGCAAGGCCCTATCTGTCTCGAATTGAAAGTTTTGCAGGAAACTAAGATAGACCACAGTAATCCCAACGGGAATAGGCGCGTTCGATCAGGCTCGTGCAGTTCTACAAGATCCAGTCATAAAAATGCTATGGTACTTTGGAGCAGGAGGGTCAGATGCAGAACTCTTTGTATAAACAAGGCCCTATCTGTCTCGAATTGAAAGTTTTGCAGGAAACTAAGATAGTCCACAGGAAATCCAACGAGAGTAGGCGCGTTCGATCAGGCTCGTGCAGTTCTACAAGATCCAATCATAAAAATGCTATGGTACTTTGGAGCAGGAGGGTCAGATGCAGAGCTCTTGGTGTGAGCAAGGCCCTGCTGTCTCGAATTGAAAGTTTTGCAGGAAACTAAGATAGTCCACAGTAATCCCAACGGGAATAGGCGCGTTCGATCAGGCTCGTGCAGTTCTACAAGATCCAATCATAAAAATAGGAGCGGAGGGGTCAGATGCATAACTCTTTGTATGAGCAAGGGCCCTGCTGTCTCGAATTGAAAGTTTTGCAGGAAACTAAGATAGTCCACAGTAAATCCAACGAGAGTAGGCGCGTTCGATCAGGCTCGTGCAGTTCTACAAGATCCAATCGTAAAAATGCTATGGTACTTTGGAGCAGGAGGGTCAGATGCAGAACTCTTTGTATGAACAAGGCCCTATCTGTCTCGAATTGAAAGTTTTGCAGGAAACTAAGATAGTCCACAGTAAATCCAACGAGAGTAGGCGCGTTCGATCAGGCTCGTGCAGTTCTACAAGATCCAATCATAAAAATGCTATGGTAATTTGGAACAGGAGGGTCAGATGCAGTGCTCTTGGTGTGAGCAAGGCCCTATCTGTCTCGAATTGAAAGTTTTGCAGGAAACTAAGATAGACCACAGTAATCCCAACGGGAATAGGCGCGTTCGATCAGGCTCGTGCAGTTCTACAAGATCCAATCATAAAAATTGGAGCGGAGGGGGGTCAGATGCATAACTCTTTGTATGAGCAAGGGCCCTGCTGTCTCGAATTGAAAGTTTTGCAGGAAACTAAGATAGTCCACAGTAAATCCAACGAGAGTAGGCGCGTTCGATCAGGCTCGTGCAGTTCTACAAGATCCAATCATAAAAATATGGAGCGGAGGGGTCAGATGCATAACTCTTTGTATGAGCAAGGGCCCTGCTGTCTCGAATTGAAAGTTTTGCAGGAAACTAAGATAGTCCACAGTAAATCCAACGAGAGTAGGCGCGTTCGATCAGGCTCGTGCAGTTCTACAAGATCCAATCATAAAAATGCTATGGTACTTTGGAGCAGGAGGGTCAGATGCAGAACTCTTTGTATAAACAAGGCCCTATCTGTCTCGAATTGAAAGTTTTGCAGGAAACTAAGATAGTCCACAGGAAATCCAACGAGAGTAGGCGCGTTCGATCAGGCTCGTGCAGTTCTACAAGATCCAATCATAAAAATGCTATGGTACTTTGGAGCAGGAGGGTCAGATGCAGAACTCTTTGTATAAACAAGGCCCTATCTGTCTCGAATTGAAAGTTTTGCAGGAAACTAAGATAGTCCACAGGAAATCCAACGAGAGTAGGCGCGTTCGATCAGGCTCGTGCAGTTCTACAAGATCCAATCATAAAAATGCTATGGTAATTTGGAACAGGAGGGTCAGATGCAGTGCTCTTGGTGTGAGCAAGGCCCTATCTGTCTCGAATTGAAAGTTTTGCAGGAAACTAAGATAGACCACAGTAATCCCAACGGGAATAGGCGCGTTCGATCAGGCTCGTGCAGTTCTACAAGATCCAATCATAAAAATTGGAGCGGAGGGGTCAGATGCATAACTCTTTGTATGAGCAAGGGCCCTGCTGTCTCGAATTGAAAGTTTTGCAGGAAACTAAGATAGTCCACAGTAAATCCAACGAGAGTAGGCGCGTTCGATCAGGCTCGTGCAGTTCTACAAGATCCAATCATAAAAATGCTATGGTACTTTGGAGCAGGAGGGTCAGATGCAGAACTCTTGGTGTGAGCAAGGCCCTGCTGTCTCGAATTGAAAGTTTTGCAGGAAACTAAGATAGTCCACAGTAATCCCAACGGGAATAGGCGCGTTCGATCAGGCTCGTGCAGTTCTACAAGATCCAATCATAAAAATTGGAGCGGAGGGGTCAGATGCATAACTCTTTGTATGAGCAAGGGCCCTGCTGTCTCGAATTGAAAGTTTTGCAGGAAACTAAGATAGTCCACAGTAAATCCAACGAGAGTAGGCGCGTTCGATCAGGCTCGTGCAGTTCTACAAGATCCAATCATAAAAATGCTATGGTACTTTGGAGCAGGAGGGTCAGATGCAGAACTCTTTGTATAAACAAGGCCCTATCTGTCTCGAATTGAAAGTTTTGCAGGAAACTAAGATAGTCCACAGGAAATCCAACGAGAGTAGGCGCGTTCGATCAGGCTCGTGCAGTTCTACAAGATCCAATCATAAAAATGCTATGGTACTTTGGAGCAGGAGGGTCAGATGCAGAACTCTTTGTATAAACAAGGCCCTATCTGTCTCGAATTGAAAGTTTTGCAGGAAACTAAGATAGTCCACAGGAAATCCAACGAGAGTAGGCGCGTTCGATCAGGCTCGTGCAGTTCTACAAGATCCAATCATAAAAATTGGAGCGGAGGCGTCAGATGCATAACTCTTTGTATGAGCAAGGGCCCTGCTGTCTCGAATTGAAAGTTTTGCAGGAAACTAAGATAGTCCACAGTAAATCCAACGAGAGTAGGCGCGTTCGATCAGGCTCGTGCAGTTCTACAAGATCCAATCATAAAAATTGGAGCGGAGGGGTCAGATGCATAACTCTTTGTATGAGCAAGGGCCCTGCTGTCTCGAATTGAAAGTTTTGCAGGAAACTAAGATAGTCCACAGTAAATCCAACGAGAGTAGGCGCGTTCGATCAGGCTCGTGCAGTTCTACAAGATCCAATCATAAAAATGCTATGGTACTTTGGAGCAGGAGGGTCAGATGCAGAACTCTTTGTATAAACAAGGCCCTATCTGTCTCGAATTGAAAGTTTTGCAGGAAACTAAGATAGTCCACAGGAAATCCAACGAGAGTAGGCGCGTTCGATCAGGCTCGTGCAGTTCTACAAGATCCAATCATAAAAATGCTATGGTACTTTGGAGCAGGAGGGTCAGATGCAGAACTCTTTGTATAAACAAGGCCCTATCTGTCTCGAATTGAAAGTTTTGCAGGAAACTAAGATAGTCCACAGGAAATCCAACGAGAGTAGGCGCGTTCGATCAGGCTCGTGCAGTTCTACAAGATCCAATCATAAAAATGCTATGGTACTTTGGAGCAGGAGGGTCAGATGCAGAACTCTTTGTATAAACAAGGCCCTATCTGTCTCGAATTGAAAGTTTTGCAGGAAACTAAGATAGTCCACAGGAAATCCAACGAGAGTAGGCGCGTTCGATCAGGCTCGTGCAGTTCTACAAGATCCAATCATAAAAATGCTATGGTAATTTGGAACAGGAGGGTCAGATGCAGTGCTCTTGGTGTGAGCAAGGCCCTATCTGTCTCGAATTGAAAGTTTTGCAGGAAACTAAGATAGACCACAGTAATCCCAACGGGAATAGGCGCGTTCGATCAGGCTCGTGCAGTTCTACAAGATCCAATCATAAAAATTGGAGCGGAGGGGTCAGATGCATAACTCTTTGTATGAGCAAGGGCCCTGCTGTCTCGAATTGAAAGTTTTGCAGGAAACTAAGATAGTCCACAGTAAATCCAACGAGAGTAGGCGCGTTCGATCAGGCTCGTGCAGTTCTACAAGATCCAATCATAAAAATGCTATGGTACTTTGGAGCAGGAGGGTCAGATGCAGAACTCTTGGTGTGAGCAAGGCCCTGCTGTCTCGAATTGAAAGTTTTGCAGGAAACTAAGATAGTCCACAGTAATCCCAACGGGAATAGGCGCGTTCGATCAGGCTCGTGCAGTTCTACAAGATCCAATCATAAAAATTGGAGCGGAGGGGTCAGATGCATAACTCTTTGTATGAGCAAGGGCCCTGCTGTCTCGAATTGAAAGTTTTGCAGGAAACTAAGATAGTCCACAGTAAATCCAACGAGAGTAGGCGCGTTCGATCAGGCTCGTGCAGTTCTACAAGATCCAATCATAAAAATGCTATGGTACTTTGGAGCAGGAGGGTCAGATGCAGAACTCTTTGTATAAACAAGGCCCTATCTGTCTCGAATTGAAAGTTTTGCAGGAAACTAAGATAGTCCACAGGAAATCCAACGAGAGTAGGCGCGTTCGATCAGGCTCGTGCAGTTCTACAAGATCCAATCATAAAAATGCTATGGTACTTTGGAGCAGGAGGGTCAGATGCAGAACTCTTTGTATAAACAAGGCCCTATCTGTCTCGAATTGAAAGTTTTGCAGGAAACTAAGATAGTCCACAGGAAATCCAACGAGAGTAGGCGCGTTCGATCAGGCTCGTGCAGTTCTACAAGATCCAATCATAAAAATTGGAGCGGAGGCGTCAGATGCATAACTCTTTGTATGAGCAAGGGCCCTGCTGTCTCGAATTGAAAGTTTTGCAGGAAACTAAGATAGTCCACAGTAAATCCAACGAGAGTAGGCGCGTTCGATCAGGCTCGTGCAGTTCTACAAGATCCAATCATAAAAATTGGAGCGGAGGGGTCAGATGCATAACTCTTTGTATGAGCAAGGGCCCTGCTGTCTCGAATTGAAAGTTTTGCAGGAAACTAAGATAGTCCACAGTAAATCCAACGAGAGTAGGCGCGTTCGATCAGGCTCGTGCAGTTCTACAAGATCCAATCATAAAAATGCTATGGTACTTTGGAGCAGGAGGGTCAGATGCAGAACTCTTTGTATAAACAAGGCCCTATCTGTCTCGAATTGAAAGTTTTGCAGGAAACTAAGATAGTCCACAGGAAATCCAACGAGAGTAGGCGCGTTCGATCAGGCTCGTGCAGTTCTACAAGATCCAATCATAAAAATGCTATGGTACTTTGGAGCAGGAGGGTCAGATGCAGAACTCTTTGTATAAACAAGGCCCTATCTGTCTCGAATTGAAAGTTTTGCAGGAAACTAAGATAGTCCACAGGAAATCCAACGAGAGTAGGCGCGTTCGATCAGGCTCGTGCAGTTCTACAAGATCCAATCATAAAAATGCTATGGTACTTTGGAGCAGGAGGGTCAGATGCAGAACTCTTTGTATAAACAAGGCCCTATCTGTCTCGAATTGAAAGTTTTGCAGGAAACTAAGATAGTCCACAGGAAATCCAACGAGAGTAGGCGCGTTCGATCAGGCTCGTGCAGTTCTACAAGATCCAATCATAAAAATGCTATGGTAATTTGGAACAGGAGGGTCAGATGCAGTGCTCTTGGTGTGAGCAAGGCCCTATCTGTCTCGAATTGAAAGTTTTGCAGGAAACTAAGATAGACCACAGTAATCCCAACGGGAATAGGCGCGTTCGATCAGGCTCGTGCAGTTCTACAAGATCCAATCATAAAAATTGGAGCGGAGGGGTCAGATGCATAACTCTTTGTATGAGCAAGGGCCCTGCTGTCTCGAATTGAAAGTTTTGCAGGAAACTAAGATAGTCCACAGTAAATCCAACGAGAGTAGGCGCGTTCGATCAGGCTCGTGCAGTTCTACAAGATCCAATCATAAAAATGCTATGGTACTTTGGAGCAGGAGGGTCAGATGCAGAACTCTTGGTGTGAGCAAGGCCCTGCTGTCTCGAATTGAAAGTTTTGCAGGAAACTAAGATAGTCCACAGTAATCCCAACGGGAATAGGCGCGTTCGATCAGGCTCGTGCAGTTCTACAAGATCCAATCATAAAAATTGGAGCGGAGGGGTCAGATGCATAACTCTTTGTATGAGCAAGGGCCCTGCTGTCTCGAATTGAAAGTTTTGCAGGAAACTAAGATAGTCCACAGTAAATCCAACGAGAGTAGGCGCGTTCGATCAGGCTCGTGCAGTTCTACAAGATCCAATCATAAAAATGCTATGGTACTTTGGAGCAGGAGGGTCAGATGCAGAACTCTTTGTATAAACAAGGCCCTATCTGTCTCGAATTGAAAGTTTTGCAGGAAACTAAGATAGTCCACAGGAAATCCAACGAGAGTAGGCGCGTTCGATCAGGCTCGTGCAGTTCTACAAGATCCAATCATAAAAATGCTATGGTAATTTGGAACAGGAGGGTCAGATGCAGTGCTCTTGGTGTGAGCAAGGCCCTATCTGTCTCGAATTGAAAGTTTTGCAGGAAACTAAGATAGACCACAGTAATCCCAACGGGAATAGGCGCGTTCGATCAGGCTCGTGCAGTTCTACAAGATCCAGTCATAAAAATGCTATGGTACTTTGGAGCAGGAGGGTCAGATGCAGAACTCTTTGTATAAACAAGGCCCTATCTGTCTCGAATTGAAAGTTTTGCAGGAAACTAAGATAGTCCACAGGAAATCCAACGAGAGTAGGCGCGTTCGATCAGGCTCGTGCAGTTCTACAAGATCCAATCATAAAAATGCTATGGTACTTTGGAGCAGGAGGGTCAGATGCAGAGCTCTTGGTGTGAGCAAGGCCCTGCTGTCTCGAATTGAAAGTTTTGCAGGAAACTAAGATAGTCCACAGTAATCCCAACGGGAATAGGCGCGTTCGATCAGGCTCGTGCAGTTCTACAAGATCCAATCATAAAAATTGGAGCGGAGGGGTCAGATGCATAACTCTTTGTATGAGCAAGGGCCCTGCTGTCTCGAATTGAAAGTTTTGCAGGAAACTAAGATAGTCCACAGTAAATCCAACGAGAGTAGGCGCGTTCGATCAGGCTCGTGCAGTTCTACAAGATCCAATCGTAAAAATGCTATGGTACTTTGGAGCAGGAGGGTCAGATGCAGAACTCTTTGTATGAACAAGGCCCTATCTGTCTCGAATTGAAAGTTTTGCAGGAAACTAAGATAGTCCACAGTAAATCCAACGAGAGTAGGCGCGTTCGATCAGGCTCGTGCAGTTCTACAAGATCCAATCATAAAAATGCTATGGTAATTTGGAACAGGAGGGTCAGATGCAGTGCTCTTGGTGTGAGCAAGGCCCTATCTGTCTCGAATTGAAAGTTTTGCAGGAAACTAAGATAGACCACAGTAATCCCAACGGGAATAGGCGCGTTCGATCAGGCTCGTGCAGTTCTACAAGATCCAATCATAAAAATTGGAGCGGAGGGGTCAGATGCATAACTCTTTGTATGAGCAAGGGCCCTGCTGTCTCGAATTGAAAGTTTTGCAGGAAACTAAGATAGTCCACAGTAAATCCAACGAGAGTAGGCGCGTTCGATCAGGCTCGTGCAGTTCTACAAGATCCAATCATAAAAATTGGAGCGGAGGGGTCAGATGCATAACTCTTTGTATGAGCAAGGGCCCTGCTGTCTCGAATTGAAAGTTTTGCAGGAAACTAAGATAGTCCACAGTAAATCCAACGAGAGTAGGCGCGTTCGATCAGGCTCGTGCAGTTCTACAAGATCCAATCATAAAAATGCTATGGTACTTTGGAGCAGGAGGGTCAGATGCAGAACTCTTTGTATAAACAAGGCCCTATCTGTCTCGAATTGAAAGTTTTGCAGGAAACTAAGATAGTCCACAGGAAATCCAACGAGAGTAGGCGCGTTCGATCAGGCTCGTGCAGTTCTACAAGATCCAATCATAAAAATGCTATGGTACTTTGGAGCAGGAGGGTCAGATGCAGAACTCTTTGTATAAACAAGGCCCTATCTGTCTCGAATTGAAAGTTTTGCAGGAAACTAAGATAGTCCACAGGAAATCCAACGAGAGTAGGCGCGTTCGATCAGGCTCGTGCAGTTCTACAAGATCCAATCATAAAAATGCTATGGTAATTTGGAACAGGAGGGTCAGATGCAGTGCTCTTGGTGTGAGCAAGGCCCTATCTGTCTCGAATTGAAAGTTTTGCAGGAAACTAAGATAGACCACAGTAATCCCAACGGGAATAGGCGCGTTCGATCAGGCTCGTGCAGTTCTACAAGATCCAATCATAAAAATTGGAGCGGAGGGGTCAGATGCATAACTCTTTGTATGAGCAAGGGCCCTGCTGTCTCGAATTGAAAGTTTTGCAGGAAACTAAGATAGTCCACAGTAAATCCAACGAGAGTAGGCGCGTTCGATCAGGCTCGTGCAGTTCTACAAGATCCAATCATAAAAATGCTATGGTACTTTGGAGCAGGAGGGTCAGATGCAGAACTCTTGGTGTGAGCAAGGCCCTGCTGTCTCGAATTGAAAGTTTTGCAGGAAACTAAGATAGTCCACAGTAATCCCAACGGGAATAGGCGCGTTCGATCAGGCTCGTGCAGTTCTACAAGATCCAATCATAAAAATTGGAGCGGAGGGGTCAGATGCATAACTCTTTGTATGAGCAAGGGCCCTGCTGTCTCGAATTGAAAGTTTTGCAGGAAACTAAGATAGTCCACAGTAAATCCAACGAGAGTAGGCGCGTTCGATCAGGCTCGTGCAGTTCTACAAGATCCAATCATAAAAATGCTATGGTACTTTGGAGCAGGAGGGTCAGATGCAGAACTCTTTGTATAAACAAGGCCCTATCTGTCTCGAATTGAAAGTTTTGCAGGAAACTAAGATAGTCCACAGGAAATCCAACGAGAGTAGGCGCGTTCGATCAGGCTCGTGCAGTTCTACAAGATCCAATCATAAAAATGCTATGGTACTTTGGAGCAGGAGGGTCAGATGCAGAACTCTTTGTATAAACAAGGCCCTATCTGTCTCGAATTGAAAGTTTTGCAGGAAACTAAGATAGTCCACAGGAAATCCAACGAGAGTAGGCGCGTTCGATCAGGCTCGTGCAGTTCTACAAGATCCAATCATAAAAATGCTATGGTACTTTGGAGCAGGAGGGTCAGATGCAGAACTCTTTGTATAAACAAGGCCCTATCTGTCTCGAATTGAAAGTTTTGCAGGAAACTAAGATAGTCCACAGGAAATCCAACGAGAGTAGGCGCGTTCGATCAGGCTCGTGCAGTTCTACAAGATCCAATCATAAAAATTGGAGCGGAGGCGTCAGATGCATAACTCTTTGTATGAGCAAGGGCCCTGCTGTCTCGAATTGAAAGTTTTGCAGGAAACTAAGATAGTCCACAGTAAATCCAACGAGAGTAGGCGCGTTCGATCAGGCTCGTGCAGTTCTACAAGATCCAATCATAAAAATTGGAGCGGAGGGGTCAGATGCATAACTCTTTGTATGAGCAAGGGCCCTGCTGTCTCGAATTGAAAGTTTTGCAGGAAACTAAGATAGTCCACAGTAAATCCAACGAGAGTAGGCGCGTTCGATCAGGCTCGTGCAGTTCTACAAGATCCAATCATAAAAATGCTATGGTACTTTGGAGCAGGAGGGTCAGATGCAGAACTCTTTGTATAAACAAGGCCCTATCTGTCTCGAATTGAAAGTTTTGCAGGAAACTAAGATAGTCCACAGGAAATCCAACGAGAGTAGGCGCGTTCGATCAGGCTCGTGCAGTTCTACAAGATCCAATCATAAAAATGCTATGGTACTTTGGAGCAGGAGGGTCAGATGCAGAACTCTTTGTATAAACAAGGCCCTATCTGTCTCGAATTGAAAGTTTTGCAGGAAACTAAGATAGTCCACAGGAAATCCAACGAGAGTAGGCGCGTTCGATCAGGCTCGTGCAGTTCTACAAGATCCAATCATAAAAATGCTATGGTACTTTGGAGCAGGAGGGTCAGATGCAGAACTCTTTGTATAAACAAGGCCCTATCTGTCTCGAATTGAAAGTTTTGCAGGAAACTAAGATAGTCCACAGGAAATCCAACGAGAGTAGGCGCGTTCGATCAGGCTCGTGCAGTTCTACAAGATCCAATCATAAAAATGCTATGGTAATTTGGAACAGGAGGGTCAGATGCAGTGCTCTTGGTGTGAGCAAGGCCCTATCTGTCTCGAATTGAAAGTTTTGCAGGAAACTAAGATAGACCACAGTAATCCCAACGGGAATAGGCGCGTTCGATCAGGCTCGTGCAGTTCTACAAGATCCAATCATAAAAATTGGAGCGGAGGGGTCAGATGCATAACTCTTTGTATGAGCAAGGGCCCTGCTGTCTCGAATTGAAAGTTTTGCAGGAAACTAAGATAGTCCACAGTAAATCCAACGAGAGTAGGCGCGTTCGATCAGGCTCGTGCAGTTCTACAAGATCCAATCATAAAAATGCTATGGTACTTTGGAGCAGGAGGGTCAGATGCAGAACTCTTGGTGTGAGCAAGGCCCTGCTGTCTCGAATTGAAAGTTTTGCAGGAAACTAAGATAGTCCACAGTAATCCCAACGGGAATAGGCGCGTTCGATCAGGCTCGTGCAGTTCTACAAGATCCAATCATAAAAATAATTGGAGCGGAGGGGTCAGATGCATAACTCTTTGTATGAGCAAGGGCCCTGCTGTCTCGAATTGAAAGTTTTGCAGGAAACTAAGATAGTCCACAGTAAATCCAACGAGAGTAGGCGCGTTCGATCAGGCTCGTGCAGTTCTACAAGATCCAATCATAAAAATGCTATGGTACTTTGGAGCAGGAGGGTCAGATGCAGAACTCTTTGTATAAACAAGGCCCTATCTGTCTCGAATTGAAAGTTTTGCAGGAAACTAAGATAGTCCACAGGAAATCCAACGAGAGTAGGCGCGTTCGATCAGGCTCGTGCAGTTCTACAAGATCCAATCATAAAAATGCTATGGTACTTTGGAGCAGGAGGGTCAGATGCAGAACTCTTTGTATAAACAAGGCCCTATCTGTCTCGAATTGAAAGTTTTGCAGGAAACTAAGATAGTCCACAGGAAATCCAACGAGAGTAGGCGCGTTCGATCAGGCTCGTGCAGTTCTACAAGATCCAATCATAAAAATGCTATGGTACTTTGGAGCAGGAGGGTCAGATGCAGAACTCTTTGTATAAACAAGGCCCTATCTGTCTCGAATTGAAAGTTTTGCAGGAAACTAAGATAGTCCACAGGAAATCCAACGAGAGTAGGCGCGTTCGATCAGGCTCGTGCAGTTCTACAAGATCCAATCATAAAAATTATTATTTGGAGCGGAGGCGTCAGATGCATAACTCTTTGTATGAGCAAGGGCCCTGCTGTCTCGAATTGAAAGTTTTGCAGGAAACTAAGATAGTCCACAGTAAATCCAACGAGAGTAGGCGCGTTCGATCAGGCTCGTGCAGTTCTACAAGATCCAATCATAAAAATTATGTACTTTGGAGCGGAGGGGGGTCAGATGCATAACTCTTTGTATGAGCAAGGGCCCTGCTGTCTCGAATTGAAAGTTTTGCAGGAAACTAAGATAGTCCACAGTAAATCCAACGAGAGTAGGCGCGTTCGATCAGGCTCGTGCAGTTCTACAAGATCCAATCATAAAAATGCTATGGTACTTTGGAGCAGGAGGGTCAGATGCAGAACTCTTTGTATAAACAAGGCCCTATCTGTCTCGAATTGAAAGTTTTGCAGGAAACTAAGATAGTCCACAGGAAATCCAACGAGAGTAGGCGCGTTCGATCAGGCTCGTGCAGTTCTACAAGATCCAATCATAAAAATGCTATGGTACTTTGGAGCAGGAGGGTCAGATGCAGAACTCTTTGTATAAACAAGGCCCTATCTGTCTCGAATTGAAAGTTTTGCAGGAAACTAAGATAGTCCACAGGAAATCCAACGAGAGTAGGCGCGTTCGATCAGGCTCGTGCAGTTCTACAAGATCCAATCATAAAAATGCTATGGTACTTTGGAGCAGGAGGGTCAGATGCAGAACTCTTTGTATAAACAAGGCCCTATCTGTCTCGAATTGAAAGTTTTGCAGGAAACTAAGATAGTCCACAGGAAATCCAACGAGAGTAGGCGCGTTCGATCAGGCTCGTGCAGTTCTACAAGATCCAATCATAAAAATGCTATGGTACTTTGGAGCAGGAGGGTCAGATGCAGAACTCTTTGTATAAACAAGGCCCTATCTGTCTCGAATTGAAAGTTTTGCAGGAAACTAAGATAGTCCACAGGAAATCCAACGAGAGTAGGCGCGTTCGATCAGGCTCGTGCAGTTCTACAAGATCCAATCATAAAAATGCTATGGTAATTTGGAACAGGAGGGTCAGATGCAGTGCTCTTGGTGTGAGCAAGGCCCTATCTGTCTCGAATTGAAAGTTTTGCAGGAAACTAAGATAGACCACAGTAATCCCAACGGGAATAGGCGCGTTCGATCAGGCTCGTGCAGTTCTACAAGATCCAATCATAAAAATTGAGGACTTGAGCGGAGGGGTCAGATGCATAACTCTTTGTATGAGCAAGGGCCCTGCTGTCTCGAATTGAAAGTTTTGCAGGAAACTAAGATAGTCCACAGTAAATCCAACGAGAGTAGGCGCGTTCGATCAGGCTCGTGCAGTTCTACAAGATCCAATCATAAAAATGCTATGGTACTTTGGAGCAGGAGGGTCAGATGCAGAACTCTTGGTGTGAGCAAGGCCCTGCTGTCTCGAATTGAAAGTTTTGCAGGAAACTAAGATAGTCCACAGTAATCCCAACGGGAATAGGCGCGTTCGATCAGGCTCGTGCAGTTCTACAAGATCCAATCATAAAAATGTATGGTACTTGGAGCAGGAGGGGTCAGATGCATAACTCTTTGTATGAGCAAGGGCCCTGCTGTCTCGAATTGAAAGTTTTGCAGGAAACTAAGATAGTCCACAGTAAATCCAACGAGAGTAGGCGCGTTCGATCAGGCTCGTGCAGTTCTACAAGATCCAATCATAAAAATGCTATGGTACTTTGGAGCAGGAGGGTCAGATGCAGAACTCTTTGTATAAACAAGGCCCTATCTGTCTCGAATTGAAAGTTTTGCAGGAAACTAAGATAGTCCACAGGAAATCCAACGAGAGTAGGCGCGTTCGATCAGGCTCGTGCAGTTCTACAAGATCCAATCATAAAAATGCTATGGTAATTTGGAACAGGAGGGTCAGATGCAGTGCTCTTGGTGTGAGCAAGGCCCTATCTGTCTCGAATTGAAAGTTTTGCAGGAAACTAAGATAGACCACAGTAATCCCAACGGGAATAGGCGCGTTCGATCAGGCTCGTGCAGTTCTACAAGATCCAATCATAAAAATGCTATGGTACTTTGGAGCAGGAGGGTCAGATGCAGAATTCTTTGTATAAACAAGGCCCTATCTGTCTCGAATTGAAAGTTTTGCAGGAAACTAAGATAGTCCACAGTAAATCCAACGAGAGTAGGCGCGTTCGATCAGGCTCGTGCAGTTCTACAAGATCCAGTCATAAAAATGCTATGGTACTTTGGAGCAGGAGGGTCAGATGCATAACTCTTTGTATGAACAAGGCCCTATCTGTCTCGAATTGAAAGTTTTGCAGGAAACTAAGATAGTCCACAGGAAATCCAACTAAGATAGTCCACAGGAAATCCAACGAGAGTAGGCGCGTTCGATCAGGCTCGTGCAGTTCTACAAGATCCAATCATAAAAATGCTATGGTACTTTGGAGCAGGAGGGTCAGATGCAGTGCTCTTGGTGTGAGCAAGGCCCTATCTGTCTCGAATTGAAAGTTTTGCAGGAAACTAAGATAGTCCACAGTAATCCCAACGGGAATAGGCGCGTTCGATCAGGCTCGTGCAGTTCTACAAGATCCAATCATAAAAATGCTATGGTGCTTTGGAGCAGGAGGGTCAGATGCATAACTCTTTGTATGAGCAAGGGCCCTGCTGTCTCGAATTGAAAGTTTTGCAGGAAACTAAGATAGTCCACAGTAAATCCAACGAGAGTAGGCGCGTTCGATCAGGCTCGTGC
>JAUCMV010000040.1:0-22991 GCA_030435675.1 Steinernema hermaphroditum | reverse complement strand
GTAGGCGCGTTCGATCAGGCTCGTGCAGTTCTACAAGATCCAATCATAAAAATGCTATGGTACTTTGGAGCAGGAGGGTCAGATGCAGAGCTCTTGGTGTGAGCAAGGGCCCTGCTGTCTCGAATTGAAAGTTTTGCAGGAAACTAAGATAGTCCACAGGAAATCCAACGAGAGTAGGCGCGTTCGATCAGGCTCGTGCAGTTCTACAAGATCCAATCATAAAAATGCTATGGTACTTTGGAGCAGGAGGGTCAGATGCAGAACTCTTTGCATGAACAAGGCCCTATCTGTCTCGAATTGAAAGTTTTGCAGGAAACTAAGATAGTCCACAGTAATCCCAACGGGAATAGGCGCGTTCGATCAGGCTCGTGAAGTTCTACAAGATCCAATCATAAAAATGCTATGGTACTTCGGAGCAGGAGGGTCAGATGCATAACTCTTGCTGTGAGCAAGGGCCCTGCTGTCTCGAATTGAAAGTTTTGCAGGAAACTAAGATAGTCCACAGGAAATCCAACGAGAGTAGGCGCGTTCGATCAGGCTCGTGCAGTTCTACAAGATCCAATCATAAAAATCGGAGCAGGAGGGTCAGATGCATAACTCTTGCTGTGAGCAAGGGCCCTGCTGTCTCGAATTGAAAGTTTTGCAGGAAACTAAGATAGTCCACAGTAATCCCAACGGGAATAGGCGCGTTCGATCAGGCTCGTGCAGTTCTACAAGATCCAATCATAAAAATGCTATGGTACTTTGGAGCAGGAGGGTCAGATGCAGAACTCTTTGCATGAACAAGGCCCTATCTGTCTCGAATTGAAAGTTTTGCAGGAAACTAAGATAGTCCACAGTAATCCCAACGGGAATAGGCGCGTTCGATCAGGCTCGTGCAGTTCTACAAGATCCAATCATAAAAATGCTATGGTACTTTGGAGCAGGAGGGTCAGATGCAGAACTCTTTGCAGTGAACAAGGGCCCTGTCTGTCTCGAATTGAAAGTTTTGCAGGAAACTAAGATAGTCCACAGTAATCCCAACGGGAATAGGCGCGTTCGATCAGGCTCGTGCAGTTCTACAAGATCCAATCATAAAAATGCTATGGTACTTTGGAGCAGGAGGGTCAGATGCAGAACTCTTTGCATGAACAAGGGCCCTATCTGTCTCGAATTGAAAGTTTTGCAGGAAACTAAGATAGTCCACAGTAATCCCAACGGGAATAGGCGCGTTCGATCAGGCTCGTGCAGTTCTACAAGATCCAATCATAAAAATGCTATGGTACTTTGGAGCAGGAGGGTCAGATGCAGAGCTCTTGGTGTGAGCAAGGGCCCTGCTGTCTCGAATTGAAAGTTTTGCAGGAAACTAAGATAGTCCACAGTAATCCCAACGGGAATAGGCGCGTTCGATCAGGCTCGTGCAGTTCTACAAGATCCAATCATAAAAATGCTATGGTACTTTGGAGCAGGAGGGTCAGATGCAGAGCTCTTGGTGTGAGCAAGGGCCCTGCTGTCTCGAATTGAAAGTTTTGCAGGAAACTAAGATAGTCCACAGTAATCCCAACGGGAATAGGCGCGTTCGATCAGGCTCGTGCAGTTCTACAAGATCCAATCATAAAAATGCTATGGTACTTTGGAGCAGGAGGGTCAGATGCAGAGCTCTTGGTGTGAGCAAGGGCCCTGCTGTCTCGAATTGAAAGTTTTGCAGGAAACTAAGATAGTCCACAGGAAACCCAACGGGAGTAGGCGCGTTCGATCAGGCTCGTGCAGTTCTACAAGATCCAATCATAAAAATGCTATGGTACTTTGGAGCAGGAGGGTCAGATGCAGAGCTCTTGGTGTGAGCAAGGGCCCTGCTGTCTCGAATTGAAAGTTTTGCAGGAAACTAAGATAGTCCACAGGAAATCCCAACGGGAGTAGGCGCGTTCGATCAGGCTCGTGCAGTTCTACAAGATCCAATCATAAAAATGCTATGGTACTTTGGAGCAGGAGGGTCAGATGCAGAACTCTTTGCATGAACAAGGCCCTATCTGTCTCGAATTGAAAGTTTTGCAGGAAACTAAGATAGTCCACAGTAATCCCAACGGGAATAGGCGCGTTCGATCAGGCTCGTGAAGTTCTACAAGATCCAATCATAAAAATGCTATGGTACTTCGGAGCAGGAGGGTCAGATGCATAACTCTTGCTGTGAGCAAGGGCCCTGCTGTCTCGAATTGAAAGTTTTGCAGGAAACTAAGATAGTCCACAGGAAATCCAACGAGAGTAGGCGCGTTCGATCAGGCTCGTGCAGTTCTACAAGATCCAATCATAAAAATGCTATGGTACTTTGGAGCAGGAGGGTCAGATGCATAACTCTTGCTGTGAGCAAGGGCCCTGCTGTCTCGAATTGAAAGTTTTGCAGGAAACTAAGATAGTCCACAGTAATCCCAACGGGAATAGGCGCGTTCGATCAGGCTCGTGCAGTTCTACAAGATCCAATCATAAAAATGCTATGGTACTTTGGAGCAGGAGGGTCAGATGCAGAACTCTTTGCATGAACAAGGCCCTATCTGTCTCGAATTGAAAGTTTTGCAGGAAACTAAGATAGTCCACAGTAATCCCAACGGGAATAGGCGCGTTCGATCAGGCTCGTGCAGTTCTACAAGATCCAATCATAAAAATGCTATGGTACTTTGGAGCAGGAGGGTCAGATGCAGAACTCTTTGCATGAACAAGGGCCCTATCTGTCTCGAATTGAAAGTTTTGCAGGAAACTAAGATAGTCCACAGTAATCCCAACGGGAATAGGCGCGTTCGATCAGGCTCGTGCAGTTCTACAAGATCCAATCATAAAAATGCTATGGTACTTTGGAGCAGGAGGGTCAGATGCAGAACTCTTTGCATGAACAAGGGCCCTATCTGTCTCGAATTGAAAGTTTTGCAGGAAACTAAGATAGTCCACAGTAATCCCAACGGGAATAGGCGCGTTCGATCAGGCTCGTGCAGTTCTACAAGATCCAATCATAAAAATGCTATGGTACTTTGGAGCAGGAGGGTCAGATGCAGAGCTCTTGGTGTGAGCAAGGGCCCTGCTGTCTCGAATTGAAAGTTTTGCAGGAAACTAAGATAGTCCACAGTAATCCCAACGGGAATAGGCGCGTTCGATCAGGCTCGTGCAGTTCTACAAGATCCAATCATAAAAATGCTATGGTACTTTGGAGCAGGAGGGTCAGATGCAGAACTCTTTGCATGAACAAGGGCCCTATCTGTCTCGAATTGAAAGTTTTGCAGGAAACTAAGATAGTCCACAGTAATCCCAACGGGAATAGGCGCGTTCGATCAGGCTCGTGCAGTTCTACAAGATCCAATCATAAAAATGCTATGGTACTTTGGAGCAGGAGGGTCAGATGCAGAACTCTTTGCAGTGAACAAGGGCCCTATCTGTCTCGAATTGAAAGTTTTGCAGGAAACTAAGATAGTCCACAGTAAACCCAACGGGAATAGGCGCGTTCGATCAGGCTCGTGCAGTTCTACAAGATCCAATCATAAAAATGCTATGGTACTTTGGAGCAGGAGGGTCAGATGCAGAACTCTTGGTGTGAGACAAGGGCCCTGTCTGTCTCGAATTGAAAGTTTTGCAGGAAACTAAGATAGTCCACAGTAATCCCAACGGGAATAGGCGCGTTCGATCAGGCTCGTGCAGTTCTACAAGATCCAATCATAAAAATGCTATGGTACTTTGGAGCAGGAGGGTCAGATGCAGAACTCTTGCTGCATGAACAAGGGCCCTATCTGTCTCGAATTGAAAGTTTTGCAGGAAACTAAGATAGTCCACAGTAATCCCAACGGGAATAGGCGCGTTCGATCAGGCTCGTGCAGTTCTACAAGATCCAATCATAAAAATGCTATGGTACTTTGGAGCAGGAGGGTCAGATGCAGAACTCTTGCTGTGAGCAAGGGCCCTATCTGTCTCGAATTGAAAGTTTTGCAGGAAACTAAGATAGTCCACAGTAATCCCAACGGGAGTAGGCGCGTTCGATCAGGCTCGTGCAGTTCTACAAGATCCAATCATAAAAATGCTATGGTACTTTGGAGCAGGAGGGTCAGATGCAGAACTCTTTGCAGTGAGCAAGGGCCCTATCTGTCTCGAATTGAAAGTTTTGCAGGAAACTAAGATAGTCCACAGTAATCCCAACGGGAATAGGCGCGTTCGATCAGGCTCGTGCAGTTCTACAAGATCCAATCATAAAAATGCTATGGTACTTTGGAGCAGGAGGGTCAGATGCAGAACTCTTTGCATGAACAAGGCCCTATCTGTCTCGAATTGAAAGTTTTGCAGGAAACTAAGATAGTCCACAGTAATCCCAACGGGAATAGGCGCGTTCGATCAGGCTCGTGCAGTTCTACAAGATCCAATCATAAAAATGCTATGGTACTTTGGAGCAGGAGGGTCAGATGCAGAACTCTTTGCAGTGAACAAGGGCCCTATCTGTCTCGAATTGAAAGTTTTGCAGGAAACTAAGATAGTCCACAGTAATCCCAACGGGAATAGGCGCGTTCGATCAGGCTCGTGCAGTTCTACAAGATCCAATCATAAAAATGCTATGGTACTTTGGAGCAGGAGGGTCAGATGCAGAACTCTTTGCATGAACAAGGGCCCTATCTGTCTCGAATTGAAAGTTTTGCAGGAAACTAAGATAGTCCACAGTAATCCCAACGGGAATAGGCGCGTTCGATCAGGCTCGTGCAGTTCTACAAGATCCAATCATAAAAATGCTATGGTACTTTGGAGCAGGAGGGTCAGATGCAGAACTCTTGGTGTGAGCAAGGGCCCTGCTGTCTCGAATTGAAAGTTTTGCAGGAAACTAAGATAGTCCACAGTAAAACCAACGGGAGTAGGCGCGTTCGATCAGGCTCGTGCAGTTCTACAAGATCCAATCATAAAAATGCTATGGTACTTTGGAGCAGGAGGGTCAGATGCAGAACTCTTGGTGTGAGCAAGGGCCCTGTCTGTCTCGAATTGAAAGTTTTGCAGGAAACTAAGATAGTCCACAGTAATCCCAACGGGAATAGGCGCGTTCGATCAGGCTCGTGCAGTTCTACAAGATCCAATCATAAAAATGCTATGGTACTTTGGAGCAGGAGGGTCAGATGCAGAACTCTTTGCATGTGAACAAGGGCCCTATCTGTCTCGAATTGAAAGTTTTGCAGGAAACTAAGATAGTCCACAGTAATCCCAACGGGAATAGGCGCGTTCGATCAGGCTCGTGCAGTTCTACAAGATCCAATCATAAAAATGCTATGGTACTTTGGAGCAGGAGGGTCAGATGCAGAACTCTTTGGGTGAGCAAGGGCCCTATCTGTCTCGAATTGAAAGTTTTGCAGGAAACTAAGATAGTCCACAGTAATCCCAACGGGAATAGGCGCGTTCGATCAGGCTCGTGCAGTTCTACAAGATCCAATCATAAAAATGCTATGGTACTTTGGAGCAGGAGGGTCAGATGCAGAACTCTTGGTGTGAGCAAGGGCCCTGCTGTCTCGAATTGAAAGTTTTGCAGGAAACTAAGATAGTCCACAGTAATCCCAACGAGGAGTAGGCGCGTTCGATCAGGCTCGTGCAGTTCTACAAGATCCAATCATAAAAATGCTATGGTACTTTGGAGCAGGAGGGTCAGATGCAGAACTCTTGGTGTGAGCAAGGGCCCTGCTGTCTCGAATTGAAAGTTTTGCAGGAAACTAAGATAGTCCACAGTAATCCCAACGGGAATAGGCGCGTTCGATCAGGCTCGTGCAGTTCTACAAGATCCAATCATAAAAATGCTATGGTACTTTGGAGCAGGAGGGTCAGATGCAGAACTCTTTGCATGAACAAGGGCCCTATCTGTCTCGAATTGAAAGTTTTGCAGGAAACTAAGATAGTCCACAGTAATCCCAACGGGAATAGGCGCGTTCGATCAGGCTCGTGCAGTTCTACAAGATCCAATCATAAAAATGCTATGGTACTTTGGAGCAGGAGGGTCAGATGCAGAGCTCTTGGTGTGAGCAAGGGCCCTGCTGTCTCGAATTGAAAGTTTTGCAGGAAACTAAGATAGTCCACAGGAAACCCAACGAGAGTAGGCGCGTTCGATCAGGCTCGTGCAGTTCTACAAGATCCAATCATAAAAATGCTATGGTACTTTGGAGCAGGAGGGTCAGATGCAGAACTCTTTGCATGAACAAGGGCCCTATCTGTCTCGAATTGAAAGTTTTGCAGGAAACTAAGATAGTCCACAGTAATCCCAACGGGAATAGGCGCGTTCGATCAGGCTCGTGCAGTTCTACAAGATCCAATCATAAAAATGCTATGGTACTTTGGAGCAGGAGGGTCAGATGCAGAACTCTTTGCATGAACAAGGGCCCTATCTGTCTCGAATTGAAAGTTTTGCAGGAAACTAAGATAGTCCACAGTAATCCCAACGGGAATAGGCGCGTTCGATCAGGCTCGTGCAGTTCTACAAGATCCAATCATAAAAATGCTATGGTACTTTGGAGCAGGAGGGTCAGATGCAGAACTCTTGGTGTGAGCAAGGGCCCTGCTGTCTCGAATTGAAAGTTTTGCAGGAAACTAAGATAGTCCACAGGAAATCCAACGGGAGTAGGCGCGTTCGATCAGGCTCGTGCAGTTCTACAAGATCCAATCATAAAAATGCTATGGTACTTTGGAGCAGGAGGGTCAGATGCAGAACTCTTTGCATGAACAAGGCCCTATCTGTCTCGAATTGAAAGTTTTGCAGGAAACTAAGATAGTCCACAGTAATCCCAACGGGAATAGGCGCGTTCGATCAGGCTCGTGCAGTTCTACAAGATCCAATCATAAAAATGCTATGGTACTTTGGAGCAGGAGGGTCAGATGCAGAACTCTTGGTGTGAGCAAGGGCCCTGCTGTCTCGAATTGAAAGTTTTGCAGGAAACTAAGATAGTCCACAGGAAATCCAACGGGAATAGGCGCGTTCGATCAGGCTCGTGCAGTTCTACAAGATCCAATCATAAAAATGCTATGGTACTTTGGAGCAGGAGGGTCAGATGCAGAACTCTTTGCATGAACAAGGGCCCTATCTGTCTCGAATTGAAAGTTTTGCAGGAAACTAAGATAGTCCACAGTAATCCCAACGGGAATAGGCGCGTTCGATCAGGCTCGTGCAGTTCTACAAGATCCAATCATAAAAATGCTATGGTACTTTGGAGCAGGAGGGTCAGATGCAGAACTCTTTGAGTGAGCAAGGGCCCTGCTGTCTCGAATTGAAAGTTTTGCAGGAAACTAAGATAGTCCACAGGAAATCCAACGAGAGTAGGCGCGTTCGATCAGGCTCGTGCAGTTCTACAAGATCCAATCATAAAAATGCTATGGTACTTTGGAGCAGGAGGGTCAGATGCAGAACTCTTGGTGCATGAACAAGGGCCCTATCTGTCTCGAATTGAAAGTTTTGCAGGAAACTAAGATAGTCCACAGTAATCCCAACGGGAGTAGGCGCGTTCGATCAGGCTCGTGCAGTTCTACAAGATCCAATCATAAAAATGCTATGGTACTTTGGAGCAGGAGGGTCAGATGCAGAACTCTTGGTGATGAGCAAGGGCCCTATCTGTCTCGAATTGAAAGTTTTGCAGGAAACTAAGATAGTCCACAGGAAACCCAACGAGAGTAGGCGCGTTCGATCAGGCTCGTGCAGTTCTACAAGATCCAATCATAAAAATGCTATGGTACTTTGGAGCAGGAGGGTCAGATGCAGAACTCTTTGTATGAACAAGGGCCCTATCTGTCTCGAATTGAAAGTTTTGCAGGAAACTAAGATAGTCCACAGTAATCCCAACGGGAATAGGCGCGTTCGATCAGGCTCGTGCAGTTCTACAAGATCCAATCATAAAAATGCTATGGTACTTTGGAGCAGGAGGGTCAGATGCAGAACTCTTTGCATGAACAAGGGCCCTATCTGTCTCGAATTGAAAGTTTTGCAGGAAACTAAGATAGTCCACAGTAATCCCAACGGGAATAGGCGCGTTCGATCAGGCTCGTGCAGTTCTACAAGATCCAATCATAAAAATGCTATGGTACTTTGGAGCAGGAGGGTCAGATGCAGAACTCTTGGTGTGAGCAAGGGCCCTATCTGTCTCGAATTGAAAGTTTTGCAGGAAACTAAGATAGTCCACAGGAAACCCAACGAGAGTAGGCGCGTTCGATCAGGCTCGTGCAGTTCTACAAGATCCAATCATAAAAATGCTATGGTACTTTGGAGCAGGAGGGTCAGATGCAGAACTCTTTGCATGAACAAGGGCCCTATCTGTCTCGAATTGAAAGTTTTGCAGGAAACTAAGATAGTCCACAGTAATCCCAACGAGAGTAGGCGCGTTCGATCAGGCTCGTGCAGTTCTACAAGATCCAATCATAAAAATGCTATGGTACTTTGGAGCAGGAGGGTCAGATGCAGAACTCTTTGCATGAACAAGGGCCCTGCTGTCTCGAATTGAAAGTTTTGCAGGAAACTAAGATAGTCCACAGTAAACCCAACGAGAGTAGGCGCGTTCGATCAGGCTCGTGCAGTTCTACAAGATCCAATCATAAAAATGCTATGGTACTTTGGAGCAGGAGGGTCAGATGCAGAACTCTTTGCTTGAGCAAGGGCCTATCTGTCTCGAATTGAAAGTTTTGCAGGAAACTAAGATAGTCCACAGTAAACCCAACGGGAGTAGGCGCGTTCGATCAGGCTCGTGCAGTTCTACAAGATCCAATCATAAAAATGCTATGGTACTTTGGAGCAGGAGGGTCAGATGCAGAACTCTTGGTGTGAGCAAGGGCCCTGTCTGTCTCGAATTGAAAGTTTTGCAGGAAACTAAGATAGTCCACAGTAAACCCAACGGGAGTAGGCGCGTTCGATCAGGCTCGTGCAGTTCTACAAGATCCAATCATAAAAATGCTATGGTACTTTGGAGCAGGAGGGTCAGATGCAGAACTCTTGGTGTGAGCAAGGGCCCTGCTGTCTCGAATTGAAAGTTTTGCAGGAAACTAAGATAGTCCACAGGAAACCCAACGAGAGTAGGCGCGTTCGATCAGGCTCGTGCAGTTCTACAAGATCCAATCATAAAAATGCTATGGTACTTTGGAGCAGGAGGGTCAGATGCAGAACTCTTTGCATGAACAAGGCCCTATCTGTCTCGAATTGAAAGTTTTGCAGGAAACTAAGATAGTCCACAGTAATCCCAACGGGAATAGGCGCGTTCGATCAGGCTCGTGCAGTTCTACAAGATCCAATCATAAAAATGCTATGGTACTTTGGAGCAGGAGGGTCAGATGCAGAACTCTTGGTGTGAGCAAGGGCCCTGCTGTCTCGAATTGAAAGTTTTGCAGGAAACTAAGATAGTCCACAGGAAACCCAACGAGAGTAGGCGCGTTCGATCAGGCTCGTGCAGTTCTACAAGATCCAATCATAAAAATGCTATGGTACTTTGGAGCAGGAGGGTCAGATGCAGAACTCTTTGCATGAACAAGGGCCCTATCTGTCTCGAATTGAAAGTTTTGCAGGAAACTAAGATAGTCCACAGTAATCCCAACGGGAGTAGGCGCGTTCGATCAGGCTCGTGCAGTTCTACAAGATCCAATCATAAAAATGCTATGGTACTTTGGAGCAGGAGGGTCAGATGCAGAACTCTTTGCATGAACAAGGCCCTATCTGTCTCGAATTGAAAGTTTTGCAGGAAACTAAGATAGTCCACAGTAATCCCAACGAGAATAGGCGCGTTCGATCAGGCTCGTGCAGTTCTACAAGATCCAATCATAAAAATGCTATGGTACTTTGGAGCAGGAGGGTCAGATGCAGAGCTCTTGGTGTGAGCAAGGGCCCTATCTGTCTCGAATTGAAAGTTTTGCAGGAAACTAAGATAGTCCACAGGAAATCCAACGAGAGTAGGCGCGTTCGATCAGGCTCGTGCAGTTCTACAAGATCCAATCATAAAAATGCTATGGTACTTTGGAGCAGGAGGGTCAGATGCAGAACTCTTTGCATGAACAAGGCCCTATCTGTCTCGAATTGAAAGTTTTGCAGGAAACTAAGATAGTCCACAGTAATCCCAACGGGAATAGGCGCGTTCGATCAGGCTCGTGAAGTTCTACAAGATCCAATCATAAAAATGCTATGGTACTTCGGAGCAGGAGGGTCAGATGCATAACTCTTGCTGTGAGCAAGGGCCCTGCTGTCTCGAATTGAAAGTTTTGCAGGAAACTAAGATAGTCCACAGGAAATCCAACGAGAGTAGGCGCGTTCGATCAGGCTCGTGCAGTTCTACAAGATCCAATCATAAAAATGCTATGGTACTTTGGAGCAGGAGGGTCAGATGCAGAACTCTTGCTGATGAACAAGGGCCCTATCTGTCTCGAATTGAAAGTTTTGCAGGAAACTAAGATAGTCCACAGTAATCCCAACGAGAATAGGCGCGTTCGATCAGGCTCGTGCAGTTCTACAAGATCCAATCATAAAAATGCTATGGTACTTTGGAGCAGGAGGGTCAGATGCAGAACTCTTTGTATGAACAAGGGCCCTATCTGTCTCGAATTGAAAGTTTTGCAGGAAACTAAGATAGTCCACAGTAATCCCAACGGGAATAGGCGCGTTCGATCAGGCTCGTGCAGTTCTACAAGATCCAATCATAAAAATGCTATGGTACTTTGGAGCAGGAGGGTCAGATGCAGAACTCTTTGCATGAACAAGGGCCCTATCTGTCTCGAATTGAAAGTTTTGCAGGAAACTAAGATAGTCCACAGTAATCCCAACGAGAATAGGCGCGTTCGATCAGGCTCGTGCAGTTCTACAAGATCCAATCATAAAAATGCTATGGTACTTTGGAGCAGGAGGGTCAGATGCAGAACTCTTTGCATGAACAAGGCCCTATCTGTCTCGAATTGAAAGTTTTGCAGGAAACTAAGATAGTCCACAGTAAACCCAACGGGAGTAGGCGCGTTCGATCAGGCTCGTGCAGTTCTACAAGATCCAATCATAAAAATGCTATGGTACTTTGGAGCAGGAGGGTCAGATGCAGAACTCTTTGCAGTGAGCAAGGGCCCTATCTGTCTCGAATTGAAAGTTTTGCAGGAAACTAAGATAGTCCACAGGAAACCCAACGAGAGTAGGCGCGTTCGATCAGGCTCGTGCAGTTCTACAAGATCCAATCATAAAAATGCTATGGTACTTTGGAGCAGGAGGGTCAGATGCAGAACTCTTGGTGTGAGCAAGGGCCCTGCTGTCTCGAATTGAAAGTTTTGCAGGAAACTAAGATAGTCCACAGGAAATCCAACGAGAGTAGGCGCGTTCGATCAGGCTCGTGCAGTTCTACAAGATCCAATCATAAAAATGCTATGGTACTTTGGAGCAGGAGGGTCAGATGCAGAACTCTTTGCATGAACAAGGCCCTATCTGTCTCGAATTGAAAGTTTTGCAGGAAACTAAGATAGTCCACAGTAATCCCAACGGGAATAGGCGCGTTCGATCAGGCTCGTGCAGTTCTACAAGATCCAATCATAAAAATGCTATGGTACTTTGGAGCAGGAGGGTCAGATGCAGAACTCTTGCTGTGAGCAAGGGCCCTGCTGTCTCGAATTGAAAGTTTTGCAGGAAACTAAGATAGTCCACAGGAAATCCAACGAGAGTAGGCGCGTTCGATCAGGCTCGTGCAGTTCTACAAGATCCAATCATAAAAATGCTATGGTACTTTGGAGCAGGAGGGTCAGATGCAGAACTCTTTGCATGAACAAGGGCCCTATCTGTCTCGAATTGAAAGTTTTGCAGGAAACTAAGATAGTCCACAGTAATCCCAACGGGAATAGGCGCGTTCGATCAGGCTCGTGCAGTTCTACAAGATCCAATCATAAAAATGCTATGGTACTTTGGAGCAGGAGGGTCAGATGCAGAACTCTTTGTATGAGCAAGGGCCCTATCTGTCTCGAATTGAAAGTTTTGCAGGAAACTAAGATAGTCCACAGTAAATCCAACGAGAGTAGGCGCGTTCGATCAGGCTCGTGCAGTTCTACAAGATCCAATCATAAAAATGCTATGGTACTTTGGAGCAGGAGGGTCAGATGCAGAACTCTTTGCATGAACAAGGGCCCTATCTGTCTCGAATTGAAAGTTTTGCAGGAAACTAAGATAGTCCACAGTAATCCCAACGGGAATAGGCGCGTTCGATCAGGCTCGTGCAGTTCTACAAGATCCAATCATAAAAATGCTATGGTACTTTGGAGCAGGAGGGTCAGATGCAGAACTCTTTGCTGTGAGCAAGGGCCCTGCTGTCTCGAATTGAAAGTTTTGCAGGAAACTAAGATAGTCCACAGGAAATCCAACGAGAGTAGGCGCGTTCGATCAGGCTCGTGCAGTTCTACAAGATCCAATCATAAAAATGCTATGGTACTTTGGAGCAGGAGGGTCAGATGCAGAACTCTTTGTATGAACAAGGGCCCTATCTGTCTCGAATTGAAAGTTTTGCAGGAAACTAAGATAGTCCACAGTAATCCCAACGGGAATAGGCGCGTTCGATCAGGCTCGTGCAGTTCTACAAGATCCAATCATAAAAATGCTATGGTACTTTGGAGCAGGAGGGTCAGATGCAGAACTCTTGGTGTGAGCAAGGGCCCTGTCTGTCTCGAATTGAAAGTTTTGCAGGAAACTAAGATAGTCCACAGGAAACCCAACGAGAGTAGGCGCGTTCGATCAGGCTCGTGCAGTTCTACAAGATCCAATCATAAAAATGCTATGGTACTTTGGAGCAGGAGGGTCAGATGCAGAACTCTTGGTGTGAACAAGGGCCCTATCTGTCTCGAATTGAAAGTTTTGCAGGAAACTAAGATAGTCCACAGTAATCCCAACGGGAATAGGCGCGTTCGATCAGGCTCGTGCAGTTCTACAAGATCCAATCATAAAAATGCTATGGTACTTTGGAGCAGGAGGGTCAGATGCAGAACTCTTTGCATGTGAACAAGGGCCCTATCTGTCTCGAATTGAAAGTTTTGCAGGAAACTAAGATAGTCCACAGTAATCCCAACGAGAATAGGCGCGTTCGATCAGGCTCGTGCAGTTCTACAAGATCCAATCATAAAAATGCTATGGTACTTTGGAGCAGGAGGGTCAGATGCAGAACTCTTTGTGTGAGCAAGGGCCCTGTCTGTCTCGAATTGAAAGTTTTGCAGGAAACTAAGATAGTCCACAGTAAACCCAACGAGAGTAGGCGCGTTCGATCAGGCTCGTGCAGTTCTACAAGATCCAATCATAAAAATGCTATGGTACTTTGGAGCAGGAGGGTCAGATGCAGAACTCTTTGCATGAACAAGGCCCTATCTGTCTCGAATTGAAAGTTTTGCAGGAAACTAAGATAGTCCACAGTAATCCCAACGGGAATAGGCGCGTTCGATCAGGCTCGTGCAGTTCTACAAGATCCAATCATAAAAATGCTATGGTACTTTGGAGCAGGAGGGTCAGATGCAGAGCTCTTGGTGTGAGCAAGGGCCCTGCTGTCTCGAATTGAAAGTTTTGCAGGAAACTAAGATAGTCCACAGGAAATCCAACGAGAGTAGGCGCGTTCGATCAGGCTCGTGCAGTTCTACAAGATCCAATCATAAAAATGCTATGGTACTTTGGAGCAGGAGGGTCAGATGCAGAACTCTTTGCATGAACAAGGCCCTATCTGTCTCGAATTGAAAGTTTTGCAGGAAACTAAGATAGTCCACAGTAATCCCAACGGGAATAGGCGCGTTCGATCAGGCTCGTGCAGTTCTACAAGATCCAATCATAAAAATGCTATGGTACTTTGGAGCAGGAGGGTCAGATGCAGAACTCTTTGCTGTGAGCAAGGGCCCTGCTGTCTCGAATTGAAAGTTTTGCAGGAAACTAAGATAGTCCACAGGAAATCCAACGAGAGTAGGCGCGTTCGATCAGGCTCGTGCAGTTCTACAAGATCCAATCATAAAAATGCTATGGTACTTTGGAGCAGGAGGGTCAGATGCAGAACTCTTTGCATGAACAAGGCCCTATCTGTCTCGAATTGAAAGTTTTGCAGGAAACTAAGATAGTCCACAGTAATCCCAACGGGAATAGGCGCGTTCGATCAGGCTCGTGCAGTTCTACAAGATCCAATCATAAAAATGCTATGGTACTTTGGAGCAGGAGGGTCAGATGCAGAGCTCTTGGTGTGAGCAAGGGCCCTGCTGTCTCGAATTGAAAGTTTTGCAGGAAACTAAGATAGTCCACAGGAAATCCAACGAGAGTAGGCGCGTTCGATCAGGCTCGTGCAGTTCTACAAGATCCAATCATAAAAATGCTATGGTACTTTGGAGCAGGAGGGTCAGATGCAGAACTCTTTGCATGAACAAGGCCCTATCTGTCTCGAATTGAAAGTTTTGCAGGAAACTAAGATAGTCCACAGTAATCCCAACGGGAATAGGCGCGTTCGATCAGGCTCGTGCAGTTCTACAAGATCCAATCATAAAAATGCTATGGTACTTTGGAGCAGGAGGGTCAGATGCAGAACTCTTGGTGTGAGCAAGGGCCCTGCTGTCTCGAATTGAAAGTTTTGCAGGAAACTAAGATAGTCCACAGGAAATCCAACGAGAGTAGGCGCGTTCGATCAGGCTCGTGCAGTTCTACAAGATCCAATCATAAAAATGCTATGGTACTTTGGAGCAGGAGGGTCAGATGCAGAACTCTTTGCATGAACAAGGGCCCTATCTGTCTCGAATTGAAAGTTTTGCAGGAAACTAAGATAGTCCACAGTAATCCCAACGGGAATAGGCGCGTTCGATCAGGCTCGTGCAGTTCTACAAGATCCAATCATAAAAATGCTATGGTACTTTGGAGCAGGAGGGTCAGATGCAGAACTCTTGGTGTGAGCAAGGGCCCTGTCTGTCTCGAATTGAAAGTTTTGCAGGAAACTAAGATAGTCCACAGGAAATCCAACGAGAGTAGGCGCGTTCGATCAGGCTCGTGCAGTTCTACAAGATCCAATCATAAAAATGCTATGGTACTTTGGAGCAGGAGGGTCAGATGCAGAACTCTTTGTGTGAACAAGGGCCCTATCTGTCTCGAATTGAAAGTTTTGCAGGAAACTAAGATAGTCCACAGTAAACCCAACGGGAATAGGCGCGTTCGATCAGGCTCGTGCAGTTCTACAAGATCCAATCATAAAAATGCTATGGTACTTTGGAGCAGGAGGGTCAGATGCAGAACTCTTGCTGTGAGCAAGGGCCCTTCTGTCTCGAATTGAAAGTTTTGCAGGAAACTAAGATAGTCCACAGGAAATCCAACGAGAGTAGGCGCGTTCGATCAGGCTCGTGCAGTTCTACAAGATCCAATCATAAAAATGCTATGGTACTTTGGAGCAGGAGGGTCAGATGCAGAACTCTTTGCATGAACAAGGGCCCTATCTGTCTCGAATTGAAAGTTTTGCAGGAAACTAAGATAGTCCACAGTAATCCCAACGGGAATAGGCGCGTTCGATCAGGCTCGTGCAGTTCTACAAGATCCAATCATAAAAATGCTATGGTACTTTGGAGCAGGAGGGTCAGATGCAGAACTCTTGGTGTGAGCAAGGGCCCTGCTGTCTCGAATTGAAAGTTTTGCAGGAAACTAAGATAGTCCACAGGAAACCCAACGAGAGTAGGCGCGTTCGATCAGGCTCGTGCAGTTCTACAAGATCCAATCATAAAAATGCTATGGTACTTTGGAGCAGGAGGGTCAGATGCAGAACTCTTTGCATGAACAAGGCCCTATCTGTCTCGAATTGAAAGTTTTGCAGGAAACTAAGATAGTCCACAGTAATCCCAACGGGAATAGGCGCGTTCGATCAGGCTCGTGCAGTTCTACAAGATCCAATCATAAAAATGCTATGGTACTTTGGAGCAGGAGGGTCAGATGCAGAACTCTTGGTGTGAGCAAGGGCCCTGCTGTCTCGAATTGAAAGTTTTGCAGGAAACTAAGATAGTCCACAGGAAACCCAACGAGAGTAGGCGCGTTCGATCAGGCTCGTGCAGTTCTACAAGATCCAATCATAAAAATGCTATGGTACTTTGGAGCAGGAGGGTCAGATGCAGAACTCTTTGTATGAACAAGGGCCCTATCTGTCTCGAATTGAAAGTTTTGCAGGAAACTAAGATAGTCCACAGTAATCCCAACGGGAATAGGCGCGTTCGATCAGGCTCGTGCAGTTCTACAAGATCCAATCATAAAAATGCTATGGTACTTTGGAGCAGGAGGGTCAGATGCAGAACTCTTTGCATGAACAAGGGCCCTATCTGTCTCGAATTGAAAGTTTTGCAGGAAACTAAGATAGTCCACAGGAAATCCCAACGGGAGTAGGCGCGTTCGATCAGGCTCGTGCAGTTCTACAAGATCCAATCATAAAAATGCTATGGTACTTTGGAGCAGGAGGGTCAGATGCAGAACTCTTGGTGTGAGCAAGGGCCCTATCTGTCTCGAATTGAAAGTTTTGCAGGAAACTAAGATAGTCCACAGGAAATCCAACGAGAGTAGGCGCGTTCGATCAGGCTCGTGCAGTTCTACAAGATCCAATCATAAAAATGCTATGGTACTTTGGAGCAGGAGGGTCAGATGCAGAACTCTTTGCATGAACAAGGCCCTATCTGTCTCGAATTGAAAGTTTTGCAGGAAACTAAGATAGTCCACAGTAATCCCAACGGGAATAGGCGCGTTCGATCAGGCTCGTGCAGTTCTACAAGATCCAATCATAAAAATGCTATGGTACTTCGGAGCAGGAGGGTCAGATGCATAACTCTTGCTGTGAGCAAGGGCCCTGCTGTCTCGAATTGAAAGTTTTGCAGGAAACTAAGATAGTCCACAGGAAATCCAACGAGAGTAGGCGCGTTCGATCAGGCTCGTGCAGTTCTACAAGATCCAATCATAAAAATGCTATGGTACTTTGGAGCAGGAGGGTCAGATGCAGAACTCTTTGCATGAACAAGGCCCTATCTGTCTCGAATTGAAAGTTTTGCAGGAAACTAAGATAGTCCACAGTAATCCCAACGGGAATAGGCGCGTTCGATCAGGCTCGTGCAGTTCTACAAGATCCAATCATAAAAATGCTATGGTACTTTGGAGCAGGAGGGTCAGATGCAGAACTCTTTGTATGAGCAAGGGCCCTGCTGTCTCGAATTGAAAGTTTTGCAGGAAACTAAGATAGTCCACAGGAAACCCAACGAGAGTAGGCGCGTTCGATCAGGCTCGTGCAGTTCTACAAGATCCAATCATAAAAATGCTATGGTACTTTGGAGCAGGAGGGTCAGATGCAGAACTCTTTGCAGTGAACAAGGCCCTATCTGTCTCGAATTGAAAGTTTTGCAGGAAACTAAGATAGTCCACAGTAATCCCAACGGGAATAGGCGCGTTCGATCAGGCTCGTGCAGTTCTACAAGATCCAATCATAAAAATGCTATGGTACTTTGGAGCAGGAGGGTCAGATGCAGAACTCTTGGTATGAACAAGGGCCCTATCTGTCTCGAATTGAAAGTTTTGCAGGAAACTAAGATAGTCCACAGTAATCCCAACGGGAATAGGCGCGTTCGATCAGGCTCGTGCAGTTCTACAAGATCCAATCATAAAAATGCTATGGTACTTTGGAGCAGGAGGGTCAGATGCAGAACTCTTGGTGTGAGCAAGGGCCCTGCTGTCTCGAATTGAAAGTTTTGCAGGAAACTAAGATAGTCCACAGGAAACCCAACGAGAGTAGGCGCGTTCGATCAGGCTCGTGCAGTTCTACAAGATCCAATCATAAAAATGCTATGGTACTTTGGAGCAGGAGGGTCAGATGCAGAACTCTTTGCATGAACAAGGCCCTATCTGTCTCGAATTGAAAGTTTTGCAGGAAACTAAGATAGTCCACAGTAATCCCAACGGGAATAGGCGCGTTCGATCAGGCTCGTGCAGTTCTACAAGATCCAATCATAAAAATGCTATGGTACTTTGGAGCAGGAGGGTCAGATGCAGAGCTCTTGGTGTGAGCAAGGGCCCTGCTGTCTCGAATTGAAAGTTTTGCAGGAAACTAAGATAGTCCACAGGAAACCCAACGAGAGTAGGCGCGTTCGATCAGGCTCGTGCAGTTCTACAAGATCCAATCATAAAAATGCTATGGTACTTTGGAGCAGGAGGGTCAGATGCAGAACTCTTTGCATGAACAAGGCCCTATCTGTCTCGAATTGAAAGTTTTGCAGGAAACTAAGATAGTCCACAGTAATCCCAACGGGAATAGGCGCGTTCGATCAGGCTCGTGCAGTTCTACAAGATCCAATCATAAAAATGCTATGGTACTTCGGAGCAGGAGGGTCAGATGCATAACTCTTGCTGTGAGCAAGGGCCCTGCTGTCTCGAATTGAAAGTTTTGCAGGAAACTAAGATAGTCCACAGGAAATCCAACGAGAGTAGGCGCGTTCGATCAGGCTCGTGCAGTTCTACAAGATCCAATCATAAAAATGCTATGGTACTTTGGAGCAGGAGGGTCAGATGCAGAACTCTTTGCATGAACAAGGCCCTATCTGTCTCGAATTGAAAGTTTTGCAGGAAACTAAGATAGTCCACAGTAATCCCAACGGGAGTAGGCGCGTTCGATCAGGCTCGTGCAGTTCTACAAGATCCAATCATAAAAATGCTATGGTACTTTGGAGCAGGAGGGTCAGATGCAGAACTCTTTGCAGTGAGCAAGGGCCCTATCTGTCTCGAATTGAAAGTTTTGCAGGAAACTAAGATAGTCCACAGGAAACCCAACGAGAGTAGGCGCGTTCGATCAGGCTCGTGCAGTTCTACAAGATCCAATCATAAAAATGCTATGGTACTTTGGAGCAGGAGGGTCAGATGCAGAACTCTTTGCATGAACAAGGGCCCTATCTGTCTCGAATTGAAAGTTTTGCAGGAAACTAAGATAGTCCACAGTAATCCCAACGGGAATAGGCGCGTTCGATCAGGCTCGTGCAGTTCTACAAGATCCAATCATAAAAATGCTATGGTACTTTGGAGCAGGAGGGTCAGATGCAGAACTCTTTGCTGTGAGCAAGGGCCCTGCTGTCTCGAATTGAAAGTTTTGCAGGAAACTAAGATAGTCCACAGTAATCCCAACGGGAATAGGCGCGTTCGATCAGGCTCGTGCAGTTCTACAAGATCCAATCATAAAAATGCTATGGTACTTTGGAGCAGGAGGGTCAGATGCAGAACTCTTGGTGTGAGCAAGGGCCCTATCTGTCTCGAATTGAAAGTTTTGCAGGAAACTAAGATAGTCCACAGGAAACCCAACGAGAGTAGGCGCGTTCGATCAGGCTCGTGCAGTTCTACAAGATCCAATCATAAAAATGCTATGGTACTTTGGAGCAGGAGGGTCAGATGCAGAACTCTTGGTGTGAGCAAGGGCCCTGCTGTCTCGAATTGAAAGTTTTGCAGGAAACTAAGATAGTCCACAGTAATCCCAACGGGAGTAGGCGCGTTCGATCAGGCTCGTGCAGTTCTACAAGATCCAATCATAAAAATGCTATGGTACTTTGGAGCAGGAGGGTCAGATGCAGAACTCTTTGTATGAACAAGGGCCCTATCTGTCTCGAATTGAAAGTTTTGCAGGAAACTAAGATAGTCCACAGTAATCCCAACGGGAATAGGCGCGTTCGATCAGGCTCGTGCAGTTCTACAAGATCCAATCATAAAAATGCTATGGTACTTTGGAGCAGGAGGGTCAGATGCAGAACTCTTTGTATGAGCAAGGGCCCTATCTGTCTCGAATTGAAAGTTTTGCAGGAAACTAAGATAGTCCACAGTAATCCCAACGGGAATAGGCGCGTTCGATCAGGCTCGTGCAGTTCTACAAGATCCAATCATAAAAATGCTATGGTACTTTGGAGCAGGAGGGTCAGATGCAGAACTCTTGGTGTGAGCAAGGGCCCTGTCTGTCTCGAATTGAAAGTTTTGCAGGAAACTAAGATAGTCCACAGGAAATCCCAACGGGAATAGGCGCGTTCGATCAGGCTCGTGCAGTTCTACAAGATCCAATCATAAAAATGCTATGGTACTTTGGAGCAGGAGGGTCAGATGCAGAACTCTTTGAGTGAACAAGGCCCTATCTGTCTCGAATTGAAAGTTTTGCAGGAAACTAAGATAGTCCACAGTAATCCCAACGGGAATAGGCGCGTTCGATCAGGCTCGTGCAGTTCTACAAGATCCAATCATAAAAATGCTATGGTACTTTGGAGCAGGAGGGTCAGATGCAGAACTCTTGGTGTGAGCAAGGGCCCTATCTGTCTCGAATTGAAAGTTTTGCAGGAAACTAAGATAGTCCACAGTAATCCCAACGGGAGTAGGCGCGTTCGATCAGGCTCGTGCAGTTCTACAAGATCCAATCATAAAAATGCTATGGTACTTTGGAGCAGGAGGGTCAGATGCAGAACTCTTTGCAGTGAGCAAGGGCCCTATCTGTCTCGAATTGAAAGTTTTGCAGGAAACTAAGATAGTCCACAGTAATCCCAACGGGAATAGGCGCGTTCGATCAGGCTCGTGCAGTTCTACAAGATCCAATCATAAAAATGCTATGGTACTTTGGAGCAGGAGGGTCAGATGCAGAGCTCTTTGTGTGAGCAAGGGCCCTGCTGTCTCGAATTGAAAGTTTTGCAGGAAACTAAGATAGTCCACAGTAATCCCAACGAGAGTAGGCGCGTTCGATCAGGCTCGTGCAGTTCTACAAGATCCAATCATAAAAATGCTATGGTACTTTGGAGCAGGAGGGTCAGATGCAGAACTCTTTGCAGTGAAGCAAGGCCCTATCTGTCTCGAATTGAAAGTTTTGCAGGAAACTAAGATAGTCCACAGTAATCCCAACGGGAATAGGCGCGTTCGATCAGGCTCGTGCAGTTCTACAAGATCCAATCATAAAAATGCTATGGTACTTTGGAGCAGGAGGGTCAGATGCAGAACTCTTTGCATGAACAAGGCCCTATCTGTCTCGAATTGAAAGTTTTGCAGGAAACTAAGATAGTCCACAGTAATCCCAACGGGAATAGGCGCGTTCGATCAGGCTCGTGCAGTTCTACAAGATCCAATCATAAAAATGCTATGGTACTTTGGAGCAGGAGGGTCAGATGCAGAACTCTTTGCAGTGAGCAAGGGCCCTGTCTGTCTCGAATTGAAAGTTTTGCAGGAAACTAAGATAGTCCACAGTAAATCCAACGAGAATAGGCGCGTTCGATCAGGCTCGTGCAGTTCTACAAGATCCAATCATAAAAATGCTATGGTACTTTGGAGCAGGAGGGTCAGATGCAGAACTCTTTGCATGAACAAGGGCCCTATCTGTCTCGAATTGAAAGTTTTGCAGGAAACTAAGATAGTCCACAGTAATCCCAACGGGAATAGGCGCGTTCGATCAGGCTCGTGCAGTTCTACAAGATCCAATCATAAAAATGCTATGGTACTTTGGAGCAGGAGGGTCAGATGCAGAACTCTTGGTGTGAGCAAGGGCCCTGCTGTCTCGAATTGAAAGTTTTGCAGGAAACTAAGATAGTCCACAGGAAATCCAACGAGAGTAGGCGCGTTCGATCAGGCTCGTGCAGTTCTACAAGATCCAATCATAAAAATGCTATGGTACTTTGGAGCAGGAGGGTCAGATGCAGAACTCTTTGCATGAACAAGGCCCTATCTGTCTCGAATTGAAAGTTTTGCAGGAAACTAAGATAGTCCACAGTAATCCCAACGGGAGTAGGCGCGTTCGATCAGGCTCGTGCAGTTCTACAAGATCCAATCATAAAAATGCTATGGTACTTTGGAGCAGGAGGGTCAGATGCAGAACTCTTGGTGTGAGCAAGGGCCCTATCTGTCTCGAATTGAAAGTTTTGCAGGAAACTAAGATAGTCCACAGTAATCCCAACGGGAGTAGGCGCGTTCGATCAGGCTCGTGCAGTTCTACAAGATCCAATCATAAAAATGCTATGGTACTTTGGAGCAGGAGGGTCAGATGCAGAACTCTTGGTGTGAGCAAGGCCCCATCTGTCTCGAATTGAAAGTTTTGCAGGAAACTAAGATAGTCCACAGTAATCCCAACGGGAATAGGCGCGTTCGATCAGGCTCGTGCAGTTCTACAAGATCCAATCATAAAAATGCTATGGTACTTTGGAGCAGGAGGGTCAGATGCAGAACTCTTTGCTGTGAGCAAGGGCCCTATCTGTCTCGAATTGAAAGTTTTGCAGGAAACTAAGATAGTCCACAGTAAACCCAACGGGAATAGGCGCGTTCGATCAGGCTCGTGCAGTTCTACAAGATCCAATCATAAAAATGCTATGGTACTTTGGAGCAGGAGGGTCAGATGCAGAGCTCTTGGTGTGAGCAAGGGCCCTGCTGTCTCGAATTGAAAGTTTTGCAGGAAACTAAGATAGTCCACAGTAAACCCAACGGGAATAGGCGCGTTCGATCAGGCTCGTGCAGTTCTACAAGATCCAATCATAAAAATGCTATGGTACTTTGGAGCAGGAGGGTCAGATGCAGAACTCTTTGCATGAACAAGGGCCCTATCTGTCTCGAATTGAAAGTTTTGCAGGAAACTAAGATAGTCCACAGTAATCCCAACGGGAATAGGCGCGTTCGATCAGGCTCGTGCAGTTCTACAAGATCCAATCATAAAAATGCTATGGTACTTTGGAGCAGGAGGGTCAGATGCAGAGCTCTTGGTGTGAGCAAGGGCCCTGCTGTCTCGAATTGAAAGTTTTGCAGGAAACTAAGATAGTCCACAGGAAATCCAACGAGAGTAGGCGCGTTCGATCAGGCTCGTGCAGTTCTACAAGATCCAATCATAAAAATGCTATGGTACTTTGGAGCAGGAGGGTCAGATGCAGAACTCTTTGTATGAACAAGGCCCTATCTGTCTCGAATTGAAAGTTTTGCAGGAAACTAAGATAGTCCACAGTAATCCCAACGGGAATAGGCGCGTTCGATCAGGCTCGTGCAGTTCTACAAGATCCAATCATAAAAATGCTATGGTACTTTGGAGCAGGAG
>JAUCMV010000039.1:0-25000 GCA_030435675.1 Steinernema hermaphroditum | reverse complement strand
CGACGCATCGGAGGTAGGGCATCGAGACATATAGACAGATTCCCTGTCTGAAGAGCTGACGCTTCGGACGAAGCGTGTCGAGGTTGGCGACTCGACGCATCGGAGGTAGGGCATCGAGACATATAGACAGATTCCCTGTCTGAAGAGCTGACGCTTCGGACGAAGCGGTGCATCGAGGTTGGGGACTCGACGCATCGGAGGTAGGGCATCGAGACATATAGACAGATTCCCTGTCTGAATAGCTGACGCTTCGGACGAAGCGTGTCGAGGTTGGCGACTCGACGCATCGGAGGTAGGGCATCGAGACATATAGACAGATTCCCTGTCTGAAGAGCTGACGCTTCGGACGAAGGGTATCGAGGTTGGGGACTCGACGCTTCGAAGGTAGGGCATCGAGGTTGGGGACTCGACGCATCGGAGGTAGGGCATCGAGACATATAGACAGATTCCCTGTCTGAATAGCTGACGCTTCGGACGAAGCGTGTCGAGGTTGGCGACTCGAGGCATCGGAGGTAGGGCATCGAGACATATAGACAGATTCCCTGTCTGAAGAGCTGACGCTTCGGACGAAGCGGTATCGAGGTTGGGGACTCGACGCATCGGAGGTAGGGCATCGAGACATATAGACAGATTCCCTGTCTGAAGAGCTGACGCTTCGGACGAAGGGTATCGAGGTTGGGGACTCGACGCTTCGATCGGGAGAGGTAGGGGGGGGCAGTCGAGACATATAGACAGATTCCCTGTCTGAATAGCTGACGCTTCGGACGAAGCGTGTCGAGGTTGGCGACTCGACGCATCGGAGGTAGGGCATCGAGACATATAGACAGATTCCCTGTCTGAAGAGCTGACGCTTCGGACGAAGCGTGTCGAGGTTGGGGACTCGACGCTTCGAAGGTAGGGCATCGAGGTTGGGGACTCGACGCATCGGAGGTAGGGCATCGAGACATATAGACAGATTCCCTGTCTGAATAGCTGACGCTTCGGACGAAGCGTGTCGAGGTTGGCGACTCGAGGCATCGGAGGTAGGGCATCGAGACATATAGACAGATTCCCTGTCTGAAGAGCTGACGCTTCGGACGAAGGGTATCGAGGTTGGGGACTCGACGCTTCGAAGGTAGGGCATCGAGGTTGGGGGCTCGACGCTTCGGAGGTAGGGCATCGAGACATATAGACAGATTCCCTGTCTGAATAGCTGACGCTTCGGACGAAGGGTATCGAGGTTGGGGACTCGACGCATCGGAGGTAGGGCATCGAGACATATAGACAGATTCCCTGTCTGAATAGCTGACGCTTCGGACGAAGCGTATCGAGGTTGGCGACTCGACGCATCGGAGGTAGGGCATCGAGACATATAGACAGATTCCCTGTCTGAAGAGCTGACGCTTCGGACGAAGCGTATCGAGGTTGGCGACTCGACGCATCGGAGGTAGGGCATCGAGACATATAGACAGATTCCTGTCTGAAGAGCTGACGCTTCGGACGAAGCGTATCGAGGTTGGGGACTCGACGCATCGAAGGTAGGGCATCGAGACATATAGACAGATTCCTGTCTGAAGAGCTGACGCTTCGGACGAAGGGTATCGAGGTTGGGGACTCGACGCATCGGAGGTAGGGCATCGAGACATATAGACAGATTCCCTGTCTGAATAGCTGACGCTTCGGACGAAGCGTATCGAGGTTGGCGACTCGACGCATCGGAGGTAGGGCATCGAGACATATAGACAGATTCCCTGTCTGAAGAGCTGACGCTTCGGACGAAGGGTATCGAGGTTGGGGACTCGACGCTTCGAAGGTAGGGCATCGAGGTTGGGGGCTCGACGCATCGGAGGTAGGGCATCGAGACATATAGACAGATTCCCTGTCTGAATAGCTGACGCTTCGGACGAAGCGTGTCGAGGTTGGCGACTCGACGCATCGGAGGTAGGGCATCGAGACATATAGACAGATTCCCTGTCTGAAGAGCTGACGCTTCGGACGAAGCGTATCGAGGTTGGGGACTCGACGCATCGGAGGTAGGGCATCGAGACATATAGACAGATTCCCTGTCTGAAGAGCTGACGCTTCGGACGAAGCGTATCGAGGTTGGCGACTCGACGCATCGGAGGTAGGGCATCGAGACATATAGACAGATTCCCTGTCTGAATAGCTGACGCTTCGGACGAAGCGTGTCGAGGTTGGCGACTCGACGCATCGGAGGTAGGGCATCGAGACATATAGACAGATTCCCTGTCTGAAGAGCTGACGCTTCGGACGAAGGGTACGAGGTTGGGGACTCGACGCTTCGAAGGTAGGGCATCGAGGTTGGGGGCTCGACGCATCGGAGGTAGGGCATCGAGACATATAGACAGATTCCCTGTCTGAATAGCTGACGCTTCGGACGAAGCGTGTCGAGGTTGGCGACTCGAGGCATCGGAGGTAGGGCATCGAGACATATAGACAGATTCCCTGTCTGAAGAGCTGACGCTTCGGACGAAGGGTATCGAGGTTGGGGACTCGACGCTTCGAAGGTCGAGGGGCTGACATCGGAGGTAGGGCATCGAGACATATAGACAGATTCCCTGTCTGAAGAGCTGACGCTTCGGACGAAGCGTATCGAGGTTGGCGACTCGACGTATCGGAGGTAGGGCATCGAGACATATAGACAGATTCCCTGTCTGAAGAGCTGACGCTTCGGACGAAGGGTATCGAGGTTGGGGACTCGACGCTTCGAAGGTAGGGCATCGAGGTTGGGGGCTCGACGCATCGGAGGTAGGGCATCGAGACATATAGACAGATTCCCTGTCTGAATAGCTGACGCTTCGGACGAAGCGTGTCGAGGTTGGCGACTCGACGCATCGGAGGTAGGGCATCGAGACATATAGACAGATTCCCTGTCTGAAGAGCTGACGCTTCGGACGAAGGGTATCGAGGTTGGGGACTCGACGCTTCGAAGGTAGGGCATCGAGACATATAGACAGATTCCCCTGTCTGAAGAGCTGACGCTCTTCGGACTCGACGCTTCGGTAGGGCATCGAGGTTGGGGACTCGACGCATCGGAGGTAGGGCATCGAGACATATAGACAGATTCCCTGTCTGAATAGCTGACGCTTCGGACGAAGCGTATCGAGGTTGGGGACTCGACGCATCGGAGGTAGGGCATCGAGACATATAGACAGATTCCCTGTCTGAAGAGCTGACGCTTCGGACGAAGGGTATCGAGGTTGGGGACTCGACGCTTCGAAGGTAGGGCATCGAGGTTGGGGGCTCGACGCATCGGAGGTAGGGCATCGAGACATATAGACAGATTCCCTGTCTGAATAGCTGACGCTTCGGACGAAGGGTGGGGACTCGACGCTTCGAGGTTGGGGACTCGACGCATCGGAGGTAGGGCATCGAGACATATAGACAGATTCCCTGTCTGAATAGCTGACGCTTCGGACGAAGCGTGTCGAGGTTGGCGACTCGACGCATCGGAGGTAGGGCATCGAGACATATAGACAGATTCCCTGTCTGAAGAGCTGACGCTTCGGACGAAGGGTATCGAGGTTGGGGACTCGACGCTTCGAAGGTAGGGCATCGAGGTTGGGGGCTCGACGCATCGGAGGAAGGGCATCGAGACATATAGACAGATTCCCTGTCTGAATAGCTGACGCTTCGGACGAAGCGTGTCGAGGTTGGCGACTCGACGCATCGGAGGTAGGGCATCGAGACATATAGACAGATTCCCTGTCTGAAGAGCTGACGCTTCGGACGAAGGGTATCGAGGTTGGGGACTCGACGCTTCGAAGGTAGGGCATCGAGACATATAGACAGATTCCCTGTCTGAAGAGCTGACGCTTCGGACGAAGGGTTCGACGTTGGGACTCGACGCATCGGAGGTAGGGCATCGAGACATATAGACAGATTCCCTGTCTGAATAGCTGACGCTTCGGACGAAGCGTATCGAGGTTGGCGACTCGACGCATCGGAGGTAGGGCATCGAGACATATAGACAGATTCCCTGTCTGAAGAGCTGACGCTTCGGACGAAGGGTATCGAGGTTGGGGACTCGACGCTTCGAAGGTAGGGCATCGAGGTTGGGGGCTCGACGCATCGGAGGAAGGGCATCGAGACATATAGACAGATTCCCTGTCTGAATAGCTGACGCTTCGGACGAAGCGTGTATCGAGGTTGGGGACTCGACGCATCGGAGGTAGGGCATCGAGACATATAGACAGATTCCCTGTCTGAAGAGCTGACGCTTCGGACGAAGCGTATCGAGGTTGGGGACTCGACGCATCGGAGGTAGGGCATCGAGACATATAGACAGATTCCCTGTCTGAATAGCTGACGCTTCGGACGAAGCGTATCGAGGTTGGCGACTCGACGCATCGGAGGTAGGGCATCGAGACATATAGACAGATTCCCTGTCTGAAGAGCTGACGCTTCGGACGAAGGGTATCGAGGTTGGGGACTCGACGCTTCGAAGGTAGGGCATCGAGGTTGGGGGCTCGACGCATCGGAGGAAGGGCATCGAGACATATAGACAGATTCCCTGTCTGAATAGCTGACGCTTCGGACGAAGCGTGTCGAGGTTGGCGACTCGACGCATCGGAGGTAGGGCATCGAGACATATAGACAGATTCCCTGTCTGAAGAGCTGACGCTTCGGACGAAGCGTATCGAGGTTGGGGACTCGACGCTTCGAAGGTAGGGCATCGAGTGTTGTGTGGAGCTCGACGCTTCGGAGGTAGGGCATCGAGACATATAGACAGATTCCCTGTCTGAAGAGCTGACGCTTCGGACGAAGCGTATCGAGGTTGGGGACTCGACGCTTCGAAGGTAGGGCATCGAGGTTGGGGGCTCGACGCATCGGAGGTAGGGCATCGAGACATATAGACAGATTCCCTGTCTGAAGAGCTGACGCTTCGGACGAAGCGTATCGAGGTTGGGGACTCGACGTATCGGAGGTAGGGCATCGAGACATATAGACAGATTCCCTGTCTGAAGAGCTGACGCTTCGGACGAAGCGTGTCGAGGTTGGCGACTCGACGTATCGGAGGTAGGGCATCGAGACATATAGACAGATTCCCTGTCTGAAGAGCTGACGCTTCGGACGAATCGTGTCGAGGTTGGGGACTCGACGCTTCGAAGGTAGGGCATCGAGACATATAGACAGATTCCCTGTCTGAAGAGCTGACGCTTCGGACGAAGGGTGTGGAGGTTGGGGACTCGAGGCATCGGAGGAAGGGCATCGAGACATATAGACAGATTCCCTGTCTGAAGAGCTGACGCTTCGGACGAAGGGTATCGAGGTTGGGGACTCGACGCTTCGAAGGTAGGGCATCGAGACATATAGACAGATTGCGAGTCTGAAGAGCTGACGCTTCGACGTATTGACTCGCTTCGGAGGTAGGGCATCGAGACATATAGACAGATTCCCTGTCTGAAGAGCTGACGCTTCGGACGAAGGGTATCGAGGTTGGGGACTCGACGCATCGGAGGTAGGGCATCGAGACATATAGACAGATTTCGTGTCTGAAGAGCTGACGCTTCGGACGAATCGTGTCGAGGTTGGGGACTCGACGCTTCGAAGGTAGGGCATCGAGGTTGGGGGCTCGACGCTTCGGAGGAAGGGCATCGAGACATATAGACAGATTCCCTGTCTGAAGAGCTGACGCTTCGGACGAAGGGTATCGAGGTTGGGGACTCGACGCATCGGAGGTAGGGCATCGAGACATATAGACAGATTCCCTGTCTGAAGAGCTGACGCTTCGGACGAAGGGTATCGAGGTTGGGGACTCGACGCTTCGAAAGTAGGGCATCGAGGTTGGGGACTCGACGCATCGGAGGTAGGGCATCGAGACATATAGACAGATTCCCTGTCTGAAGAGCTGACGCTTCGGACGAAGCGTATCGAGGTTGGCGACTCGACGCATCGGAGGTAGGGCATCGAGACATATAGACAGATTCCCTGTCTGAAGAGCTGACGCTTCGGACGAAGGGTATCGAGGTTGGGGACTCGACGCTTCGAAGGTAGGGCATCGAGGTTGGGGGGGCTCGACGCTTCGGAGGAAGGGCATCGAGACATATAGACAGATTCCCTGTCTGAATAGCTGACGCTTCGGACGAAGCGTATCGAGGTTGGCGACTCGACGCATCGGAGGTAGGGCATCGAGACATATAGACAGATTCCCTGTCTGAAGAGCTGACGCTTCGGACGAAGCGTATCGAGGTTGGGGACTCGACGCTTCGAAAGTAGGGCATCGAGGTTGGGGGCTCGACGCTTCGGAGGTAGGGCATCGAGACATATAGACAGATTCCCTGTCTGAAGAGCTGACGCTTCGGACGAAGGGTATCGAGGTTGGGGACTCGACGCATCGGAGGTAGGGCATCGAGACATATAGACAGATTCCCTGTCTGAAGAGCTGACGCTTCGGACGAATCGTGTCGAGGTTGGGGACTCGACGCTTCGAAGGTAGGGCATCGAGGTTGGGGGCTCGACGCATCGGAGGAAGGGCATCGAGACATATAGACAGATTCCCTGTCTGAAGAGCTGACGCTTCGGACGAAGGGTATCGAGGTTGGGGACTCGACGCATCGGAGGTAGGGCATCGAGACATATAGACAGATTCCCTGTCTGAATAGCTGACGCTTCGGACGAAGGGTATCGAGGTTGGGGACTCGACGCTTCGAAAGTAGGGCATCGAGGTTGGGGACTCGACGCATCGGAGGTAGGGCATCGAGACATATAGACAGATTCCCTGTCTGAAGAGCTGACGCTTCGGACGAAGCGTATCGAGGTTGGCGACTCGACGCATCGGAGGTAGGGCATCGAGACATATAGACAGATTTCGTGTCTGAAGAGCTGACGCTTCGGACGAAGCGTATCGAGGTTGGGGACTCGACGCTTCGAAGGTAGGGCATCGAGGTTGGGGGCTCGACGCTTCGGAGGAAGGGCATCGAGACATATAGACAGATTCCCTGTCTGAATAGCTGACGCTTCGGACGAAGCGTATCGAGGTTGGCGACTCGACGCATCGGAGGTAGGGCATCGAGACATATAGACAGATTCCGTGTCTGAAGAGCTGACGCTTCGGACGAATCGTATCGAGGTTGGGGACTCGACGCTTCGAAAGTAGGGCATCGAGGTTGGGGACTCGACGTATCGGAGGTAGGGCATCGAGACATATAGACAGATTCCCTGTCTGAAGAGCTGACGCTTCGGACGAAGGGTATCGAGGTTGGGGACTCGACGCATCGGAGGTAGGGCATCGAGACATATAGACAGATTTCGTGTCTGAAGAGCTGACGCTTCGGACGAATCGTATCGAGGTTGGGGACTCGACGCTTCGAAGGTAGGGCATCGAGGTTGGGGGCTCGACGCTTCGGAGGAAGGGCATCGAGACATATAGACAGATTCCCTGTCTGAAGAGCTGACGCTTCGGACGAAGGGTATCGAGGTTGGGGACTCGACGCATCGGAGGTAGGGCATCGAGACATATAGACAGATTTCCTGTCTGAAGAGCTGACGCTTCGGACGAAGCGTCGAGGTTGGAGGACCGACGCTCTCGAGGCATCGGAGGTAGGGCATCGAGACATATAGACAGATTCCCTGTCTGAAGAGCTGACGCTTCGGACGAAGGGTATCGAGGTTGGGGACTCGACGCTTCGAAGGTAGGGCATCGAGGTTGGGGGCTCGACGCTTCGGAGGTAGGGCATCGAGACATATAGACAGATTCCCTGTCTGAAGAGCTGACGCTTCGGACGAAGGGTATCGAGGTTGGCGACTCGACGCATCGGAGGTAGGGCATCGAGACATATAGACAGATTCCCTGTCTGAAGAGCTGACGCTTCGGACGAAGGGTATCGAGGTTGGGGACTCGACGCTTCGAAGGTAGGGCATCGAGGTTGGGGGCTCGACGCTTCGGAGGAAGGGCATCGAGACATATAGACAGATTCCCTGTCTGAAGAGCTGACGCTTCGGACGAATCGTGTCGAGGTTGGGGACTCGACGCTTCGAAGGAAGGGCATCGAGGTTGGGGGCTCGACGCTTCGGAGGAAGGGCATCGAGACATATAGACAGATTCCCTGTCTGAAGAGCTGACGCTTCGGACGAAGCGTATCGAGGTTGGCGACTCGACGCATCGGAGGTAGGGCATCGAGACATATAGACAGATTCCCTGTCTGAAGAGCTGACGCTTCGGACGAAGGGTATCGAGGTTGGGGACTCGACGCTTCGAAAGTAGGGCATCGAGGTTGGGGACTCGACGTATCGGAGGTAGGGCATCGAGACATATAGACAGATTCCCTGTCTGAAGAGCTGACGCTTCGGACGAAGCGTGTGGAGGTTGGCGACTCGAGGCATCGGAGGTAGGGCATCGAGACATATAGACAGATTTCGTGTCTGAAGAGCTGACGCTTCGGACGAAGGGGTATCGAGGTTGGGGACTCGACGCTTCGAAGGTAGGGCATCGAGGTTGGGGGCTCGACGCTTCGGAGGAAGGGCATCGAGACATATAGACAGATTCCCTGTCTGAATAGCTGACGCTTCGGACGAAGCGTGTGGATCGAGGTTGGCGACTCGACGCATCGGAGGTAGGGCATCGAGACATATAGACAGATTCCGTGTCTGAAGAGCTGACGCTTCGGACGAATCGTGTCGAGGTTGGGGACTCGACGCTTCGAAAGTAGGGCATCGAGGTTGGGGACTCGACGCTTCGGAGGTAGGGCATCGAGACATATAGACAGATTCCCTGTCTGAATAGCTGACGCTTCGGACGAAGGGTATCGAGGTTGGGGACTCGACGCATCGGAGGTAGGGCATCGAGACATATAGACAGATTTCGTGTCTGAAGAGCTGACGCTTCGGACGAATCGTATCGAGGTTGGGGACTCGACGCTTCGAAGGTAGGGCATCGAGGTTGGGGACTCGACGCTTCGGAGGAAGGGCATCGAGACATATAGACAGATTCCCTGTCTGAAGAGCTGACGCTTCGGACGAAGGGTATCGAGGTTGGGGACTCGACGTATCGGAGGTAGGGCATCGAGACATATAGACAGATTCCCTGTCTGAATAGCTGACGCTTCGGACGAAGCGTATCGAGGTTGGGGACTCGACGCTTCGAAAGTAGGGCATCGAGGTTGGGGACTCGACGCATCGGAGGTAGGGCATCGAGACATATAGACAGATTCCCTGTCTGAAGAGCTGACGCTTCGGACGAAGGGTATCGAGGTTGGGGACTCGACGCATCGGAGGTAGGGCATCGAGACATATAGACAGATTCCGTGTCTGAAGAGCTGACGCTTCGGACGAAGGGTATCGAGGTTGGGGACTCGACGCTTCGAAGGTAGGGCATCGAGGTTGGGGGCTCGACGCTTCGGAGGAAGGGCATCGAGACATATAGACAGATTCCCTGTCTGAATAGCTGACGCTTCGGACGAAGCGTATCGAGGTTGGCGACTCGACGCATCGGAGGTAGGGCATCGAGACATATAGACAGATTCCCTGTCTGAAGAGCTGACGCTTCGGACGAAGCGTATCGAGGTTGGGGACTCGACGCTTCGAAGGTAGGGCATCGAGGACATATAGACAGATTCCCGGTCTGAAGAGCATGACGACGTGACATATAGACAGATTCCCTGTCTGAAGAGCTGACGCTTCGGACGAAGGGTATCGAGGTTGGGGACTCGACGCATCGGAGGTAGGGCATCGAGACATATAGACAGATTTCGTGTCTGAAGAGCTGACGCTTCGGACGAATCGTGTCGAGGTTGGGGACTCGACGCTTCGAAGGAAGGGCATCGAGGTTGGGGACTCGACGCTTCGGAGGTAGGGCATCGAGACATATAGACAGATTCCCTGTCTGAAGAGCTGACGCTTCGGACGAAGGGTATCGAGGTTGGGGACTCGACGCATCGGAGGTAGGGCATCGAGACATATAGACAGATTTCGTGTCTGAAGAGCTGACGCTTCGGACGAAGCGTGTGGAGGTTGGCGACTCGAGGCAACGGAGGTAGGGCATCGAGACAAATAGACAGATTCCCTGTCTGAATAGCTAACGCTTCGGACGAATCGTGTCGAGGTTCGGGACTCGACGCTTCGAAGGTAGGGCATCGAGGTTGGGGGCTCGACGCTTCGGAGGTAGGGCATCGAGACATATAGACAGATTCCCTGTCTGAAGAGCTGACGCTTCGGACGAAGCGTATCGAGGTTGGCGACTCGAGGCATCGGAGGTAGGGCATCGAGACATATAGACAGATTCCGTGTCTGAAGAGCTGACGCTTCGGACGAAGGGCATCGAGGTTGGGGACTCGACGCTTCGAAGGTAGGGCATCGAGGTTGGGGGCTCGACGCTTCGGAGGTAGGGCATCGAGACATATAGACAGATTCCCTGTCTGAAGAGCTGACGCTTCGGACGAAGGGCATCGAGGTTGGGGACTCGACGCTTCGAAGGTAGGGCATCGAGACATATAGACAGATTCCCTGTCTGAACAGCTGACGCTTCGGACGAAGGGTATCGAGGTTGGGGACTCGACGCTTCGAAGGTAGGGTATCGAGACATATAGACAGATTCCCTGTCTGAAGAGCTGACGCTTCGGACGAAGGGTATCGAGGTCGGGGACTCGACGCTTCGACAGTAGGGCATCGAGGTTGGGGACTCGACGCTTCGAAGGTAGGGTATCGAGACATATAGACAGATTCCCTGTCTGAAGAGCTGACGCTTCGGACGAAGGGCATCGAGGTTGGGGACTCGACGCTTCGAAGGTAGGGCATCGAGACATATAGACAGATTTCGTGTCTGAATAGCTGACGCTTCGGACGAATCGTGTCGAGGTTGGGGACTCGACGTTTCGAAAGTAGGGCACCGAGGTTGGGGACTCGACGCTTCGAAGGTAGGGCATCGAGGTTGGCGACTCGACGTATCGGAGGTAGGGCATCGAGACATATAGACAGATTCCGTGTCTGAAGAGCTGACGCTTCGGACGAATCGTGTCGAGGTTGGGGACTCGACGTTTCGAAAGTAGGGCACCGAGGTTGGGGACTCGACGCTTCGAAGGTAGGGCATCGAGGTTGGCGACTCGACGTATCGGAGGTAGGGCATCGAGACATATAGACAGATTCCCTGTCTGAATAGCTGACGCTTCGGACGAAGCGTGTCGAGGTTGGCGACTCGACGCATCGGAGGTAGGGCATCGAGACATATAGACAGATTCCGTGTCTGAAGAGCTGACGCTTCGGACGAATCGTGTCGAGGTTGGGGACTCGACGCTTCGAAGGTAGGGCATCGAGGTTGGCGACTCGACGCATCGGAGGTAGGGCATCGAGACATATAGACAGATTCCCTGTCTGAATAGCTAACGCTTCGGACGACGCGTGTCGAGGTTGGCGACTCGAGGCATCGGAGGTAGGGCATCGAGACATATAGACAGATTCCCTGTCTGAAGAGCTGACGCTTCGGACGAAGGGTATCGAGGTTGGGGACTCGACGTTTCGAAAGTAGGGCATCGAGGTTGGGGACTCGACGTATCGGAGGTAGGGCATCGAGACATATAGACAGATTACCTCCCCTGCTAATTCGCAAGCAAGGGGTCAGTCTGTCTGTACGCGTGTGTCGAGCGTACGCGTGTGTAGCTAATTAAAGCAGGAGACGGTCTGGAATGGGAATTAGACGTCTTCTGTCTGAAATTGGGCGTAAAAAGTCATTTGTAGGTTTTGGGTAGGGAGCGGTCGTGGCTGGAGGGGTATTGAATGGGATCATGATGGGATCATGTGAGAGCGGTTCACTTGGGAATGGGAGCGGCAGTTGAGCTTTGCTCATGGGGTAGCGGGAAAGCATTCTGAGAGCAAAAAAAAGAGCGGGCTTCTAAGCATTTGAGCATCTTAGCAGGCCTCTGATCTCTTGGGCAGGCATCTTGACCATCTTAGCGGGCATCATGGACAGGCATGTGAACACTGAGAGCAGACATATGGTGATCGGAGCTCCTCAGCGGGCATCTGAGCAGCGGAGCAGGCATCTGGGCGAGCATCTGATTGTGTGAGCACGCATCGAAGCGGGCATCTGATTGGAGCAGTCTACTGAGCGGGCATCTAAGCATCGGAGCACGCTTCTCACCGGGCGGTAGTGGACCGGTCGGGTTTGCTCATAGGGCGGTGGCAAAGCATCTGAGCGCCGTGAGCAGGCATCTAAGCATCTGAGCATCTTAGCAGGCCTCTGAGCAGGCATCTGAACATCGGAGCAGGCCTCTGAGCAAGCACCTGAGCGGTCATCTAAGCATCTGAGCGTCGGAGCAAGCATCTGGGCGAGCATCTGATCGTGTGAGCACGCATCGGAGCGGGCATCTGACCATCTGAGCAAGAATCTGAGCGTCGGAGAAAGTATCTCAGCAGTCCTCTAGGCATCTGAGCCAGCATCTCATCATTTGAGCAGGCCTCTAGGCATCTGGGCGCGCATCTGAGCATGTGAGCGGGCAGCTCAGCATCTGAGCGTCGGAGCACGCATCTCATGACTTGAGCACGAATTTCAGCGGCCGGGCACATATGCATCGGAGCAAGCCTCTGAGCGGAGATCTGGTCATCTTAGCGGCCATCTAAGCATCTGGGCGAGTATCTGAGCGTCGGAGCAAGCATCTCATCAGTCCTCTAGGCATCTGACCCAGCATCTAATCATCGGAGCAAACATCTGGGGCTCTGGGCGAGCATCTGAGCATGTGAGCGGGCATCTGAGCATCTCAACGTGCACCTATGCATCGCAGCAGGCCTCTGAGCGGAGATCTAAGCATCTGAGCGGGCGGTAGTGGACCGGTCAGGTTTGTTCATAGGGCGGTGGCAAAGCATCTGAGCGACGTGAGTAGGCATCTAAGCATCTGAGTGAGCATCAGAGCGGGCTTCTAAGCATCTGAGCATCGGATCTGATCACTTGGGCAGGCATCTTGACGATCTTAGCGAGCATCTAAGAAGCATGGACAGGCATGTGAGCACCGAGAGCAGACATCTGGTGATCGGAGCACTTCAGTGGGCATCAGATCATCGGAGCAGGCATCTACGTATCTGAGCAGCAGAGCAAGCATCTCACCAAGCAAGCATCTCACCAGGTGATCAGGCATCTGCTCATCTGAGAGGGCATCTCATCACTTGAGCAAGCATCTGTGCTTAGTCTCAACGTCTCAGTAGGCATCTGGGGCTCTGAGCGAGCATCTGAGCGAGCATCTCATCATCTGAGCAAGCATGTGATCATCGGAGCAAACATCTGGGGAACTAAGCACGCATCGGAGCACGCATCTCAGCAGGCATCTGAGCACCGGAGTGCGCATCTGATGATCGGAGCACACGTCTCAGCGGGCCCCTGAGCATCTCAGGTCCTCTGAGCGAGCATGTTAGCAGTCCTCCAGGCATTAGGGCGAGCATCTGAGGGGTATCTAAGCATCTGATGATCGGAGCATCTCATCTCAGGCATCTCAGAAGGCGTCTGAGCACCGGAGCACGCATTTCAGCAAGCTTCACAGCAAGCATCCGAGCATCTGAGCGGGAATATGAGCATCTAAGCGCCGCGAGCGGGCATCAGAGCATCTGAGTAAGCATCTAAGCGAGCATTTGAGCATATAGATGGGGCATGGACGGGCTATGGAATTCAGCATGAATTGGGGAAGGGAAAACGCTTGGACCAGTCATGAGCATAGGCCGGGGACGGGATTGAGCATGAACGGGAATGGGATGAGGCGTGGAGTAGGAGTAGGCAATGGGGAAGGGATCAGCATGGACGCGACATAGGATGACGCATCGAAGGGACGGGGCATGAACGGGAATGGGATGATCATGAACGAAGAATAAGATTTGCCTGGGCATAGAGGCATGGTCCGGGAAAGGGATGAGCTCTGCTCTCAGGGGGAGGGAAATCATCTGCGCAACATATAGGGATCTGTGAATCTTTGCACATGCATGAAAAGAGTCTGAGCATGATTTGAGGATGGGTGGAATGAAGCGGTGAGCGTAGACATAGACAGGTTCAGTTTCAGACAGCAGGGTCAGATCAGACAGGAAGCATAAAGCATTGAGCATTTCGCATGGGGAAAAAGCAAAAGCATTAAGCATGAAGCAACCTAGACGTGAAGGCCGCCGTAGGCGGCCTGAGCGGCTAGTTCCCTGTCTGAAGAGCTGACGCTTCGGACGAAGCGTGTGGAGGTTGGCGACTCGAGGCAACGGAGGTAGGGCATCGAGACAAATAGACAGATTCCCTGTCTGAATAGCTAACGCTTCGGACGAATCGTGTCGAGGTTCGGGACTCGACGCTTCGAAGGTAGGGCATCGAGGTTGGGGGCTCGACGCTTCGGAGGTAGGGCATCGAGACATATAGACAGATTCCCTGTCTGAAGAGCTGACGCTTCGGACGAAGGGTATCGAGGTTGGCGACTCGAGGCATCGGAGGTAGGGCATCGAGACATATAGACAGATTCCGTGTCTGAAGAGCTGACGCTTCGGACGAAGGGCATCGAGGTTGGGGACTCGACGCTTCGAAAGTAGGGCATCGAGGTTGGGGGCTCGACGCTTCGGAGGTAGGGCATCGAGACATATAGACAGATTCCCTGTCTGAAGAGCTGACGCTTCGGACGAAGGGCATCGAGGTTGGGGACTCGACGCTTCGAAGGTAGGGCATCGAGACATATAGACAGATTCCCTGTCTGAACAGCTGACGCTTCGGACGAAGGGTATCGAGGTTGGGGACTCGACGCTTCGAAGGTAGGGCATCGAGACATATAGACAGATTCCCTGTCTGAATAGCTGACGCTTCGGACGAAGGGTATCGAGGTTGGGGACTCGACGCTTCGAAAGTAGGGCATCGAGGTTGGGGACTCGACGCTTCGGAGGAAGGGCATCGAGACATATAGACAGATTCCCTGTCTGAATAGCTGACGCTTCGGACGAAGCGTGTCGAGGTTGGCGACTCGAGGCATCGGAGGTAGGGCATCGAGACATATAGACAGATTCCGTGTCTGAATAGCTGACGCTTCGGACGAATCGTGTCGAGGTTGGGGACTCGACGCTTCGAAGGTAGGGCATCGAGGTTGGGGACTCGACGCATCGGAGGTAGGGCATCGAGACATATAGACAGATTCCCTGTCTGAATAGCTGACGCTTCGGACGAAGCGTGTCGAGGTTGGCGACTCGAGGCATCGGAGGTAGGGCATCGAGACATATAGACAGATTCCCTGTCTGAAGAGCTGACGCTTCGGACGAAGGGCATCGACGTTGGGGACTCGACGCTTCGAAGGTAGGGCATCGAGGTTGGGGACTCGACGCTTCGGAGGTAGGGCATCGAGACATATAGACAGATTCCCTGTCTGAATAGCTGACGCTTCGGACGAAGGGTATCGAGGTTGGGGACTCGACGCTTCGAAAGTAGGGCATCGAGGTTGGGGGCTCGACGCTTCGGAGGAAGGGCATCGAGACATATAGACAGATTCCCTGTCTGAATAGCTGACGCTTCGGACGAAGCGGTATCGAGGTTGGGGACTCGACGCTTCGAAAGTAGGGCATCGAGGTTGGGGACTCGACGCTTCGGAGGAAGGGCATCGAGACATATAGACAGATTCCCTGTCTGAATAGCTGACGCTTCGGACGAAGCGTGTCGAGGTTGGCGACTCGAGGCATCGGAGGTAGGGCATCGAGACATATAGACAGATTCCCTGTCTGAAGAGCTGACGCTTCGGACGAATCGTGTCGAGGTTGGGGACTCGACGCATCGGAGGTAGGGCATCGAGGTTGGGGGCTCGACGCTTCGGAGGAAGGGCATCGAGGTTGGGGACTCGACGCTTCGAAGGTAGGGCATCGAGGTTGGGGGCTCGACGCTTCGGAGGAAGGGCATCGAGACATATAGACAGATTCCCTGTCTGAATAGCTGACGCTTCGGACGAATCGTGTCGAGGTTCGGGACTCGACGCTTCGAAGGTAGGGCATCGAGGTTGGGGGCTCGACGCATCGGAGGTAGGGCATCGAGACATATAGACAGATTCCCTGTCTGAATAGCTGACGCTTCGGACGAAGCGTGTGGAGGTTGGCGACTCGACGCATCGGAGGTAGGGCATCGAGACATATAGACAGATTCCCTGTCTGAATAGCTGACGCTTCGGACGAAGCGTGTGGAGGTTGGCGACTCGAGGCATCGGAGGTAGGGCATCGAGACATATAGACAGATTCCCTGTCTGAATAGCTGACGCTTCGGACGAATCGTGTCGAGGTTCGGGACTCGACGCTTCGAAGGTAGGGCATCGAGGTTGGGGACTCGACACATCGGAGGTAGGGCATCGAGACATATAGACAGATTCCCTGTCTGAATAGCTGACGCTTCGGACGAAGCGTGTGGAGGTTGGCGACTCGAGGCATCGGAGGTAGGGCATCGAGACATATAGACAGATTCCCTGTCTGAAGAGCTGACGCTTCGGACGAAGGGCATCGAGGTTGGGGACTCGACGCTTCGAAGGTAGGGCATCGAGACATATAGACAGATTCCCTGTCTGAAGAGCTGACGCTTCGGACGAAGGGTATCGAGGTTGGGGACTCGACGCTTCGAAAGTAGGGCATCGAGGTTGGGGACTCGACGCATCGGAGGTAGGGCATCGAGACATATAGACAGATTCCCTGTCTGAATAGCTGACGCTTCGGACGAAGCGTGTCGAGGTTGGGGACTCGAGGCATCGGAGGTAGGGCATCGAGACATATAGACAGATTCCCTGTCTGAATAGCTGACGCTTCGGACGAAGCGCATCGAGGTTGGGGACTCGACGCATCGGAGGTAGGGCATCGAGACATATAGACAGATTCCCTGTCTGAATAGCTGACGCTTCGGACGAAGCGTGTCGAGGTTGGGGACTCGACGCTTCGGAGGAAGGGCATCGAGACATATAGACAGATTCCCTGTCTGAATAGCTGACGCTTCGGACGAAGCGTGTCGAGGTTGGCGACTCGACGCATCGGAGGTAGGGCATCGAGACATATAGACAGATTCCCTGTCTGAATAGCTGACGCTTCGGACGAAGCGTGTCGAGGTTGGCGACTCGAGGCATCGGAGGTAGGGCATCGAGACATATAGACAGATTCCCTGTCTGAAGAGCTGACGCTTCGGACGAAGCGCATCGAGGTTGGGGACTCGACGCTTCGAAGGTAGGGCATCGAGACATATAGACAGATTCCCTGTCTGAAGAGCTGACGCTTCGGACGAAGCGTATCGAGGTTGGGGACTCGACGCTTCGAAGGTAGGGCATCGAGACATATAGACAGATTCCCTGTCTGAAGAGCTGACGCTTCGGACGAAGCGTATCGAGGTTGGGGACTCGACGCTTCGGAGGAAGGGCATCGAGACATATAGACAGATTCCCTGTCTGAATAGCTGACGCTTCGGACGAAGCGTGTGGAGGTTGGCGACTCGACGCATCGGAGGTAGGGCATCGAGACATATAGACAGATTCCCTGTCTGAAGAGCTGACGCTTCGGACGAAGGGCATCGAGGTTGGGGACTCGACGCTTCGAAGGTAGGGCATCGAGGTTGGGGACTCGACGCTTCGAAGGTAGGGCATCGAGACATATAGACAGATTCCCTGTCTGAATAGCTGACGCTTCGGACGAAGCGTGTCGAGGTTGGCGACTCGAGGCATCGGAGGTAGGGCATCGAGACATATAGACAGATTCCCTGTCTGAAGAGCTGACGCTTCGGACGAAGGGTATCGAGGTTGGGGACTCGACGCTTCGAAGGTAGGGCATCGAGGTTGGGGACTCGACGCTTCGGAGGAAGGGCATCGAGACATATAGACAGATTCCCTGTCTGAAGAGCTGACGCTTCGGACGAAGGGTATCGAGGTTGGGGACTCGACGCTTCGAAGGTAGGGCATCGAGGTTGGGGACTCGACGCTTCGAAGGTAGGGCATCGAGACATATAGACAGATTCCCTGTCTGAATAGCTGACGCTTCGGACGAAGCGTATCGAGGTTGGCGACTCGACGCATCGGAGGTAGGGCATCGAGACATATAGACAGATTCCCTGTCTGAATAGCTGACGCTTCGGACGAAGCGTGTCGAGGTTGGCGACTCGAGGCATCGGAGGTAGGGCATCGAGACATATAGACAGATTCCCTGTCTGAAGAGCTGACGCTTCGGACGAAGCGCATCGAGGTTGGGGACTCGACGCTTCGAAGGTAGGGCATCGAGACATATAGACAGATTCCCTGTCTGAAGAGCTGACGCTTCGGACGAAGCGTATCGAGGTTGGGGACTCGACGCTTCGAAAGTAGGGCATCGAGGTTGGGGACTCGACGCATCGGAGGTAGGGCATCGAGACATATAGACAGATTCCCTGTCTGAAGAGCTGACGCTTCGGACGAAGGGCATCGAGGTTGGGGACTCGACGCTTCGGAGGAAGGGCATCGAGACATATAGACAGATTCCCTGTCTGAATAGCTGACGCTTCGGACGAAGCGTGTGGAGGTTGGCGACTCGAGGCATCGGAGGTAGGGCATCGAGACATATAGACAGATTTCGTGTCTGAATAGCTGACGCTTCGGACGAATCGTGTCGAGGTTGGGGACTCGACGCTTCGAAAGTAGGGCATCGAGACATATAGACAGATTCCCTGTCTGAATAGCTGACGCTTCGGACGAATCGTGTCGAGGTTCGGGACTCGACGCTTCGAAGGTAGGGCATCGAGGTTGGGGGCTCGACACATCGGAGGTAGGGCATCGAGACATATAGACAGATTCCCTGTCTGAATAGCTGACGCTTCGGACGAAGCGTGTCGAGGTTGGCGACTCGAGGCATCGGAGGTAGGGCATCGAGACATATAGACAGATTCCCTGTCTGAATAGCTGACGCTTCGGACGAAGCGTGTCGAGGTTGGCGACTCGACGCATCGGAGGTAGGGCATCGAGACATATAGACAGATTCCCTGTCTGAATAGCTGACGCTTCGGACGAATCGTATCGAGGTTCGGGACTCGACGCTTCGAAGGTAGGGCATCGAGGTTGGGGGCTCGACACATCGGAGGTAGGGCATCGAGACATATAGACAGATTCCCTGTCTGAATAGCTGACGCTTCGGACGAAGCGTGTCGAGGTTGGCGACTCGAGGCATCGGAGGTAGGGCATCGAGACATATAGACAGATTCCCTGTCTGAAGAGCTGACGCTTCGGACGAAGCGTATCGAGGTTGGGGACTCGACGCTTCGAAGGTAGGGCATCGAGACATATAGACAGATTCCCTGTCTGAAGAGCTGACGCTTCGGACGAAGGGTATCGAGGTTGGGGACTCGACGCATCGGAGGTAGGGCATCGAGACATATAGACAGATTCCCTGTCTGAATAGCTGACGCTTCGGACGAATCGTGTCGAGGTTGGGGGCTCGACGCATCGGAGGTAGGGCATCGAGACATATAGACAGATTCCCTGTCTGAATAGCTGACGCTTCGGACGAAGCGTGTCGAGGTTGGGGACTCGACGCATCGGAGGTAGGGCATCGAGACATATAGACAGATTCCCTGTCTGAATAGCTGACGCTTCGGACGAAGCGTATCGAGGTTGGGGACTCGACGTATCGGAGGTAGGGCATCGAGACATATAGACAGATTCCCTGTCTGAATAGCTGACGCTTCGGACGAAGCGTATCGAGGTTGGGGACTCGACGCTTCGAAGGTAGGGCATCGAGACATATAGACAGATTCCCTGTCTGAATAGCTGACGCTTCGGACGAAGGGCATCGAGGTGGGGGTGGAGGGATGGGGACTCGACGCATCGGAGGTAGGGCATCGAGACATATAGACAGATTCCCTGTCTGAATAGCTGACGCTTCGGACGAAGCGTGTCGAGGTTGGGGACGACTCGACGGCATCGGAGGTAGGGCATCGAGACATATAGACAGATTCCCTGTCTGAAGAGCTGACGCTTCGGACGAAGCGTTTCGAGGTTGGGGGCTCGACGCATCGGAGGTAGGGCATCGAGACATATAGACAGATTCCCTGTCTGAATAGCTGACGCTTCGGACGAAGCGTGTCGAGGTTGGGGACTCGAGGCATCGACGCTTCGGAGGTAGGGCATCGAGACATATAGACAGATTCCCTGTCTGAATAGCTGACGCTTCGGACGAAGCGTGTCGAGGTTGGCGACTCGACGCATCGGAGGTAGGGCATCGAGACATATAGACAGATTCCCTGTCTGAATAGCTGACGCTTCGGACGAAGCGTATCGAGGTTGGGGACTCGACGCATCGAAGGTAGGGCATCGAGACATATAGACAGATTCCCTGTCTGAAGAGCTGACGCTTCGGACGAAGGGTATCGAGGTTGGGGACTCGACGCTTCGAAGGTAGGGCATCGAGGTTGGGGACTCGACGCATCGGAGGTAGGGCATCGAGACATATAGACAGATTCCCTGTCTGAATAGCTGACGCTTCGGACGAAGCGTGTCGAGGTTGGCGACTCGAGGCATCGGAGGTAGGGCATCGAGACATATAGACAGATTCCCTGTCTGAAGAGCTGACGCTTCGGACGAAGGGTCGATGTCGAGGTTGGGGACTCGACGCTTCGAAGAGTAGGGCATCGAGGTTGGGGACTCGACGCATCGGAGGTAGGGCATCGAGACATATAGACAGATTCCCTGTCTGAATAGCTGACGCTTCGGACGAAGCGTGTCGAGGTTGGGGACTCGACGCATCGGAGGTAGGGCATCGAGACATATAGACAGATTCCCTGTCTGAAGAGCTGACGCTTCGGACGAAGGGTATCGAGGTTGGGGACTCGACGCTTCGAAGGTAGGGCATCGAGGTTGGGGGCTCGACGCATCGGAGGTAGGGCATCGAGACATATAGACAGATTCCCTGTCTGAATAGCTGACGCTTCGGACGAAGCGTGTCGAGGTTGGCGACTCGACGCATCGGAGGTAGGGCATCGAGACATATAGACAGATTCCCTGTCTGAAGAGCTGACGCTTCGGACGAAGCGTATCGAGGTTGGGGACTCGACGCATCGGAGGTAGGGCATCGAGACATATAGACAGATTCCCTGTCTGAAGAGCTGACGCTTCGGACGAAGCGTGTCGAGGTTGGGGACTCGACGCTTCGAAGGTAGGGCATCGAGACATATAGACAGATTCCCTGTCTGAATAGCTGACGCTTCGGACGAAGCGTGTCGAGGTTGGCGACTCGACGCATCGGAGGTAGGGCATCGAGACATATAGACAGATTCCCTGTCTGAAGAGCTGACGCTTCGGACGAATCGTGTCGAGGTTGGGGACTCGACGCTTCGAAGGTAGGGCATCGAGACATATAGACAGATTCCCTGTCTGAAGAGCTGACGCTTCGGACGAAGCGTATCGAGGTTGGGGACGCGAAGATCCGTTCTGAAAGCTGACGCTTCGAAGGAAGGGCATCGAGGTTGGGGACTCGACGCATCGGAGGTAGGGCATCGAGACATATAGACAGATTCCCTGTCTGAATAGCTGACGCTTCGGACGAAGCGTGTCGAGGTTGGCGACTCGACGCATCGGAGGTAGGGCATCGAGACATATAGACAGATTCCCTGTCTGAATAGCTGACGCTTCGGACGAAGCGTGTCGAGGTTGGGGACTCGACGCATCGGAGGTAGGGCATCGAGACATATAGACAGATTCCCTGTCTGAATAGCTGACGCTTCGGACGAAGCGTGCATCGAGGTTGGCGACTCGACGCATCGGAGGTAGGGCATCGAGACATATAGACAGATTCCCTGTCTGAAGAGCTGACGCTTCGGACGAAGGGTATCGAGGTTGGGGACTCGACGCTTCGAAGGTAGGGCATCGAGGTTGGCGACTCGACGCATCGGAGGTAGGGCATCGAGACATATAGACAGATTCCCTGTCTGAATAGCTGACGCTTCGGACGAAGCGTGTCGAGGTTGGGGACTCGACGCATCGGAGGTAGGGCATCGAGACATATAGACAGATTCCCTGTCTGAAGAGCTGACGCTTCGGACGAAGGGTATCGAGGTTGGGGACTCGACGCTTCGAAGGTAGGGCATCGAGGTTGGGGGCTCGACGCTATCGGAGGTAGGGCATCGAGACATATAGACAGATTCCCTGTCTGAATAGCTGACGCTTCGGACGAAGCGTGTCGAGGTTGGGGGCTCGACGCATCGGAGGTAGGGCATCGAGACATATAGACAGATTCCCTGTCTGAAGAGCTGACGCTTCGGACGAAGCGTATCGAGGTTGGCGACTCGACGCATCGGAGGTAGGGCATCGAGACATATAGACAGATTCCCTGTCTGAATAGCTGACGCTTCGGACGAAGCGTGTCGAGGTTGGCGACTCGACGCATCGGAGGTAGGGCATCGAGACATATAGACAGATTCCCTGTCTGAAGAGCTGACGCTTCGGACGAAGCGTATCGAGGTTGGGGACTCGACGCTTCGAAGGTAGGGCATCGAGGTTGGGGGCTCGACGCATCGGAGGTAGGGCATCGAGACATATAGACAGATTCCCTGTCTGAAGAGCTGACGCTTCGGACGAAGCGTATCGAGGTTGGGGACTCGACGCTTCGGAGGTAGGGCATCGAGGGCATCGAGACATATAGACAGATTCCCTGTCTGAATAGCTGACGCTTCGGACGAAGCGTGTCGAGGTTGGCGACTCGACGCATCGGAGGTAGGGCATCGAGACATATAGACAGATTCCCTGTCTGAAGAGCTGACGCTTCGGACGAAGCGTATCGAGGTTGGGGACTCGACGCTTCGAAGGTAGGGCATCGAGACATATAGACAGATTCCCTGTCTGAATAGCTGACGCTTCGGACGAAGCGTGTCGAGGTTGGGGACTCGAGGCATCGGAGGTAGGGCATCGAGACATATAGACAGATTCCCTGTCTGAATAGCTGACGCTTCGGACGAAGGGTATCGAGGTTGGGGACTCGACGCTTCGAAGGTAGGGCATCGAGGTTGGGGACTCGACGCATCGGAGGTAGGGCATCGAGACATATAGACAGATTCCCTGTCTGAATAGCTGACGCTTCGGACGAAGCGTGTCGAGGTTGGGGACTCGACGCATCGGAGGTAGGGCATCGAGACATATAGACAGATTCCCTGTCTGAAGAGCTGACGCTTCGGACGAAGCGGTGCATCGAGGTTGGGGACTCGAGGCTTCGGAGGTAGGGCATCGAGACATATAGACAGATTCCCTGTCTGAATAGCTGACGCTTCGGACGAAGCGTGTCGAGGTTGGGGACTCGACGCATCGAAGAGGGAGGGCATCGAGACATATAGACAGATTCCCTGTCTGAATAGCTGACGCTTCGGACGAAGCGTGTCGAGGTTGGGGACTCGACGCTTCGGAGGTAGGGCATCGAGGGGGGGGTGGGCATCGAGACATATAGACAGATTCCCTGTCTGAATAGCTGACGCTTCGGACGAAGCGTGTCGAGGTTGGCGACTCGACGCATCGGAGGTAGGGCATCGAGACATATAGACAGATTCCCTGTCTGAAGAGCTGACGCTTCGGACGAAGGGTATCGAGGTTGGGGACTCGACGCTTCGAAGGTAGGGCATCGAGAAAAAAAAATTTCCTTTTTAAAATATCTTAAAAGGGTAGTTGGGGACTCGACGCATCGGAGGTAGGGCATCGAGACATATAGACAGATTCCCTGTCTGAATAGCTGACGCTTCGGACGAAGCGTGTGGAGGTTGGCGACTCGAGGCATCGGAGGTAGGGCATCGAGACATATAGACAGATTCCCTGTCTGAAGAGCTGACGCTTCGGACGAAGGGCATATCGAGGTTGGGGACTCGACGCTTCGAAGGTAGGGCATCGAGACATATAGACAGATTCCCTGTCTGAATAGCTGACGCTTCGGACGAAGCGTGTCGAGGTTGGGGACTCGACGCATCGGAGGTAGGGCATCGAGACATATAGACAGATTCCCTGTCTGAAGAGCTGACGCTTCGGACGAAGGGTGTGGAGGTTGGGGACTCGACGCTTCGAAGGTAGGGCATCGAGGTTGGGGGCTCGACGCATCGGAGGTAGGGCATCGAGACATATAGACAGATTCCCTGTCTGAATAGCTGACGCTTCGGACGAAGCGTGTCGAGGTTGGGGACTCGACGCATCGGAGGTAGGGCATCGAGACATATAGACAGATTCCCTGTCTGAAGAGCTGACGCTTCGGACGAAGGGTATCGAGGTTGGGGACTCGACGCTTCGAAGGTAGGGCATCGAGACATATAGACAGATTCCCTGTCTGAAGAGCTGACGCTTCGGACGAAGGGTATCGAGGTTGGGGACTCGACGCATCGGAGGTAGGGCATCGAGACATATAGACAGATTCCCTGTCTGAAGAGCTGACGCTTCGGACGAAGCGTGTCGAGGTTGGGGACTCGATGCTTCGAAGAGTAGGGCATCGAGGTTGGGGACTCGACGCATCGGAGGTAGGGCATCGAGACATATAGACAGATTCCCTGTCTGAATAGCTGACGCTTCGGACGAAGCGTGTCGAGGTTGGGGACTCGACGCATCGGAGGTAGGGCATCGAGACATATAGACAGATTCCCTGTCTGAAGAGCTGACGCTTCGGACGAAGGGCATCGAGGTTGGGGACTCGACGCTTCGGAGGTAGGGCATCGAGACATATAGACAGATTCCCTGTCTGAAGAGCTGACGCTTCGGACGAAGGGTGTCGAGGTTGGGGACTCGAGGCGCTTCGGAAAGAGGGCATCGAGACATATAGACAGATTCCCTGTCTGAAGAGCTGACGCTTCGACGACGGGTATCGACGGTTGGGGACTCGACGCTTCGAAGGAGGGCATCGAGGTTGGGGACTCGACGCTTCGGAGGTAGGGCATCGAGACATATAGACAGATTCCCTGTCTGAAGAGCTGACGCTTCGGACGAAGGGTGTCGAGGTTGGGGACTCGACGCATCGGAGGTAGGGCATCGAGACATATAGACAGATTCCCTGTCTGAAGAGCTGACGCTTCGGACGAAGGGTATCGAGGTTGGGGACTCGACGCTTCGAAGGTAGGGCATCGAGGTTGGGGGCTCGA
>JAUCMV010000038.1:0-25563 GCA_030435675.1 Steinernema hermaphroditum | reverse complement strand
AGTCCGCAGGAAATCCAACGAGAGTAGGCGCGTTCGATCAGGCTCGTGCAGTTATACAAGATCCAATCATAAAAATGCTATGGTACTTTGGAGCAGGAGGGTCAGATGCAGAGCTTTTGGTATGAGCAAGGGCCCTGCTGTCTCGAATTGAAAGTTTTGCAGGAAACTAAGATAGTCCACAGTAATCCCAACGGGAATAGGCGCGTTCGATCAGGCTCGTGCAGTTATACAAGATCCAATCATAAAAATGCTATGGTACTTTGGAGCAGGAGGGTCACATGCAGAGCTTTTGGTATGAGCAAGGGCCCTGCTGTCTCGAATTGAAAGTTTTGCAGGAAACTAAGATAGGCCACAGGAAATCCAACAAGAGTAGGCGCGTTCGATCAGGCTCGTGCAGTTCTACAAGATCCAATCATAAAAATGCTATGGTACTTTGGAGCAGGAGGGTCAGATGCATAACTCTTTGTATGAGCAAGGGCCCTGCTGTCTCGAATTGAAAGTTTTGCAGGAAACTAAGATAGTCCACAGGAAATCCAACAAGAGTAGGCGCGTTCGATCAGGCTCGTGCAGTTATACAAGATCCAATCATAAAAATGCTATGGTACTTTGGAGCAGGAGGGTCAGATGCAGAGCTTTTGGTATGAGCAAGGGCCCTGCTGTCTCGAGTTGAAAGTTTTGCAGGAAATTAAGATAGTCCGCAGGAAATCCAACGAGAGTAGGCGCGTTCGATCAGGCTCGTGCAGTTATACAAGATCCAATCATAAAAATGCTATGGTACTTTGGAGCAGGAGGGTCAGATGCAGAACTCTTTGTATGAACAAGGCCCTATCTGTCTCGAATTGAAAGTTTTGCAGGAAATTAAGATAGTCCGCAGGAAATCCAACGAGAGTAGGCGCGTTCGATCAGGCTCGTGCAGTTATACAAGATCCAATCATAAAAATGCTATGGTACTTTGGAGCAGGAGGGTCAGATGCAGAGCTTTTGGTATGAGCAAGGGCCCTGCTGTCTCGAATTGAAAGTTTTGCAGGAAACTAAGATAGTCCACAGTAATCCCAACGGGAATAGGCGCGTTCGATCAGGCTCGTGCAGTTATACAAGATCCAATCATAAAAATGCTATGGTACTTTGGAGCAGGAGGGTCACATGCAGAGCTTTTGGTATGAGCAAGGGCCCTGCTGTCTCGAATTGAAAGTTTTGCAGGAAACTAAGATAGGCCACAGGAAATCCAACAAGAGTAGGCGCGTTCGATCAGGCTCGTGCAGTTCTACAAGATCCAATCATAAAAATGCTATGGTACTTTGGAGCAGGAGGGTCAGATGCATAACTCTTTGTATGAGCAAGGGCCCTGCTGTCTCGAATTGAAAGTTTTGCAGGAAACTAAGATAGTCCACAGGAAATCCAACAAGAGTAGGCGCGTTCGATCAGGCTCGTGCAGTTATACAAGATCCAATCATAAAAATGCTATGGTACTTTGGAGCAGGAGGGTCAGATGCAGAGCTTTTGGTATGAGCAAGGGCCCTGCTGTCTCGAGTTGAAAGTTTTGCAGGAAATTAAGATAGTCCGCAGGAAATCCAACGAGAGTAGGCGCGTTCGATCAGGCTCGTGCAGTTATACAAGATCCAATCATAAAAATGCTATGGTACTTTGGAGCAGGAGGGTCAGATGCAGAACTCTTTGTATGAACAAGGCCCTATCTGTCTCGAATTGAAAGTTTTGCAGGAAACTAAGATAGTCCACAGTAATCCCAACGGGAATAGGCGCGTTCGATCAGGCTCGTGCAGTAGATCAAGATGAAATCATAAAAATGATATGGTACTTTGGAGCAGGAGGGTCAGATGCAGAGCTTTTGGTATGAGCAAGGGCCCTGCTGTCTCGAATTGAAAGTTTTGCAGGAAACTAAGATAGTCCACAGTAATCCCAACGGGAATAGGCGCGTTCGATCAGGCTCGTGCAGTTCTACAAGATCCAATCATAAAAATGCTATGGTACTTTGGAGCAGGAGGGTCAGATGCAGAACTCTTTGTATGAACAAGGCCCTATCTGTCTCGAATTGAAAGTTTTGCAGGAAACTAAGATAGTCCACAGTAATCCCAACGGGAATAGGCGCGTTCGATCAGGCTCGTGCAGTTCTACAAGATCCAATCATAAAAATGATATGGTACTTTGGAGCAGGAGGGTCAGATGCAGAGCTTTTGGTATGAGCAAGGGCCCTGCTGTCTCGAATTGAAAGTTTTGCAGGAAACTAAGATAGTCCACAGTAATCCCAACGGGAATAGGCGCGTTCGATCAGGCTCGTGCAGTTCTACAAGATCCAATCATAAAAATGCTATGGTACTTTGGAGCAGGAGGGTCAGATGCAGAACTCTTTGTATGAACAAGGCCCTATCTGTCTCGAATTGAAAGTTTTGCAGGAAACTAAGATAGTCCACAGTAATCCCAACGGGAATAGGCGCGTTCGATCAGGCTCGTGCAGTTCTACAAGATCCAATCATAAAAATGATATGGTACTTTGGAGCAGGAGGGTCAGATGCAGAGCTTTTGGTATGAGCAAGGGCCCTGCTGTCTCGAATTGAAAGTTTTGCAGGAAACTAAGATAGTCCACAGTAATCCCAACGGGAATAGGCGCGTTCGATCAGGCTCGTGCAGTTCTATAAGATCCAATCATAAAAATGATATGGTACTTTGGAGCAGGAGGGTCAGATGCAGAGCTTTTGGTATGAGCAAGGGCCCTGCTGTCTCGAATTGAAAGTTTTGCAGGAAACTAAGATAGTCCACAGTAATCCCAACGGGAATAGGCGCGTTCGATCAGGCTCGTGCAGTTCTACAAGATCCAATCATAAAAATGCTATGGTACTTTGGAGCAGGAGGGTCAGATGCAGAACTCTTTGCATGAACAAGGCCCTATCTGTCTCGAATTGAAAGTTTTGCAGGAAACTAAGATAGTCCACAGTAATCCCAACGGGAATAGGCGCGTTCGATCAGGCTCGTGCAGTAGATCAAGATGGAATCATAAAAATGATATGGTACTTTGGAGCAGGAGGGTCAGATGCAGAGCTTTTGGTATGAGCAAGGGCCCTGCTGTCTCGAATTGAAAGTTTTGCAGGAAACTAAGATAGTCCACAGTAATCCCAACGGGAATAGGCGCGTTCGATCAGGCTCGTGCAGTTCTACAAGATCCAATCATAAAAATGCTATGGTACTTTGGAGCAGGAGGGTCAGATGCAGAACTCTTTGTATGAACAAGGCCCTATCTGTCTCGAATTGAAAGTTTTGCAGGAAACTAAGATAGTCCACAGTAATCCCAACGGGAATAGGCGCGTTCGATCAGGCTCGTGCAGTTCTACAAGATCCAATCATAAAAATGATATGGTACTTTGGAGCAGGAGGGTCAGATGCAGAGCTTTTGGTATGAGCAAGGGCCCTGCTGTCTCGAATTGAAAGTTTTGCAGGAAACTAAGATAGTCCACAGTAATCCCAACGGGAATAGGCGCGTTCGATCAGGCTCGTGCAGTTCTACAAGATCCAATCATAAAAATGCTATGGTACTTTGGAGCAGGAGGGTCAGATGCAGAACTCTTTGCATGAACAAGGCCCTATCTGTCTCGAATTGAAAGTTTTGCAGGAAACTAAGATAGTCCACAGTAATCCCAACGGGAATAGGCGCGTTCGATCAGGCTCGTGCAGTAGATCAAGATGGAATCATAAAAATGATATGGTACTTTGGAGCAGGAGGGTCAGATGCAGAGCTTTTGGTATGAGCAAGGGCCCTGCTGTCTCGAATTGAAAGTTTTGCAGGAAACTAAGATAGTCCACAGTAATCCCAACGGGAATAGGCGCGTTCGATCAGGCTCGTGCAGTTCTACAAGATCCAATCATAAAAATGCTATGGTACTTTGGAGCAGGAGGGTCAGATGCAGAACTCTTTGTATGAACAAGGCCCTATCTGTCTCGAATTGAAAGTTTTGCAGGAAACTAAGATAGTCCACAGTAATCCCAACGGGAATAGGCGCGTTCGATCAGGCTCGTGCAGTTCTACAAGATCCAATCATAAAAATGATATGGTACTTTGGAGCAGGAGGGTCAGATGCAGAGCTTTTGGTATGAGCAAGGGCCCTGCTGTCTCGAATTGAAAGTTTTGCAGGAAACTAAGATAGTCCACAGTAATCCCAACGGGAATAGGCGCGTTCGATCAGGCTCGTGCAGTTCTATAAGATCCAATCATAAAAATGATATGGTACTTTGGAGCAGGAGGGTCAGATGCAGAGCTTTTGGTATGAGCAAGGGCCCTGCTGTCTCGAATTGAAAGTTTTGCAGGAAACTAAGATAGTCCACAGTAATCCCAACGGGAATAGGCGCGTTCGATCAGGCTCGTGCAGTTCTACAAGATCCAATCATAAAAATGCTATGGTACTTTGGAGCAGGAGGGTCAGATGCAGAACTCTTTGTATGAACAAGGCCCTATCTGTCTCGAATTGAAAGTTTTGCAGGAAACTAAGATAGTCCACAGTAATCCCAACGGGAATAGGCGCGTTCGATCAGGCTCGTGCAGTAGATCAAGATGGAATCATAAAAATGATATGGTACTTTGGAGCAGGAGGGTCAGATGCAGAGCTTTTGGTATGAGCAAGGGCCCTGCTGTCTCGAATTGAAAGTTTTGCAGGAAACTAAGATAGTCCACAGTAATCCCAACGGGAATAGGCGCGTTCGATCAGGCTCGTGCAGTTCTACAAGATCCAATCATAAAAATGCTATGGTACTTTGGAGCAGGAGGGTCAGATGCAGAACTCTTTGTATGAACAAGGCCCTATCTGTCTCGAATTGAAAGTTTTGCAGGAAACTAAGATAGTCCACAGTAATCCCAACAGGAAAAGGCGCGTTCGATCAGGCTCGTGCAGTTCTACAAGATCCAATCATAAAAATGATATGGTACTTTGGAGCAGGAGGGTCAGATGCAGAGCTTTTGGTATGAGCAAGGGCCCTGCTGTCTCGAATTGAAAGTTTTGCAGGAAACTAAGATAGTCCACAGTAATCCCAACGGGAATAGGCGCGTTCGATCAGGCTCGTGCAGTTCTATAAGATCCAATCATAAAAATGATATGGTACTTTGGAGCAGGAGGGTCAGATGCAGAGCTTTTGGTATGAGCAAGGGCCCTGCTGTCTCGAATTGAAAGTTTTGCAGGAAACTAAGATAGTCCACAGTAATCCCAACGGGAATAGGCGCGTTCGATCAGGCTCGTGCAGTTCTACAAGATCCAATCATAAAAATGCTATGGTACTTTGGAGCAGGAGGGTCAGATGCAGAACTCTTTGTATGAACAAGGCCCTATCTGTCTCGAATTGAAAGTTTTGCAGGAAACTAAGATAGTCCACAGTAATCCCAACGGGAATAGGCGCGTTCGATCAGGCTCGTGCAGTTCTACAAGATCCAATCATAAAAATGCTATGGTACTTTGGAGCAGGAGGGTCAGATGCAGAACTCTTTGTATGAACAAGGCCCTATCTGTCTCGAATTGAAAGTTTTGCAGAAAACTAAGATAGCCCACAGTAATCCCAACGGGAATAGGCGCGTTCGATCAGGCTCGTGCAGTTCTACAAGATCCAATCATAAAAATGATATGGTACTTTGGAGCAGGAGGGTCAGATGCAGAGCTTTTGGTATGAGCAAGGGCCCTGCTGTCTCGAATTGAAAGTTTTGCAGGAAACTAAGATAGTCCACAGTAATCCCAACGGGAATAGGCGCGTTCGATCAGGCTCGTGCAGTTCTACAAGATCCAATCATAAAAATGCTATGGTACTTTGGAGCAGGAGGGTCAGATGCAGAACTCTTTGTATGAACAAGGCCCTATCTGTCTCGAATTGAAAGTTTTGCAGGAAACTAAGATAGTCCACAGTAATCCCAACGGGAATAGGCGCGTTCGATCAGGCTCGTGCAGTTCTACAAGATCCAATCATAAAAATGATATGGTACTTTGGAGCAGGAGGGTCAGATGCAGAGCTTTTGGTATGAGCAAGGGCCCTGCTGTCTCGAATTGAAAGTTTTGCAGGAAACTAAGATAGTCCACAGTAATCCCAACGGGAATAGGCGCGTTCGATCAGGCTCGTGCAGTTCTATAAGATCCAATCATAAAAATGATATGGTACTTTGGAGCAGGAGGGTCAGATGCAGAGCTTTTGGTATGAGCAAGGGCCCTGCTGTCTCGAATTGAAAGTTTTGCAGGAAACTAAGATAGTCCACAGTAATCCCAACGGGAATAGGCGCGTTCGATCAGGCTCGTGCAGTTCTACAAGATCCAATCATAAAAATGCTATGGTACTTTGGAGCAGGAGGGTCAGATGCAGAACTCTTTGTATGAACAAGGCCCTATCTGTCTCGAATTGAAAGTTTTGCAGGAAACTAAGATAGTCCACAGTAATCCCAACGGGAATAGGCGCGTTCGATCAGGCTCGTGCAGTTCTACAAGATCCAATCATAAAAATGCTATGGTACTTTGGAGCAGGAGGGTCAGATGCAGAACTCTTTGTATGAACAAGGCCCTATCTGTCTCGAATTGAAAGTTTTGCAGAAAACTAAGATAGCCCACAGTAATCCCAACGGGAATAGGCGCGTTCGATCAGGCTCGTGCAGTTCTACAAGATCCAATCATAAAAATGATATGGTACTTTGGAGCAGGAGGGTCAGATGCAGAGCTTTTGGTATGAGCAAGGGCCCTGCTGTCTCGAATTGAAAGTTTTGCAGGAAACTAAGATAGTCCACAGTAATCCCAACGGGAATAGGCGCGTTCGATCAGGCTCGTGCAGTTCTACAAGATCCAATCATAAAAATGCTATGGTACTTTGGAGCAGGAGGGTCAGATGCAGATCTTTTTGTATGATCAAGGGCCCTATCTGTCTCGAATTGAAAGTTTTGCAGGAAACTAAGATAGTCCACAGTAATCCCAACGGGAATAGGCGCGTTCGATCAGGCTCGTGCAGTTCTACAAGATCCAATCATAAAAATGCTATGGTACTTTGGAGCAGGAGGGTCAGATGCAGAACTCTTTGTATGAACAAGGCCCTATCTGTCTCGAATTGAAAGTTTTGCAGGAAACTAAGATAGTCCACAGTAATCCCAACGGGAATAGGCGCGTTCGATCAGGCTCGTGCAGTTCTACAAGATCCAATCATAAAAATGATATGGTACTTTGGAGCAGGAGGGTCAGATGCAGAGCTTTTGGTATGAGCAAGGGCCCTGCTGTCTCGAATTGAAAGTTTTGCAGGAAACTAAGATAGTCCACAGTAATCCCAACGGGAATAGGCGCGTTCGATCAGGCTCGTGCAGTTCTACAAGATCCAATCATAAAAATGCTATGGTACTTTGGAGCAGGAGGGTCAGATGCAGAACTTTTTTTTTTTTTGTATGAACAAGGCCCTATCTGTCTCGAATTGAAAGTTTTGCAGGAAACTAAGATAGTCCACAGTAATCCCAACGGGAATAGGCGCGTTCGATCAGGCTCGTGCAGTTCTACAAGATCCAATCATAAAAATGCTATGGTACTTTGGAGCAGGAGGGTCAGATGCAGAACTCTTTGTATGAACAAGGCCCTATCTGTCTCGAATTGAAAGTTTTGCAGGAAACTAAGATAGTCTACAGTAATCCCAACGGGAATAGGCGCGTTCGATCAGGCTCGTGCAGTTCTACAAGATCCAATCATAAAAATGCTATGGTACTTTGGAGCAGGAGGGTCAGATGCAGAACTCTTTGTATGAACAAGGCCCTATCTGTCTCGAATTGAAAGTTTTGCAGGAAACTAAGATAGTCCACAGTAATCCCAACGGAAATAGGCGCGTTCGATCAGGCTCGTGCAGTTCTACAAGATCCAATCATAAAAATGCTATGGTACTTTGGAGCAGGAGGGTCAGATGCAGAACTCTTTGTATGAACAAGGCCCTATCTGTCTCGAATTGAAAGTTTTGCAGGAAACTAAGATAGTCCACAGTAATCCCAACGGGAATAGGCGCGTTCGATCAGGCTCGTGCAGTTCTACAAGATCCAATCATAAAAATGCTATGGTACTGGTACTTTGGAGCAGGAGGGTCAGATGCAGAACTCTTTGTATGAACAAGGCCCCTATCTGTCTCGAATTGAAAGTTTTGCAGGAAACTAAGATAGTCCACAGTAATCCCAACGGGAATAGGCGCGTTCGATCAGGCTCGTGCAGTTCTACAAAGATCCAATCATAAAGATGATATGGTACTTTGGAGCAGGAGGGTCAGATGCAGAGCTTTTTGGTATGAGCAAGGGCCCTGACTGTCTCGAATTGAAAGTTTTTGCAGGAAACTAAGATAGTCCACAGTAATCCCAACGGGAATAGGCGCGTTCGATCAGGCTCGTGCAGTTCTATAAGATCCAATCATAAAAATGATATGGTACTTTGGAGCAGGAGGGTCAGATGCAGAGCTATTTGGTATGAGCAAGGGCCCTAACTGTCTCGAATTGAAAGTTTTGCAGGAAACTAAGATAGTCCACAGTAATCCCAACGGGAATAGGCGCGTTCGATCAGGCTCGTGCAGTTCTATAAGATCCAATCATAAAAATGATATAGATGCTTTGGAGCAGGAGGGTCAGATGCAGAGCTTTTGGTGTGAGCAAGGGCCCTGCTGTCTCGAATTGAAAGTTTTGCAGCAAACTAAGATAGTCCACAGTAATCCCAACGGGAATAGGCGCGTTCGATCAGGCTCGTGCAGTTCTATAAGATCCAATCATAAAATGATATGGTACTTTGGAGCAGGAGGGTCGAATGCAGAACTCTTTTGTATGGTGAAGGCCCTATCTGTCTCGAATTGAAAGTTTTGCAGGAAACTAAGATAGTCCACAGTAATCCCAACGGGAATAGGCGCGTTCGATCAGGCTCGTGCAGTTCTACAAGATCCAATCATAAAAATGCTATGGTACTTTGGAGCAGGAGGGTCTGATGCGGAACTCTTTGTATGAACAAGGCCCTATCTGTCTCGAATTGAAAGTTTTGCAGGAAACTAAGATAGTCCACAGTAATCCCAACGGGAATAGGCGCGTTCGATCAGGCTCATTTGCAGTAGATCAAATGGAATCATAAAAATGATATGTACTTTGGAGCAGGAGGGTCAGATGCAGAGCTTTTGGTATGAGCAAGGGCCCTGCGTCTCAATTGAAAGTTTTGCAGGAAGCCAAGATAGTCCACAGTAATCCCAACGAGAGTAGGCGCGTTCGATCAGGCTCGTGCAGTTCTGCATGATCCGATCATAAAAATGCTATGGTACTTTGGAGCAGGAGGGTCAGATGCAGAGCTCTTTGGTGTGAGCAAGGCCCTAAATGTCTCGAATTGAAAGTTTTGCAGGAAACTAAGATAGTCCACAGTAATCCCAACGAGAGTAGGCGCGTTCGATCAGGCTCGTGCAGTCTACAAGATCCGATCAAAAAAATGCTATGGTACTTTGGAGCAGGAGGGTCAGATGCGGAACTCTTTGGTATGAACAAGGCCCTTCTGTCTCGAATTGAAAGTTTTGCAGGAAACTAAGATAGTCCACAATAAACCCAAAGAGAGTAGGCGCGTTCGATCAGGCTCGTGCAGTTCTATAAGATCCAATCATAAAAATGCTATGGTACTTTGGAGCAGGAGGGTCAGATGCAGAACTTTTAAGGTATGGGCAAGGGCCATACTGTCTCGAAGTGAAAGTTTTGCAGGAAACTAAGATAGTCCACAGCAAATCCAACGAGAGTAGGCGCGTTCGATCAGGCTCGTGCAGTTCTACGTAAGATCCGATCATAAAAATGATATGGTACTTTGGAGCAGGAGGGTCAGATGCAGAAATCTTTGTTACGAACAAGGCCCTATCTGTCTCGAATTGAAAGTTTTGCAGGAAACTAAGATAGTCCACAGTAAATCCAACGAGAGTAGGCGCGTTCGATCAGGCTCGTGCAGTTCTACAAGATCCGATCATAAAAATGCTGCGGTACTTTGGAGCAGGAGGGTCAGATGCAGAGCTCTTGGTGTGAGCAAGGGCCCTGCTGTCTCGAATTGAAAGTTTTGCAGGAAACTAAGATAGTCCACAGTAAATCCAACGAGAGTAGGCGCGTTCGATCAGGCTCGTGCAGTTCTACAAGATCCGATCATAAAAATGCTATGGTACTTTGGAGCAGGAGGGTCAGATGCGGAACTCTTGCTATGAACAAGGCCCCTCTTAAAATCTGTCTCGAATTGAAAGTTTTGCAGGAAAAAAAAAAAAAAAAAAAAAAACTAAGATAGTCCAAAGTAAATCCAACGAGAGGAGGCGTTATCTGGATCAGGCTCGTGCAGTTCTACAAGATCCGATCATAAAAAATGCTATGGTACTTTGGAGCAGGAGGGTCAGATGCAGAGCTCTTCGGTGCGAGCAAGGCCCTGCTGTCTCGAATTGAAAGTTTTGCAGGAAACTAAGATAGCCCACAGTAATCCCAACGGGAATAGGCGCGTTCGATCAGGCTCTTGCAGTTCTACAAGATGGAATCATAAAAATGATATGGTACTTTGGAGCAGGAGGGTCAGATGCAGAGCTCTTGGTGTGAGGAAGGGCCCTGCTGTCTCGAATTGAAAGTCTCGCAGGAAACTAAGATAGTCCGCAGGAAATCCAACGAGAGTGGCGTTGTTCGATCAGGCTCGTGCAGTTCTACACGATCCAATCATAAAAATGCTATGGTACTTTGGAGCAGGAGGGTCAGATGCAGAGCTCTTTGGTGTGAGCAAGGGCCCTGCTGTCTCGAATTGAAAGTTTTGCAGGAAACTAAGATAGTCCACAGTAAATCCAACGAGAGTAGGCGCGTTCGATCAGGCTCGTGCAGTTCTACAAGATCTGATCATAAAAATGCTATGGTACTTTGGAGCAGGAGGGTCAGATGCAGAGCTCTTTGGTGTGAGCAAGGGCCCTGCTGTCTCGAATTGAAAGTTTTGCAGGAAACTAAGATAGTCCACAGTAAATCCTAACGAGAGTAGGCGCGTTCGATCAGTCTCGTGCAGTTCTCACAAGATGGAATCATGCAAATGATATGGTACTTTGGAGCAGGAGGGTCAGATGCAGAGCTCTTTGGTGTGAGCAAGGGCCCTGCTGTCTCGAATTGAAAGTTTTGCAGGAAACTAAGATAGTCCGCAGGAAATCCAACGAGAGTAGGCGTTTTCGATTGTGGCTCGTGCAGTTCTACAAGATCCAATCATAAAAATGCTATGGTACTTTGGAGCAGGAGGGTCAGATGCAGAACTCTTCTGCATGAACAAGGCCCCTATCTGTCTCGAATTGAAAGTTTTGCAGGAAACCAAGATAGTCCACAGTAAATCCAACGAGAGTAGGCGCGTTCGATCAGGCTCGTGCAGTTCTACAAGATCCGATCATAAAAATGCTATGGTACTTTGGAGCAGGAGGGTCAGATGCAGAGCTCTCGGTGTGAGCAAGGGCCCTGCTGTCTCGAATTGAAAGTTTTGCAGGAAACTAAGATAGTCCACAGTAAATCCAACGAGAGTAGGCGCGTTCGATCAGGCTCGTGCAGTTCTACAAGATCCGATCATAAAAATGCTATGGTACTTTGGAGCAGGAGGGTCAGATGCAGAGCTCTTTGGCTGAGCAAGGGCCCTGCTGTCTCAAATTGAAAGTTTTGCAGGAAACTAAGATAGTCCGCAGGAAATCCAACGAGAGTAGGCGCGTTCGATCAGGCTCGTGCAGTTCTACAAGATCCAAATCATAAAAATGCTATGGTACTTTGGAGCAGGAGGGTCAGATGCAGAACTCTTTGCATGAACAAGGCCCTATCTGTCTCGAATTGAAAGTTTTGCAGGAAACTAAGATAGTCCACAGTAAATCCAACGAGAGTAGGCGCGTTCGATCAGGCTCTGCGCAGTTCTACAAGATCCGGATCATAAAAATGATATGGCATTTTGGAGCAGGAGGGCCAGATGCAGAGCTCTTGGTGTGAGCAAGGGCCCTGCCTGTCTCGAATTGAAAGTTTTTGCAGGAAAACGAAGAGATAGTCTCCCACAGGAAATCCAACGAGAGTAGGCGCGTTCGATCAGGCTCGTGCAGTTCTACAAGATCCGATCATAAAAATGCTATGGTACTTTGGAGCAGGTGCCTCAGATGCGGAACTCTTTGCTATGAACAAGGCCCTATCTGTCTCGAATTGAAAGCTCTTGCAGGAAACCAAGATAGTCCACAAGAAATCCAAAGAGAGCAGGCGCGTTCGATCAGGCTCGCTCAGTTCTGGCAAGATCCAATCATAAAAATGCTATGGTACTTTGGAGCAGGAGGGTCTGATGCAGAACTTCCTTGCTATGAACAAGGCCCCTATCTGTCTCGAATTGAAAGTTTTGCAGGAAACTAAGATAGTCCACAGTAAATCCAACGAGAGTAGGCGCGTTCGATCAGGCTCGTGCAGTTCTGAAGCAAGATCCGATCATAAAAAATTGATATGGTACTTTGGAGCAGGAGGGTCAGATGCAGAAATCTTTGCTATGAACAAGGCCCCTATCTGTCTCGAATTGAAAGTTTTGCAGGAAACTAAGATAGTCCACAGTAAATCCTAACGAGAGTAGGGGTATTCGATCATTCTTGTGCAGTTCTACAAGATCCGATCATAAAAATGCTAATGGTACTTTGGAGCAGGAGGGTCAGATGCGGAACTCTCTGGTATGAACAAGGCCCTATCTGTCTCGAAATTGAAAGTTTTGCAGGAAACTAAGATAGTCCACAAGAAACTGCATAGAGAGTAGGCGCGCAACGATCAGGCTCGTGCAGTTCTACAAGATCCAATCATAAAAATGCTATGTTACTTTGGAGCAGGAGGGTCAGATGCAGAACTCTTTGCTTGAACAAGGCCCTATCTGTCTCGAATTGAAAGTTTTGCAGGAAACTAAGATAGTCCACAGTAAATCCAACGAGAGTAGGCGTTTTCGATCAGGCTCTCGTGCAGTTCTACAAGATCCGATCATAAAAATGCTATGCGTACTTTGGAGCAGGAGGGTCAGATGCGGAACTCTTTGCATGAACAAGGCCCCTATCTGTCTCGAATTGAAAGTTTTGCAGGAAACTAAGATAGTCCACAGTAAATCCAACGAGAGTAGGCGCGTTCGATCAGGGTCGCCCAGTTCTACAAGATCCGATCATAAAAATGCTAAGTGGTACTTTGGAGCAGGAGGGTCAGATGCAGAGCTCTTTGGTGTGAGCAAGGGCCCTGCTGTCTCGAATTGAAAGTTTGTGAAAGAACCTAATATAGTCCACAGTAATCCCAACGGGATGAAGGCGCGTTCGATCAGGCTCTTGCAGTTCTACAAGATGGAATCATAAAAATGATATGGTACTTTGGAGCAGGAGGGTCAGATGCAGAGCTCTTGGTGGGAGGAAGGGCCCTGCTGTCTCGAATTGAAAGTTTTGCAGGAAACTAAGATAGTCCGCAGGAAATCCAACGAGAGTAGGCGCTGCTCGATCAGGCTCGTGCAGTACTACAAGATCCAATCATAAAAATGATATGGTACTTTGGAGCAGGAGGGTCGGGATGCAGAACTCTTTGCTATGAACAAGCCCCTATCTGTCTCGAATTGAAAGTTTTGCAGGAAACTAAGATAGTCCACAGTAAATCCAACGAGAGTAGGCGCGTTCGATCAGGCTCGTGCAGTTCTACAAGATCCGACTGGCAGAAACGCCGTTGCGCCTAAGAGCAGTAGGGACTTTCGCAGAGCTCTTGGTGTGAGCAAGGGCCCTATCTGTCTCGAATTGAAAGTTTTGCAGGAAACTAAGAGCACAGTTCCACAGTAAATCCAACGAGAGTAGGCGCGTTCGATCAGGCTCGTGCAGTTCTACAAGATGGAATCATAAAAATGCTATGGTACTTTGGAGCAGGAGGGTCAGATGCAGAACTTTTGCTATGAACAAGGCCCTATCTGTCTCGAATTGAAAGTTTTGCAGGAAACTAAGATAGTCCACAGTAAATCCAACGAGAGTAGGCGCGCCTGATCAGGCTCGCCCAGTTCTACAAGATCGGATCATAAAAATGCTATGGTACTTTGGAGCAGGAGGGTCAGATGCAGAGCTCTTGGTGTGAGCAAGGGCCCTGTTGTCTCTAATTGAAAGTTTTGCAGGAAACTAAGATAGTCCACAGTAAATCCAACGAGAGTAGGCGCGCTCGATCAGGCTCGCGTGCAGTTCGACAAGATCTCGATCATAAAAATGCTATGGTACTTTGGAGCAGGAGGGTCAGATGCAGAGCTCTTTGGTATGAGCAAGGGCCCTGCTGTCTCGAATTGAAAGTTTTGCAGGAAACTAAGATAGTCCACAGTAAATCCAACGGGAGTAGGCGCGTTCGATCAGGCTCGTGCAGTTCTACAAGATCCAATCATAAAAATGCTATGGTACTTTGGAGCAGGAGGGTCAGATGCAGAACTCTTGGTATGAACAAGGCCCTATCTGTCTCGAATTGAAAGTTTTGCAGGAAACTAAGATAGTCCACAGTAAATCCAACGGGAGTAGGCGCGTTCGATCAGGCTCGTGCAGTTCTACAAGATCCAATCATAAAAATGCTATGGTACTTTGGAGCAGGAGGGTCAGATGCAGAGCTCTTTGAGTGAACAAGGCCCTATCTGTCTCGAATTGAAAGTTTTGCAGGAAACTAAGATAGTCCACAGTAATCCCAACGGGAATAGGCGCGTTCGATCAGGCTCGTGCAGTTCTACAAGATCCAATCATAAAAATGCTATGGTACTTTGGAGCAGGAGGGTCAGATGCAGAGCTCTTGGTATGAGCAAGGGCCCTGCTGTCTCGAATTGAAAGTTTTGCAGGAAACTAAGATAGTCCACAGTAAATCCAACGGGAGTAGGCGCGTTCGATCAGGCTCGTGCAGTTCTACAAGATCCAATCATAAAAATGCTATGGTACTTTGGAGCAGGAGGGTCAGATGCAGAGCTCTTGGTATGAGCAAGGGCCCTGCTGTCTCGAATTGAAAGTTTTGCAGGAAACTAAGATAGTCCACAGTAAATCCAACGGGAGTAGGCGCGTTCGATCAGGCTCGTGCAGTTCTACAAGATCCAATCATAAAATGCTATGGTACTTTGGAGCAGGAGGGTCAGATGCAGAACTCTTTGAACAAGGCCCTATCTGTCTCGAATTGAAAGTTTTGCAGGAAACTAAGATAGTCCACAGTAATCCAACGGGAATAGGCGCGTTCGATCAGGCTCGTGCAGTTCTACAAGATCCAATCATAAAAATGCTATGGTACTTTGGAGCAGGAGGGTCAGATGCAGAACTCTTTGGTATGAACAAGGCCCTATCTGTCTCGAATTGAAAGTTTTGCAGGAAACTAAGATAGTCCACAGTAAATCCAACGGGAATAGGCGCGTTCGATCAGGCTCGTGCAGTTCTACAAGATCCAATCATAAAAATGCTATGGTACTTTGGAGCAGGAGGGTCAGATGCAGAGCTCTTGGTATGAGCAAGGCCCCTGCTGTCTCGAATTGAAAGTTTTGCAGGAAACTAAGATAGTCCACAGTAAAACCAACGGGAGTAGGCGCGTTCGATCAGGCTCGTGCAGATACAAGATCCAATACAAGATCCAATCATAAAAATGCTATGGTACTTTGGAGCAGGAGGGTCAGATGCAGAGCTCTTTGGTATGAGCAAGGGCCCTGCTGTCTCGAATTGAAAGTTTTGCAGGAAACTAAGATAGTCCACAGTAAATCCAACGGGAGTAGGCGCGTTCGATCAGGCTCGTGCAGTTCTACAAGATCCAATCATAAAAATGCTATGGTACTTTGGAGCAGGAGGGTCAGATGCAGAGCTCTTTGGTATGAGCAAGGCCCTGCTGTCTCGAATTGAAAGTTTTGCAGGAAACTAAGATAGTCCACAGTAAATCCAACGGGAATAGGCGCGTTCGATCAGGCTCGTGCAGTTCTACAAGATCCAATCATAAAAATGCTATGGTACTTTGGAGCAGGAGGGTCAGATGCAGAGCTCTTTGGTATGAGCAAGGGCCCTGCTGTCTCGAATTGAAAGTTTTGCAGGAAACTAAGATAGTCCACAGTAAATCCAACGGGAGTAGGCGCGTTCGATCAGGCTCGTGCAGTTCTACAAGATCCAATCATAAAAATGCTATGGTACTTTGGAGCAGGAGGGTCAGATGCAGAACTCTTTGTATGAACAAGGCCCTATCTGTCTCGAATTGAAAGTTTTGCAGGAAACTAAGATAGTCCACAGTAATCCCAACGGGAATAGGCGCGTTCGATCAGGCTCGTGCAGTTCTACAAGATCCAATCATAAAAATGCTATGGTACTTTGGAGCAGGAGGGTCAGATGCAGAAAAATGCTTGGTACTTTGGAGCAGGAGGGTCAGATGCAGAGCTCTTTGGTATGAACAAGGGCCCTGCTGTCTCGAATTGAAAGTTTTGCAGGAAACTAAGATAGTCCACAGTAATCCAACGGGAATAGGCGCGTTCGATCAGGCTCGTGCAGTTCTACAAGATCCAATCATAAAAATGCTATGGTACTTTGGAGCAGGAGGGTCAGATGCAGAGCTCTTTGGTATGAGCAAGGGCCCTGCTGTCTCGAATTGAAAGTTTTGCAGGAAACTAAGATAGTCCACAGTAATCCCAACGGGAATAGGCGCGTTCGATCAGGCTCGTGCAGTTCTACAAGATCCAATCATAAAAATGCTATGGTACTTTGGAGCAGGAGGGTCAGATGCAGAGCTCTTTGGTATGAGCAAGGGCCCTGCTGTCTCGAATTGAAAGTTTTGCAGGAAACTAAGATAGTCCACAGTAAATCCAACGGGAGTAGGCGCGTTCGATCAGGCTCGTGCAGTTCTACAAGATCCAATCATAAAAATGCTATGGTACTTTGGAGCAGGAGGGTCAGATGCAGAGCTCTTTGGTATGAGCAAGGCCCTGCTGTCTCGAATTGAAAGTTTTGCAGGAAACTAAGATAGTCCACAGTAAATCCAACGGGAATAGGCGCGTTCGATCAGGCTCGTGCAGTTCTACAAGATCCAATCATAAAAATGCTATGGTACTTTGGAGCAGGAGGGTCAGATGCAGAGCTCTTTGGTATGAACAAGGCCCTATCTGTCTCGAATTGAAAGTTTTGCAGGAAACTAAGATAGTCCACAGTAATCCAACGGGAGTAGGCGCGTTCGATCAGGCTCGTGCAGTTCTACAAGATCCAATCATAAAAATGCTATGGTACTTTGGAGCAGGAGGGTCAGATGCAGAGCTCTTTGGTATGAGCAAGGGCCCTGCTGTCTCGAATTGAAAGTTTTGCAGGAAACTAAGATAGTCCACAGTAATCCAACGGGAGTAGGCGCGTTCGATCAGGCTCGTGCAGTTCTACAAGATCCAATCATAAAAATGCTATGGTACTTTGGAGCAGGAGGGTCAGATGCAGAGCTCTTGGTATGAGCAAGGGCCCTGCTGTCTCGAATTGAAAGTTTTGCAGGAAACTAAGATAGTCCACAGTAAATCCAACGGGAGTAGGCGCGTTCGATCAGGCTCGTGCAGTTCTACAAGATCCAATCATAAAAATGCTATGGTACTTTGGAGCAGGAGGGTCAGATGCAGAACTCTTGGTATGAACAAGGCCCTATCTGTCTCGAATTGAAAGTTTTGCAGGAAACTAAGATAGTCCACAGTAAATCCAACGGGAATAGGCGCGTTCGATCAGGCTCGTGCAGTTCTACAAGATCCAATCATAAAAATGCTATGGTACTTTGGAGCAGGAGGGTCAGATGCAGAGCTCTTTGGTTGAGCAAGGCCCTATCTGTCTCGAATTGAAAGTTTTGCAGGAAACTAAGATAGTCCACAGTAATCCAACGGGAATAGGCGCGTTCGATCAGGCTCGTGCAGTTCTACAAGATCCAATCATAAAAATGCTATGGTACTTTGGAGCAGGAGGGTCAGATGCAGAACTCTTTGGTATGAACAAGGCCCTATCTGTCTCGAATTGAAAGTTTTGCAGGAAACTAAGATAGTCCACAGTAAATCCAACGGGAATAGGCGCGTTCGATCAGGCTCGTGCAGTTCTACAAGATCCAATCATAAAAATGCTATGGTACTTTGGAGCAGGAGGGTCAGATGCAGAGCTCTTTGAAAGTTTTGCATGATAGTCAAGGGAGTAGGCCCTGCTGTCTCGAATTGAAAGTTTTGCAGGAAACTAAGATAGTCCACAGTAAATCCAACGGGAGTAGGCGCGTTCGATCAGGCTCGTGCAGTTCTACAAGATCCAATCATAAAAATGCTATGGTACTTTGGAGCAGGAGGGTCAGATGCAGAGCTGCTTTGGTATGAGCAAGGCCCTGCTGTCTCGAATTGAAAGTTTTGCAGGAAACTAAGATAGTCCACAGTAAATCCAACGGGAATAGGCGCGTTCGATCAGGCTCGTGCAGTTCTACAAGATCCAATCATAAAAATGCTATGGTACTTTGGAGCAGGAGGGTCAGATGCAGAGCTCTTGGTATGAGCAAGGGCCCTGCTGTCTCGAATTGAAAGTTTTGCAGGAAAGTTTTGCAGGAAACTAAGATAGTCCACAGTAAATCCAACGGGAGTAGGCGCGTTCGATCAGGCTCGTGCAGTTCTACAAGATCCAATCATAAAAATGCTATGGTACTTTGGAGCAGGAGGGTCAGATGCAGAGCTCTTTGTGAGCAAGGCCCTGCTGTCTCGAATTGAAAGTTTTGCAGGAAACTAAGATAGTCCACAGTAAATCCCAACGGGAGTAGGCGCGTTCGATCAGGCTCGTGCAGTTCTACAAGATCCAATCATAAAAATGCTATGGTACTTTGGAGCAGGAGGGTCAGATGCAGAGCTCTTGGTATGAGCAAGGGCCCTGCTGTCTCGAATTGAAAGTTTTGCAGGAAACTAAGATAGTCCACAGTAAATCCAACGGGAGTAGGCGCGTTCGATCAGGCTCGTGCAGTTCTACAAGATCCAATCATAAAAATGCTATGGTACTTTGGAGCAGGAGGGTCAGATGCAGAGCTCTTGGTATGAGCAAGGCCCTGCTGTCTCGAATTGAAAGTTTTGCAGGAAACTAAGATAGTCCACAGTAATCCCAACGGGAATAGGCGCGTTCGATCAGGCTCGTGCAGTTCTACAAGATCCAATCATAAAAATGCTATGGTACTTTGGAGCAGTGAGGGTCAGATGCAGAGCTCTTTGGTATGAGCAAGGGCCCTGCTGTCTCGAATTGAAAGTTTTGCAGGAAACTAAGATAGTCCACAGTCAGGGTCAGATGCAGAGCTCTTTGGTATGAACAAGGCCCTGTGTCTCGAATTGAAAGTTTTGCAGGAAACTAAGATAGTCCACAGTAATCCCAACGGGAATAGGCGCGTTCGATCAGGCTCGTGCAGTTCTACAAGATCCAATCATAAAAATGCTATGGTACTTTGGAGCAGGAGGGTCAGATGCAGAGCTCTTGGTATGAGCAAGGGCCCTGCTGTCTCGAATTGAAAGTTTTGCAGGAAACTAAGATAGTCCACAGTAAATCCAACGGGAGTAGGCGCGTTCGATCAGGCTCGTGCAGTTCTACAAGATCCAATCATAAAAATGCTATGGTACTTTGGAGCAGGAGGGTCAGATGCAGAGCTCTTTGGTATGAGCAAGGCCCTGCTGTCTCGAATTGAAAGTTTTGCAGGAAACTAAGATAGTCCACAGTAATCCCAACGGGAATAGGCGCGTTCGATCAGGCTCGTGCAGTTCTACAAGATCCAATCATAAAAATGTATGATTTGTACTTTGGAGCAGGAGGGTCAGATGCAGAGCTTTTGGTATGAGCAAGGGCCCTGCTGTCTCGAATTGAAAGTTTTGCAGGAAACTAAGATAGTCCACAGTAAATCCAACGGGAGTAGGCGCGTTCGATCAGGCTCGTGCAGTTCTACAAGATCCAATCATAAAAATGCTATGGTACTTTGGAGCAGGAGGGTCAGATGCAGAGCTCTTTGGTATGAACAAGGCCCTAGTCTGTCTCGAATTGAAAGTTTTGCAGGAAACTAAGATAGTCCACAGTAAATCCAACGGGAATAGGCGCGTTCGATCAGGCTCGTGCAGTTCTACAAGATCCAATCATAAAAATGCTATGGTACTTTGGAGCAGGAGGGTCAGATGCAGAGCTCTTGGTATGAGCAAGGCCCTGCTGTCTCGAATTGAAAGTTTTGCAGGAAACTAAGATAGTCCACAGTAAATCCAACGGGAGTAGGCGCGTTCGATCAGGCTCGTGCAGTTCTACAAGATCCAATCATAAAAATGCTATGGTACTTTGGAGCAGGAGGGTCAGATGCAGAGCTCTTGGTATGAGCAAGGGCCCTGCTGTCTCGAATTGAAAGTTTTGCAGGAAACTAAGATAGTCCACAGTAAATCCCAACGGGAGTAGGCGCGTTCGATCAGGCTCGTGCAGTTCTACAAGATCCAATCATAAAAATGCTATGGTACTTTGGAGCAGGAGGGTCAGATGCAGAGCTCTTTGGTTGAACAAGGCCCTATCTGTCTCGAATTGAAAGTTTTGCAGGAAACTAAGATAGTCCACAGTAATCCCAACGGGAATAGGCGCGTTCGATCAGGCTCGTGCAGTTCTACAAGATCCAATCATAAAAATGCTATGGTACTTTGGAGCAGGAGGGTCAGATGCAGAGCTCTTGGTATGAGCAAGGGCCCTGCTGTCTCGAATTGAAAGTTTTGCAGGAAACTAAGATAGTCCACAGTAATCCCAACGGGAGTAGGCGCGTTCGATCAGGCTCGTGCAGTTCTACAAGATCCAATCATAAAAATGCTATGGTACTTTGGAGCAGGAGGGTCAGATGCAGAGCTCTTGGTATGAGCAAGGGCCCTGCTGTCTCGAATTGAAAGTTTTGCAGGAAACTAAGATAGTCCACAGTAAATCCAGCGGGAGTAGGCGCGTTCGATCAGGCTCGTGCAGTTCTACAAGATCCAATCATAAAAATGCTATGGTATCAGGCTCGTGCGGGCGCGTTCTCAGGCTCGTGCAGTTCTACAAGATCCAATCATAAAAATGCTATGGTACTTTGGAGCAGGAGGGTCAGATGCAGAGCTCTTGGTATGAGCAAGGGCCCTCTGTCTCGAATTGAAAGTTTTGCAGGAAACTAAGATAGTCCAATCATAAAAATGCTAACTTTGGAGCAGGAGGGTCAGATGCAACTCTTGGGGCCCTGCTGTCTCGAATTGAAAGTTTTGCAGGAAACTAAGATAGTCCACAGTAATCCCAACGGGAATAGGCGCGTTCGATCAGGCTCGTGCAGTTCTACAAGATCCAATCATAAAAATGCTATGGTACTTTGGAGCAGGAGGGTCAGATGCAGAGCTCTTTGGTATGAGCAAGGGCCCTGCTGTCTCGAATTGAAAGTTTTGCAGGAAACTAAGATAGTCCACAGTAAATCCAACGGGAGTAGGCGCGTTCGATCAGGCTCGTGCAGTTCTACAAGATCCAATCATAAAAATGCTATGGTACTTTGGAGCAGGAGGGTCAGATGCAGAGCTCTTTGGTATGAGCAAGGGCCCTGCTGTCTCGAATTGAAAGTTTTGCAGGAAACTAAGATAGTCCACAGTAATCCAACGGGAATAGGCGCGTTCGATCAGGCTCGTGCAGTTCTACAAGATCCAATCATAAAAATGCTATGGTACTTTGGAGCAGGAGGGTCAGATGCAGAGCTTTTGGTATGAGCAAGGGCCCTGCTGTCTCGAATTGAAAGTTTTGCAGGAAACTAAGATAGTCCACAGTAATCCAACGGGAGTAGGCGCGTTCGATCAGGCTCGTGCAGTTCTACAAGATCCAATCATAAAAATGCTATGGTACTTTGGAGCAGGAGGGTCAGATGCAGAGCTCTTGGTATGAGCAAGGGCCCTGCTGTCTCGAATTGAAAGTTTTGCAGGAAACTAAGATAGTCCACAGTAAATCCAACGGGAGTAGGCGCGTTCGATCAGGCTCGTGCAGTTCTACAAGATCCAATCATAAAAATGCTATGGTACTTTGGAGCAGGAGGGTCAGATGCAGAGCTCTTGGTATGAACAAGGCCCTATCTGTCTCGAATTGAAAGTTTTGCAGGAAACTAAGATAGTCCACAGTAATCCCAACGGGAATAGGCGCGTTCGATCAGGCTCGTGCAGTTCTACAAGATCCAATCATAAAAATGCTATGGTACTTTGGAGCAGGAGGGTCAGATGCAGAGCTTTTGGTATGAGCAAGGGCCCTGCTGTCTCGAATTGAAAGTTTTGCAGGAAACTAAGATAGTCCACAGTAAATCCAACGGGAATAGGCGCGTTCGATCAGGCTCGTGCAGTTCTACAAGATCCAATCATAAAAATGCTATGGTACTTTGGAGCAGGAGGGTCAGATGCAGAGCTCTTGGTATGAGCAAGGGCCCTGCTGTCTCGAATTGAAAGTTTTGCAGGAAACTAAGATAGTCCACAGTAATCCCAACGGGAATAGGCGCGTTCGATCAGGCTCGTGCAGTTCTACAAGATCCAATCATAAAAATGCTATGGTACTTTGGAGCAGGAGGGTCAGATGCAGAGTTCTACAAGATCCAATCATAAAAATGCTATGGTACTTTGGAGCAGGAGGGTCAGATGCAGAGCTCTTTGGTATGAGCAAGGGCCCTGCTGTCTCGAATTGAAAGTTTGCAGGAAACTAAGATAGTCCACAGTAATCCCAACGGGAGTAGGCGCGTTCGATCAGGCTCGTGCAGTTCTACAAGATCCAATCATAAAAATGCTATGGTACTTTGGAGCAGGAGGGTCAGATGCAGAGCTCTTTGGTATGAACAAGGCCCTATCTGTCTCGAATTGAAAGTTTTGCAGGAAACTAAGATAGTCCACAGTAATCCCAACGGGAATAGGCGCGTTCGATCAGGCTCGTGCAGTTCTACAAGATCCAATCATAAAAATGCTATGGTACTTTGGAGCAGGAGGGTCAGATGCAGAGCTCTTGGTATGAGCAAGGGCCCTGCTGTCTCGAATTGAAAGTTTTGCAGGAAACTAAGATAGTCCACAGTAAATCCAACGGGAGTAGGCGCGTTCGATCAGGCTCGTGCAGTTCTACAAGATCCAATCATAAAAATGCTATGGTACTTTGGAGCAGGAGGGTCAGATGCAGAGCTCATTTGGTATGAGCAAGGGTCAGATGCAGAGCCCTGCTGTCTCGAATTGAAAGTTTTGCAGGAAACTAAGATAGTCCACAGTAAATCCCAACGGGAATAGGCGCGTTCGATCAGGCTCGTGCAGTTCTACAAGATCCAATCATAAAAATGCTATGGTACTTTGGAGCAGGAGGGTCAGATGCAGAGCTTTTGGTATGAGCAAGGGCCCTGCTGTCTCGAATTGAAAGTTTTGCAGGAAACTAAGATAGTCCACAGTAATCCCAACGGGAATAGGCGCGTTCGATCAGGCTCGTGCAGTTCTACAAGATCCAATCATAAAAATGCTATGGTACTTTGGAGCAGGAGGGTCAGATGCAGAGCTTTTGGTATGAGCAAGGGCCCTGCTGTCTCGAATTGAAAGTTTTGCAGGAAACTAAGATAGTCCACAGTAAATCCAACGGGAATAGGCGCGTTCGATCAGGCTCGTGCAGTTCTACAAGATCCAATCATAAAAATGCTATGGTACTTTGGAGCAGGAGGGTCAGATGCAGACTTTTGGTATGAGCAAGGCCCTGCTGTCTCGAATTGAAAGTTTTGCAGGAAACTAAGATAGTCCACAGTAATCCAACGGGAGTAGGCGCGTTCGATCAGGCTCGTGCAGTTCTACAAGATCCAATCATAAAAATGCTATGGTACTTTGGAGCAGGAGGGTCAGATGCAGAGCTCTTGGTATGAGCAAGGGCCCTGCTGTCTCGAATTGAAAGTTTTGCAGGAAACTAAGATAGTCCACAGTAATCCCAACGGGAGTAGGCGCGTTCGATCAGGCTCGTGCAGTTCTACAAGATCCAATCATAAAAATGCTATGGTACTTTGGAGCAGGAGGGTCAGATGCAGAGCTCTTGGTATGAGCAAGGGCCCTGCTGTCTCGAATTGAAAGTTTTGCAGGAAACTAAGATAGTCCACAGTAATCCCAACGGGAATAGGCGCGTTCGATCAGGCTCGTGCAGTTCTACAAGATCCAATCATAAAAATGCTATGGTACTTTGGAGCAGGAGGGTCAGATGCAGAGCTTTTGGTATGAGCAAGGGCCCTGCTGTCTCGAATTGAAAGTTTTGCAGGAAACTAAGATAGTCCACAGTAATCCCAACGGGAATAGGCGCGTTCGATCAGGCTCGTGCAGTTCTACAAGATCCAATCATAAAAATGCTATGGTACTTTGGAGCAGGAGGGTCAGATGCAGAGCTCTTTGGTATGAGCAAGGGCCCTGCTGTCTCGAATTGAAAGTTTTGCAGGAAACTAAGATAGTCCACAGTAATCCCAACGGGAGTAGGCGCGTTCGATCAGGCTCGTGCAGTTCTCCACATAAAAATGATCCAATCATAAAAATGCTATGGTACTTTGGAGCAGGAGGGTCAGATGCAGAGCTTTTGCTGTCTGTCTCGAATTGAAAGTTTTGCAGGAAACTAAGATAGTCCACAGTAAATCCCAACGGGAGATAGGCGCGTTCGATCAGGCTCGTGCAGTTCTACAAGCTATGGTATGGTTTGGAGCAGGAGGGTCAGATGCAGAGCTCTTGGAACAAGGGTCCCTATCTGTCTCGAATTGAAAGTTTTGCAGGAAACTAAGATAGTCCACAGTAATCCCAACGGGAATAGGCGCGTTCGATCAGGCTCGTGCAGTTCTACAAGATCCAATCATAAAAATGCTATGGTACTTTGGAGCAGGAGGGTCAGATGCAGAGCTTTTGGTATGAGCAAGGGCCCTGCTGTCTCGAATTGAAAGTTTTGCAGGAAACTAAGATAGTCCACAGTAATCCCAACGGGAGTAGGCGCGTTCGATCAGGCTCGTGCAGTTCTACAAGATCCAATCATAAAAATGCTATGGTACTTTGGAGCAGGAGGGTCAGATGCAGAGCTCTTGGTATGAGCAAGGGCCCTGCTGTCTCGAATTGAAAGTTTTGCAGGAAACTAAGATAGTCCACAGTAATCCCAACGGGAATAGGCGCGTTCGATCAGGCTCGTGCAGTTCTACAAGATCCAATCATAAAAATGCTATGGTACTTTGGAGCAGGAGGGTCAGATGCAGAGCTTTTGGTATGAGCAAGGGCCCTGCTGTCTGTCTCGAATTGAAAGTTTTGCAGGAAACTAAGATAGTCCACAGTAAATCCAACGGGAGTAGGCGCGTTCGATCATCAGGCTCGTGCAGTTCTACAAGACTCCAATCATAAAAATGCTATGGTACTTTGGAGCAGGAGGGTCAGATGCAGAGCTTTTGGTATGAGCAAGGGCCCTGCTGTCTCGAATTGAAAGTTTTGCAGGAAACTAAGATAGTCCACAGTAATCCCAACGGGAGTAGGCGCGTTCGATCAGGCTCGTGCAGTTCTACAAGATCCAATCATAAAAATGCTATGGTACTTTGGAGCAGGAGGGTCAGATGCAGAGCTTTTTGGTATGAACAAGGCC
>JAUCMV010000037.1:0-26490 GCA_030435675.1 Steinernema hermaphroditum | reverse complement strand
ACTTTCAATTCGAGACAGTTAGGGCCTTGTTCATACAAAGAGTTATGCATCTGACCCCTCCTGCTCCCAATTTTTATGATTGGATCTTGTAGAACTGCACGAGCCTGATCGAACGCGCCTATTCCCGTTGGGATTCCTGTGGACTATCTTAGTTTCCTGCAAGACTTTCAATTCGAGACAGTTAGGGCCTTGTTCATACAAAGAGTTATGCATCTGACCCCTCCGCTCCAATTTTTATGATTGGATCTTGTAGAACTGCACGAGCCTGATCGAACGCGCCTATTCCCGTTGGGATTCCTGTGGACTATCTTAGTTTCCTGCAAAACTTTCAATTCGAGACAGATAGGGCCTTGTTCATACAAAGAGTTATGCATCTGACCCTCCTGTTCCAAAGTACCATAGCATTTTTATGATTGGATCTTGTAGAACTGCACGAGCCTGATCGAACGCGCCTATTCCCGTTGGGATTACTGTGGACTATCTTAGTTTCCTGCAAAACTTTCAATTCGAGACAGATAGGGCCTTGTTCATACAAAGAGTTATGCATCTGACCCTCCTGCTCCAAAGTACCATAGCATTTTTATGATTGGATCTTGTAGAACTGCACGAGCCTGATCGAACGCGCCTATTCCCGTTGGGATTACTGTGGACTATCTTAGTTTCCTGCAAAACTTTCAATTCGAGACAGATAGGGCCTTGTTCATACAAAGAGTTATGCATCTGACCCTCCTGCTCCAAAGTACCATAGCATTTTTATGATTGGATCTTGTAGAACTGCACGAGCCTGATCGAACGCGCCTATTCCCGTTGGGATTACTGTGGACTATCTTAGTTTCCTGCAAAACTTTCAATTCGAGACAGATAGGGCCTTGTTCATACAAAGAGTTATGCATCTGACCCTCCTGCTCCAAAGTACCATAGCATTTTTATGATTGGATCTTGTAGAACTGCACGAGCCTGATCGAACGCGCCTACTCTTGTTGGATTTCCTGTGGACTATCTTAGTTTCCTGCAAGACTTTCAATTCGAGACAGTTAGGGCCTTGTTCATACAAAGAGTTATGCATCTGACCCCTCCGCTCCAATTTTTTTATGATTGGATCTTGTAGAACTGCACGAGCCTGATCGAACGCGCCTATTCCCGTTGGGATTCCTGTGGACTATCTTAGTTTCCTGCAAAACTTTCAATTCGAGACAGATAGGGCCTTGTTCATACAAAGAGTTATGCATCTGACCCTCCTGCTCCAAAGTACCATAGCATTTTTATGATTGGATCTTGTAGAACTGCACGAGCCTGATCGAACGCGCCTATTCCCGTTGGGATTACTGTGGACTATCTTAGTTTCCTGCAAAACTTTCAATTCGAGACAGATAGGGCCTTGTTCATACAAAGAGTTATGCATCTGACCCTCCTGCTCCAAAGTACCATAGCATTTTTATGATTGGATCTTGTAGAACTGCACGAGCCTGATCGAACGCGCCTACTCTTGTTGGATTTCCTGTGGACTATCTTAGTTTCCTGCAAGACTTTCAATTCGAGACAGTTAGGGCCTTGTTCATACAAAGAGTTCTGCATCTGACCCTCCTGCTCCAAAGTACCATAGCATTTTTATGATTGGATCTTGTAGAACTGCACGAGCCTGATCGAACGCGCCTATTCCCGTTGGGATTACTGTGGACTATCTTAGTTTCCTGCAAAACTTTCAATTCGAGACAGATAGGGCCTTGTTCATACAAAGAGTTATGCATCTGACCCTCCTGTTCCAAAGTACCATAGCATTTTTATGATTGGATCTTGTAGAACTGCACGAGCCTGATCGAACGCGCCTATTCCCGTTGGGATTACTGTGGACTATCTTAGTTTCCTGCAAAACTTTCAATTCGAGACAGATAGGGCCTTGTTCATACAAAGAGTTATGCATCTGACCCTCCTGCTCCAAAGTACCATAGCATTTTTATGATTGGATCTTGTAGAACTGCACGAGCCTGATCGAACGCGCCTATTCCCGTTGGGATTACTGTGGACTATCTTAGTTTCCTGCAAAACTTTCAATTCGAGACAGATAGGGCCTTGTTCATACAAAGAGTTATGCATCTGACCCTCCTGCTCCAAAGTACCATAGCATTTTTATGATTGGATCTTGTAGAACTGCACGAGCCTGATCGAACGCGCCTATTCCCGTTGGGATTACTGTGGACTATCTTAGTTTCCTGCAAAACTTTCAATTCGAGACAGATAGGGCCTTGTTCATACAAAGAGTTATGCATCTGACCCTCCTGCTCCAAAGTACCATAGCATTTTTATGATTGGATCTTGTAGAACTGCACGAGCCTGATCGAACGCGCCTACTCTTGTTGGATTTCCTGTGGACTATCTTAGTTTCCTGCAAGACTTTCAATTCGAGACAGTTAGGGCCTTGTTCATACAAAGAGTTATGCATCTGACCCCTCCTGCTCCAACATCATTTTTATGATTGGATCTTGTAGAACTGCACGAGCCTGATCGAACGCGCCTATTCCCGTTGGGATTCCTGTGGACTATCTTAGTTTCCTGCAAAACTTTCAATTCGAGACAGATAGGGCCTTGTTCATACAAAGAGTTATGCATCTGACCCTCCTGCTCCAAAGTACCATAGCATTTTTATGATTGGATCTTGTAGAACTGCACGAGCCTGATCGAACGCGCCTATTCCCGTTGGGATTACTGTGGACTATCTTAGTTTCCTGCAAAACTTTCAATTCGAGACAGATAGGGCCTTGTTCATACAAAGAGTTATGCATCTGACCCTCCTGCTCCAAAGTACCATAGCATTTTTATGATTGGATCTTGTAGAACTGCACGAGCCTGATCGAACGCGCCTACTCTTGTTGGATTTCCTGTGGACTATCTTAGTTTCCTGCAAGACTTTCAATTCGAGACAGTTAGGGCCTTGTTCATACAAAGAGTTATGCATCTGACCCCTCCGCTCCAATTTTTATGATTGGATCTTGTAGAACTGCACGAGCCTGATCGAACGCGCCTATTCCCGTTGGGATTCCTGTGGACTATCTTAGTTTCCTGCAAAACTTTCAATTCGAGACAGATAGGGCCTTGTTCATACAAAGAGTTATGCATCTGACCCTCCTGCTCCAAAGTACCATAGCATTTTTATGATTGGATCTTGTAGAACTGCACGAGCCTGATCGAACTCGCCTATTCCCGTTGGGATTACTGTGGACTATCTTAGTTTCCTGCAAAACTTTCAATTCGAGACAGATAGGGCCTTGTTCATACAAAGAGTTATGCATCTGACCCCTCCGCTCCAATTTTTTTATGATTGGATCTTGTAGAACTGCACGAGCCTGATCGAACGCGCCTATTCCCGTTGGATTTACTGTGGACTATCTTAGTTTCCTGCAAAACTTTCAATTCGAGACAGCAGGGCCCTTGCTCATACCAAAAGCTCTGCATCTGACCCTCCTGCTCCAAAGTACCATATCATTTTTATGAGTGGATCTTGTAGAACTGCACGAGCCTGATCGAACGCGCCTATTCCCGTTGGGATTACTGTGGACTATCTTAGTTTCCTGCAAAACTTTCAATTCGAGACAGCAGGGCCCTTGCTCATACCAAAAGCTCTGCATCTGACCCTCCTGCTCCAAAGTACCATATCATTTTTATGAGTGGATCTTGTAGAACTGCACGAGCCTGATCAAACGCGCCTATTCCCGTTGGGATTCCTGTGGACTATCTTAGTTTCCTGCAAAACTTTCAATTCGAGACAGATAGGGCCTTGTTCATACAAAGATTTCTGCATCTGACCCTCCTGCTCCAAAGTACCATATCATTTTTATGATTGGATCTTGTAGAACTGCACGAGCCTGATCGAACGCGCCTATTCCCGTTGGGATTCATGTGGACTATCTCAGTTTCCTGCAAAACTTTCAATTCGAGACAGCAGGGCCCTCGCTCATACCAAAAGCTCTGCATCTGACCCTCCTGCTCCAAAGTACCATATCATTTTTATGATTGGATCTTGTAGAACTGCACGAGCCTGATCGAACGCGCCTATTCCCGTTGGGATTACTGTGGACTATCTTAGTTTCCTGCAAAACTTTCAATTCGAGACAGATAGGGCCTTGCTCATACCAAAAGCTCTGCATCTGACCCTCCTGCTCCAAAGTACCATAGCATTTTTATGATTGGATCTTGTAGAACTGCACGAGCCTGATCGAACGCGCCTATTCCCGTTGGGATTCCTGTGGACTATCTTAGTTTCCTGCAAAACTTTCAATTCGAGACAGATAGGGCCTTGCTCATACCAAAAGCTCTGCATCTGACCCTCCTGCTCCAAAGTACCATAGCATTTTTATGATTGGATCTTGTAGAACTGCACGAGCCTGATCGAACGCGCCTATTCCCGTTGGGATTACTGTGGACTATCTTAGTTTCCTGCAAAACTTTCAATTCGAGACAGATAGGGCCTTGTTCATACAAAGAGTTATGCATCTGACCCTCCTGCTCCAAAGTACCATAGCATTTTTATGATTGGATCTTGTAGAACTGCACGAGCCTGATCGAACGCGCCTACTCTTGTTGGATTTCCTGTGGACTATCTTAGTTTCCTGCAAGACTTTCAATTGGAGACAGTTAGGGCCTTGTTCATACAAAGAGTTATGCATCTGACCCCTCCGCTCCAATTTTTTTTATGATTGGATCTTGTAGAACTGCACGAGCCTGATCGAACGCGCCTATTCCCGTTGGGATTACTGTGGACTATCTTAGTTTCCTGCAAAACTTTCAATTCGAGACAGATAGGGCCTTGCTCATACCAAAAGCTCTGCATCTGACCCTCCTGCTCCAAAGTACCATAGCATTTTTATGATTGGATCTTGTAGAACTGCACGAGCCTGATCGAACGCGCCTATTCCCGTTGGGATTCCTGTGGACTATCTTAGTTTCCTGCAAAACTTTCAATTCGAGACAGATAGGGCCTTGCTCATACCAAAAGCTCTGCATCTGACCCTCCTGCTCCAAAGTACCATAGCATTTTTATGATTGGATCTTGTAGAACTGCACGAGCCTGATCGAACGCGCCTATTCCCGTTGGGATTACTGAGGACTATCTTAGTTTCCTGCAAAACTTTCAATTCGAGACAGATAGGGCCTTGTTCATACAAAGAGTTCTGCATCTGACCCTCCTGCTCCAAAGTACCATAGCATTTTTATGATTGGATCTTGTAGAACTGCACGAGCCTGATCGAACTCGCCTATTCCCGTTGGGATTACTGTGGACTATCTTAGTTTCCTGCAAAACTTTCAATTCGAGACAGATAGGGCCTTGTTCATACAAAGAGTTATGCATCTGACCCCTCCTCTCCAATTTTTATGATTGGATCTTGTAGAACTGCACGAGCCTGATCGAACGCGCCTATTCCCGTTGGATTTACTGTGGACTATCTTAGTTTCCTGCAAAACTTTCAATTCGAGACAGCAGGGCCCTTGCTCATACCAAAAGCTCTGCATCTGACCCTCCTGCTCCAAAGTACCATATCATTTTTATGAGTGGATCTTGTAGAACTGCACGAGCCTGATCGAACGCGCCTATTCCCGTTGGGATTACTGTGGACTATCTTAGTTTCCTGCAAAACTTTCAATTCGAGACAGCAGGGCCCTTGCTCATACCAAAAGCTCTGCATCTGACCCTCCTGCTCCAAAGTACCATATCATTTTTATGAGTGGATCTTGTAGAACTGCACGAGCCTGATCGAACGCGCCTATTCCCGTTGGGATTACTGTGGACTATCTTAGTTTCCTGCAAAACTTTCAATTCGAGACAGCAGGGCCCTTGCTCATACCAAAAGCTCTGCATCTGACCCTCCTGCTCCAAAGTACCATAGCATTTTTATGATTGGATCTTGTAGAACTGCACGAGCCTGATCGAACGCGCCTATTCCCGTTGGGATTCCTGTGGACTATCTTAGTTTCCTGCAAAACTTTCAATTCGAGACAGATAGGGCCTTGTTCATACAAAGATTTCTGCATCTGACCCTCCTGCTCCAAAGTACCATATCATTTTTATGATTGGATCTTGTAGAACTGCACGAGCCTGATCGAACGCGCCTATTCCCGTTGGGATTACTGTGGACTATCTTAGTTTCCTGCAAAACTTTCAATTCGAGACAGCAGGGCCCTTGCTCATACCAAAAGCTCTGCATCTGACCCTCCTGCTCCAAAGTACCATAGCATTTTTATGATTGGATCTTGTAGAACTGCACGAGCCTGATCGAACGCGCCTATTCCCGTTGGGATTACTGAGGACTATCTTAGTTTCCTGCAAAACTTTCAATTCGAGACAGATAGGGCCTTGTTCATACAAAGAGTTCTGCATCTGACCCTCCTGCTCCAAAGTACCATAGCATTTTTATGATTGGATCTTGTAGAACTGCACGAGCCTGATCGAACTCGCCTATTCCCGTTGGATTTACTGTGGACTATCTTAGTTTCCTGCAAAACTTTCAATTCGAGACAGCAGGGCCCTTGCTCATACCAAAAGCTCTGCATCTGACCCTCCTGCTCCAAAGTACCATATCATTTTTATGATTGGATCTTGTAGAACTGCACGAGCCTGATCGAACGCGCCTACTCTTGTTGGATTTCCTGTGGACTATCTTAGTTTCCTGCAAGACTTTCAATTGGAGACAGTTAGGGCCTTGTTCATACAAAGAGTTATGCATCTGACCCCTCCTGCTCCAAACACTTTTTATGATTGGATCTTGTAGAACTGCACGAGCCTGATCGAACGCGCCTATTCCCGTTGGGATTACTGTGGACTATCTTAGTTTCCTGCAAAACTTTCAATTCGAGACAGATAGGGCCTTGCTCATACCAAAAGCTCTGCATCTGACCCTCCTGCTCCAAAGTACCATAGCATTTTTATGATTGGATCTTGTAGAACTGCACGAGCCTGATCGAACGCGCCTATTCCCGTTGGGATTCCTGTGGACTATCTTAGTTTCCTGCAAAACTTTCAATTCGAGACAGATAGGGCCTTGTTCATACAAAGAGTTCTGCATCTGACCCTCCTGCTCCAAAGTACCATATCATTTTTATGATTGGATCTTGTAGAACTGCACGAGCCTGATCGAACGCGCCTATTCCCGTTGGGATTACTGTGGACTATCTTAGTTTCCTGCAAAACTTTCAATTCGAGACAGATAGGGCCTTGCTCATACCAAAAGCTCTGCATCTGACCCTCCTGCTCCAAAGTACCATAGCATTTTTATGATTGGATCTTGTAGAACTGCACGAGCCTGATCGAACGCGCCTATTCCCGTTGGGATTACTGTGGACTATCTTAGTTTCCTGCAAAACTTTCAATTCGAGACAGCTAGGGCCCTTGCTCATACCAAAAGCTCTGCATCTGACCCTCCTGCTCCAAAGTACCATAGCATTTTTATGATTGGATCTTGTAGAACTGCACGAGCCTGATCGAACGCGCCTATTCCCGTTGGGATTACTGTGGACTATCTTAGTTTCCTGCAAAACTTTCAATTCGAGACAGATAGGGCCCTTGTTCATACAAAGAGTTCTGCATCTGACCCTCCTGCTCCAAAGTACCATAGCATTTTTATGATTGGATCTTGTAGAACTGCACGAGCCTGATCGAACGCGCCTATTCCCGTTGGGATTACTGTGGACTATCTTAGTTTCCTGCAAAACTTTCAATTCGAGACAGCTAGGGCCCTTGTTCATACCAAAAGCTCTGCATCTGACCCTCCTGCTCCAAAGTACCATAGCATTTTTATGATTGGATCTTGTAGAACTGCACGAGCCTGATCGAACGCGCCTATTCCCGTTGGGATTACTGTGGACTATCTTAGTTTCCTGCAAAACTTTCAATTCGAGACAGCTAGGGCCCTTGTTCATACCAAAAGCTCTGCATCTGACCCTCCTGCTCCAAAGTACCATATCATTTTTATGATTGGATCTTGTAGAACTGCACGAGCCTGATCGAACGCGCCTATTCTCGTTGGATTTCCTGTGGACTATCTTAGTTTCCTGCAAAACTTTCAATTCGAGACAGATAGGGCCTTGCTCATACCAAAAGCTCTGCATCTGACCCTCCTGCTCCAAAGTACCATAGCATTTTTATGATTGGATCTTGTAGAACTGCACGAGCCTGATCGAACGCGCCTATTCCCGTTGGGATTCCTGTGGACTATCTTAGTTTCCTGCAAAACTTTCAATTCGAGACAGATAGGGCCTTGTTCATACAAAAAGCTCTGCATCTGACCCTCCTGCTCCAAAGTACCATATCATTTTTATGATTGGATCTTGTAGAACTGCACGAGCCTGATCGAACGCGCCTATTCCCGTTGGGATTCCTGTGGACTATCTTAGTTTCCTGCAAAACTTTCAATTCGAGACAGATAGGGCCTTGTTCATACAAAGATTTCTGCATCTGACCCTCCTGCTCCAAAGTACCATATCATTTTTATGATTGGATCTTGTAGAACTGCACGAGCCTGATCGAACGCGCCTATTCCCGTTGGGATTCCTGTGGACTATCTTAGTTTCCTGCAAAACTTTCAATTCGAGACAGCAGGGCCCTTGCTCATACCAAAAGCTCTGCATCTGACCCTCCTGCTCCAAAGTACCATAGCATTTTTATGATTGGATCTTGTAGAACTGCACGAGCCTGATCGAACGCGCCTATTCCCGTTGGGATTACTGTGGACTATCTTAGTTTCCTGCAAAACTTTCAATTCGAGACAGATAGGGCCTTGTTCATACAAAAAGTTCTGCATCTGACCCTCCTGCTCCAAAGTACCATAGCATTTTTATGATTGGATCTTGTAGAACTGCACGAGCCTGATCGAACGCGCCTATTCCCGTTGGGATTCCTGTGGACTATCTTAGTTTCCTGCAAAACTTTCAATTCGAGACAGATAGGGCCTTGTTCATACAAAAAGATCTGCATCTGACCCTCCTGCTCCAAAGTACCATAGCATTTTTATGATTGGATCTTGTAGAACTGCACGAGCCTGATCGAACGCGCCTATTCCCGTTGGAATTACTGTGGACTATCTTAGTTTCCTGCAAAACTTTCAATTCGAGACAGATAGGGCCCTTGATCATACAAAAAGCTCTGCATCTGACCCTCCTGCTCCAAAGTACCATAGCATTTTTATGATTGGATCTTGTAGAACTGCACGAGCCTGATCGAACGCGCCTATTCCCGTTGGGATTACTGTGGACTATCTTAGTTTCCTGCAAAACTTTCAATTCGAGACAGTTAGGGCCCTTGTTCATACAAAGAGTTCTGCATCTGACCCTCCTGCTCCAAAGTACCATAGCATTTTTATGATTGGATCTTGTAGAACTGCACGAGCCTGATCGAACGCGCCTATTCCCGTTGGGATTACTGTGGACTATCTTAGTTTCCTGCAAAACTTTCAATTCGAGACAGATAGGGCCTTGTTCATACAAAGAGTTCTGCATCTGACCCTCCTGCTCCAAAGTACCATATCATTTTTATGATTGGATCTTGTAGAACTGCACGAGCCTGATCGAACGCGCCTATTCCCGTTGGGATTTACTGTGGACTATCTTAGTTTCCTGCAAAACTTTCAATTCGAGACAGCAGGGCCCTTGCTCATACCAAAAGCTCTGCATCTGACCCTCCTGCTCCAAAGTACCATATCATTTTTATGAGTGGATCTTGTAGAACTGCACGAGCCTGATCGAACGCGCCTATTCCCGTTGGGATTACTGTGGACTATCTTAGTTTCCTGCAAAACTTTCAATTCGAGACAGCTAGGGCCCTTGCTCATACCAAAAGCTCTGCATCTGACCCTCCTGCTCCAAAGTACCATATCATTTTTATGATTGGATCTTGTAGAACTGCACGAGCCTGATCGAACGCGCCTATTCCCGTTGGAATTCCTGTGGACTATCTTAGTTTCCTGCAAAACTTTCAATTCGAGACAGATAGGGCCTTGCTCATACCAAAAGCTCTGCATCTGACCCTCCTGCTCCAAAGTACCATAGCATTTTTATGATTGGATCTTGTAGAACTGCACGAGCCTGATCGAACGCGCCTATTCCCGTTGGGATTCCTGTGGACTATCTTAGTTTCCTGCAAAACTTTCAATTCGAGACAGATAGGGCCTTGTTCATACAAAGAGTTCTGCATCTGACCCTCCTGCTCCAAAGTACCATATCATTTTTATGATTGGATCTTGTAGAACTGCACGAGCCTGATCGAACGCGCCTATTCCCGTTGGGATTACTGTGGACTATCTTAGTTTCCTGCAAAACTTTCAATTCGAGACAGCAGGGCCCTTGCTCATACCAAAAGCTCTGCATCTGACCCTCCTGCTCCAAAGTACCATAGCATTTTTATGATTGGATCTTGTAGAACTGCACGAGCCTGATCGAACGCGCCTATTCCCGTTGGGATTCCTGAGGACTATCTTAGTTTCCTGCAAAACTTTCAATTCGAGACAGATAGGGCCTTGTTCATACAAAGAGTTCTGCATCTGACCCTCCTGCTCCAAAGTACCATAGCATTTTTATGATTGGATCTTGTAGAACTGCACGAGCCTGATCGAACGCGCCTATTCCCGTTGGATTTACTGTGGACTATCTTAGTTTCCTGCAAAACTTTCAATTCGAGACAGCAGGGCCCTTGCTCATACCAAAAGCTCTGCATCTGACCCTCCTGCTCCAAAGTACCATATCATTTTTATGATTGGATCTTGTAGAACTGCACGAGCCTGATCGAACGCGCCTACTCTTGTTGGGATTTCCTGTGGACTATCTTAGTTTCCTGCAAGACTTTCAATTGGAGACAGTTAGGGCCTTGTTCATACAAAGAGTTCTGCATCTGACCCTCCTGCTCCAAAGTACCATACATTTTTATGATTGGATCTTGTAGAACTGCACGAGCCTGATCGAACGCGCCTATTCCCGTTGGGATTACTGTGGACTATCTTAGTTTCCTGCAAAACTTTCAATTCGAGACAGATAGGGCCTTGCTCATACCAAAAGCTCTGCATCTGACCCTCCTGCTCCAAAGTACCATAGCATTTTTATGATTGGATCTTGTAGAACTGCACGAGCCTGATCGAACGCGCCTATTCCCGTTGGGATTCCTGTGGACTATCTTAGTTTCCTGCAAAACTTTCAATTCGAGACAGATAGGGCCTTGCTCATACCAAAAGCTCTGCATCTGACCCTCCTGCTCCAAAGTACCATAGCATTTTTATGATTGGATCTTGTAGAACTGCACGAGCCTGATCGAACGCGCCTATTCCCGTTGGGATTACTGAGGACTATCTTAGTTTCCTGCAAAACTTTCAATTCGAGACAGATAGGGCCTTGTTCATACAAAGAGTTCTGCATCTGACCCTCCTGCTCCAAAGTACCATAGCATTTTTATGATTGGATCTTGTAGAACTGCACGAGCCTGATCGAACGCGCCTATTCCCGTTGGGATTACTGTGGACTATCTTAGTTTCCTGCAAAACTTTCAATTCGAGACAGATAGGGCCTTGTTCATACAAAGAGTTATGCATCTGACCCCTCCTGCTCCAACAACATTTTTATGATTGGATCTTGTAGAACTGCACGAGCCTGATCGAACGCGCCTATTCCCGTTGGATTTACTGTGGACTATCTTAGTTTCCTGCAAAACTTTCAATTCGAGACAGCAGGGCCCTTGCTCATACCAAAAGCTCTGCATCTGACCCTCCTGCTCCAAAGTACCATATCATTTTTATGAGTGGATCTTGTAGAACTGCACGAGCCTGATCGAACGCGCCTATTCCCGTTGGGATTACTGTGGACTATCTTAGTTTCCTGCAAAACTTTCAATTCGAGACAGCAGGGCCCTTGCTCATACCAAAAGCTCTGCATCTGACCCTCCTGCTCCAAAGTACCATATCATTTTTATGATTGGATCTTGTAGAACTGCACGAGCCTGATCGAACGCGCCTACTCTCGTTGGATTTCCTGTGGACTATCTTAGTTTCCTGCAAAACTTTCAATTCGAGACAGATAGGGCCTTGCTCATACCAAAAGCTCTGCATCTGACCCTCCTGCTCCAAAGTACCATAGCATTTTTATGATTGGATCTTGTAGAACTGCACGAGCCTGATCGAACGCGCCTATTCCCGTTGGGATTCCTGTGGACTATCTTAGTTTCCTGCAAAACTTTCAATTCGAGACAGATAGGGCCTTGTTCATACAAAGATTTCTGCATCTGACCCTCCTGCTCCAAAGTACCATATCATTTTTATGATTGGATCTTGTAGAACTGCACGAGCCTGATCGAACGCGCCTATTCCCGTTGGGATTACTGTGGACTATCTTAGTTTCCTGCAAAACTTTCAATTCGAGACAGCAGGGCCCTTGCTCATACCAAAAGCTCTGCATCTGACCCTCCTGCTCCAAAGTACCATAGCATTTTTATGATTGGATCTTGTAGAACTGCACGAGCCTGATCGAACGCGCCTATTCCCGTTGGGATTACTGAGGACTATCTTAGTTTCCTGCAAAACTTTCAATTCGAGACAGATAGGGCCTTGTTCATACAAAGAGTTCTGCATCTGACCCTCCTGCTCCAAAGTACCATAGCATTTTTATGATTGGATCTTGTAGAACTGCACGAGCCTGATCGAACTCGCCTATTCCCGTTGGGATTACTGTGGACTATCTTAGTTTCCTGCAAAACTTTCAATTCGAGACAGATAGGGCCTTGTTCATACAAAGAGTTCTGCATCTGACCCTCCTGCTCCAAAGTACCATATCATTTTTATGATTGGATCTTGTAGAACTGCACGAGCCTGATCGAACGCGCCTATTCCCGTTGGGATTCCTGTGGACTATCTTAGTTTCCTGCAAAACTTTCAATTCGAGACAGATAGGGCCTTGCTCATACCAAAAGCTCTGCATCTGACCCTCCTGCTCCAAAGTACCATAGCATTTTTATGATTGGATCTTGTAGAACTGCACGAGCCTGATCGAACGCGCCTATTCCCGTTGGGATTCCTGTGGACTATCTTAGTTTCCTGCAAAACTTTCAATTCGAGACAGATAGGGCCTTGCTCATACCAAAAGCTCTGCATCTGACCCTCCTGCTCCAAAGTACCATAGCATTTTTATGATTGGATCTTGTAGAACTGCACGAGCCTGATCGAACGCGCCTATTCCCGTTGGGATTACTGTGGACTATCTTAGTTTCCTGCAAAACTTTCAATTCGAGACAGCTAGGGCCCTTGCTCATACCAAAAGCTCTGCATCTGACCCTCCTGCTCCAAAGTACCATATCATTTTTATGATTGGATCTTGTAGAACTGCACGAGCCTGATCGAACGCGCCTATTCCCGTTGGGATTACTGTGGACTATCTTAGTTTCCTGCAAAACTTTCAATTCGAGACAGATAGGGCCTTGCTCATACCAAAAGCTCTGCATCTGACCCTCCTGCTCCAAAGTACCATAGCATTTTTATGATTGGATCTTGTAGAACTGCACGAGCCTGATCGAACGCGCCTATTCCCGTTGGGATTCCTGTGGACTATCTTAGTTTCCTGCAAAACTTTCAATTCGAGACAGATAGGGCCTTGCTCATACCAAAAGCTCTGCATCTGACCCTCCTGCTCCAAAGTACCATAGCATTTTTATGATTGGATCTTGTAGAACTGCACGAGCCTGATCGAACGCGCCTATTCCCGTTGGGATTACTGAGGACTATCTTAGTTTCCTGCAAAACTTTCAATTCGAGACAGATAGGGCCTTGTTCATACAAAGAGTTCTGCATCTGACCCTCCTGCTCCAAAGTACCATAGCATTTTTATGATTGGATCTTGTAGAACTGCACGAGCCTGATCGAACTCGCCTATTCCCGTTGGGATTACTGTGGACTATCTTAGTTTCCTGCAAAACTTTCAATTCGAGACAGATAGGGCCTTGTTCATACAAAGAGTTATGCATCTGACCCCTCCTGCTCCAAAGTACCATATCATTTTTATGATTGGATCTTGTAGAACTGCACGAGCCTGATCGAACGCGCCTATTCCCGTTGGATTTACTGTGGACTATCTTAGTTTCCTGCAAAACTTTCAATTCGAGACAGCAGGGCCCTTGCTCATACCAAAAGCTCTGCATCTGACCCTCCTGCTCCAAAGTACCATATCATTTTTATGAGTGGATCTTGTAGAACTGCACGAGCCTGATCGAACGCGCCTATTCCCGTTGGGATTACTGTGGACTATCTTAGTTTCCTGCAAAACTTTCAATTCGAGACAGCAGGGCCCTTGCTCATACCAAAAGCTCTGCATCTGACCCTCCTGCTCCAAAGTACCATATCATTTTTATGATTGGATCTTGTAGAACTGCACGAGCCTGATCGAACGCGCCTACTCTCGTTGGATTTCCTGTGGACTATCTTAGTTTCCTGCAAAACTTTCAATTCGAGACAGATAGGGCCTTGCTCATACCAAAAGCTCTGCATCTGACCCTCCTGCTCCAAAGTACCATAGCATTTTTATGATTGGATCTTGTAGAACTGCACGAGCCTGATCGAACGCGCCTATTCCCGTTGGGATTCCTGTGGACTATCTTAGTTTCCTGCAAAACTTTCAATTCGAGACAGATAGGGCCTTGTTCATACAAAGATTTCTGCATCTGACCCTCCTGCTCCAAAGTACCATATCATTTTTATGATTGGATCTTGTAGAACTGCACGAGCCTGATCGAACGCGCCTATTCCCGTTGGGATTACTGTGGACTATCTTAGTTTCCTGCAAAACTTTCAATTCGAGACAGCAGGGCCCTTGCTCATACCAAAAGCTCTGCATCTGACCCTCCTGCTCCAAAGTACCATAGCATTTTTATGATTGGATCTTGTAGAACTGCACGAGCCTGATCGAACGCGCCTATTCCCGTTGGGATTACTGAGGACTATCTTAGTTTCCTGCAAAACTTTCAATTCGAGACAGATAGGGCCTTGTTCATACAAAGAGTTCTGCATCTGACCCTCCTGCTCCAAAGTACCATAGCATTTTTATGATTGGATCTTGTAGAACTGCACGAGCCTGATCGAACTCGCCTATTCCCGTTGGGATTACTGTGGACTATCTTAGTTTCCTGCAAAACTTTCAATTCGAGACAGATAGGGCCTTGTTCATACAAAGATTTCTGCATCTGACCCTCCTGCTCCAAAGTACCATATCATTTTTATGATTGGATCTTGTAGAACTGCACGAGCCTGATCGAACGCGCCTATTCCCGTTGGGATTCCTGTGGACTATCTTAGTTTCCTGCAAAACTTTCAATTCGAGACAGATAGGGCCTTGCTCATACCAAAAGCTCTGCATCTGACCCTCCTGCTCCAAAGTACCATAGCATTTTTATGATTGGATCTTGTAGAACTGCACGAGCCTGATCGAACGCGCCTATTCCCGTTGGGATTCCTGTGGACTATCTTAGTTTCCTGCAAAACTTTCAATTCGAGACAGATAGGGCCTTGCTCATACCAAAAGCTCTGCATCTGACCCTCCTGCTCCAAAGTACCATAGCATTTTTATGATTGGATCTTGTAGAACTGCACGAGCCTGATCGAACGCGCCTATTCCCGTTGGGATTACTGTGGACTATCTTAGTTTCCTGCAAAACTTTCAATTCGAGACAGCAGGGCCCTTGCTCATACCAAAAGCTCTGCATCTGACCCTCCTGCTCCAAAGTACCATATCATTTTTATGATTGGATCTTGTAGAACTGCACGAGCCTGATCGAACGCGCCTATTCCCGTTGGGATTACTGTGGACTATCTTAGTTTCCTGCAAAACTTTCAATTCGAGACAGATAGGGCCTTGCTCATACCAAAAGCTCTGCATCTGACCCTCCTGCTCCAAAGTACCATAGCATTTTTATGATTGGATCTTGTAGAACTGCACGAGCCTGATCGAACGCGCCTATTCCCGTTGGGATTCCTGTGGACTATCTTAGTTTCCTGCAAAACTTTCAATTCGAGACAGATAGGGCCTTGCTCATACAAAGATTTCTGCATCTGACCCTCCTGCTCCAAAGTACCATATCATTTTTATGATTGGATCTTGTAGAACTGCACGAGCCTGATCGAACGCGCCTATTCCCGTTGGGATTACTGTGGACTATCTTAGTTTCCTGCAAAACTTTCAATTCGAGACAGCAGGGCCCTTGCTCATACCAAAAGCTCTGCATCTGACCCTCCTGCTCCAAAGTACCATAGCATTTTTATGATTGGATCTTGTAGAACTGCACGAGCCTGATCGAACGCGCCTATTCCCGTTGGGATTACTGAGGACTATCTTAGTTTCCTGCAAAACTTTCAATTCGAGACAGATAGGGCCTTGTTCATACAAAGAGTTCTGCATCTGACCCTCCTGCTCCAAAGTACCATAGCATTTTTATGATTGGATCTTGTAGAACTGCACGAGCCTGATCGAACGCGCCTATTCCCGTTGGGATTACTGTGGACTATCTTAGTTTCCTGCAAAACTTTCAATTCGAGACAGATAGGGCCTTGTTCATACAAAGAGTTATGCATCTGACCCCTCCTGCTCCAAAGTACCATACATTTTTATGATTGGATCTTGTAGAACTGCACGAGCCTGATCGAACGCGCCTATTCCCGTTGGATTTACTGTGGACTATCTTAGTTTCCTGCAAAACTTTCAATTCGAGACAGCAGGGCCCTTGCTCATACCAAAAGCTCTGCATCTGACCCTCCTGCTCCAAAGTACCATATCATTTTTATGAGTGGATCTTGTAGAACTGCACGAGCCTGATCGAACGCGCCTATTCCCGTTGGGATTCCTGTGGACTATCTTAGTTTCCTGCAAAACTTTCAATTCGAGACAGATAGGGCCTTGTTCATACAAAGATTTCTGCATCTGACCCTCCTGCTCCAAAGTACCATATCATTTTTATGATTGGATCTTGTAGAACTGCACGAGCCTGATCGAACGCGCCTATTCCCGTTGGGATTCCTGTGGACTATCTCAGTTTCCTGCAAAACTTTCAATTCGAGACAGCAGGGCCCTTGCTCATACCAAAAGCTCTGCATCTGACCCTCCTGCTCCAAAGTACCATATCATTTTTATGATTGGATCTTGTAGAACTGCACGAGCCTGATCGAACGCGCCTATTCCCGTTGGGATTACTGTGGACTATCTTAGTTTCCTGCAAAACTTTCAATTCGAGACAGATAGGGCCTTGCTCATACCAAAAGCTCTGCATCTGACCCTCCTGCTCCAAAGTACCATAGCATTTTTATGATTGGATCTTGTAGAACTGCACGAGCCTGATCGAACGCGCCTATTCCCGTTGGGATTCCTGTGGACTATCTTAGTTTCCTGCAAAACTTTCAATTCGAGACAGATAGGGCCTTGCTCATACCAAAAGCTCTGCATCTGACCCTCCTGCTCCAAAGTACCATAGCATTTTTATGATTGGATCTTGTAGAACTGCACGAGCCTGATCGAACGCGCCTATTCCCGTTGGGATTACTGTGGACTATCTTAGTTTCCTGCAAAACTTTCAATTCGAGACAGATAGGGCCTTGTTCATACAAAGAGTTATGCATCTGACCCTCCTGCTCCAAAGTACCATAGCATTTTTATGATTGGATCTTGTAGAACTGCACGAGCCTGATCGAACGCGCCTACTCTTGTTGGATTTCCTGTGGACTATCTTAGTTTCCTGCAAGACTTTCAATTGGAGACAGTTAGGGCCTTGTTCATACAAAGAGTTATGCATCTGACCCCTCCTGCTCCAAAGTACCATAGCATTTTTATGATTGGATCTTGTAGAACTGCACGAGCCTGATCGAACGCGCCTATTCCCGTTGGGATTACTGTGGACTATCTTAGTTTCCTGCAAAACTTTCAATTCGAGACAGATAGGGCCTTGCTCATACCAAAAGCTCTGCATCTGACCCTCCTGCTCCAAAGTACCATAGCATTTTTATGATTGGATCTTGTAGAACTGCACGAGCCTGATCGAACGCGCCTATTCCCGTTGGGATTCCTGTGGACTATCTTAGTTTCCTGCAAAACTTTCAATTCGAGACAGATAGGGCCTTGCTCATACCAAAAGCTCTGCATCTGACCCTCCTGCTCCAAAGTACCATAGCATTTTTATGATTGGATCTTGTAGAACTGCACGAGCCTGATCGAACGCGCCTACTCTTGTTGGATTTCCTGTGGACTATCTTAGTTTCCTGCAAAACTTTCAATTCGAGACAGATAGGGCCTTGTTCATACAAAGATTTCTGCATCTGACCCTCCTGCTCCAAAGTACCATATCATTTTTATGATTGGATCTTGTAGAACTGCACGAGCCTGATCGAACGCGCCTATTCCCGTTGGGATTACTGTGGACTATCTTAGTTTCCTGCAAAACTTTCAATTCGAGACAGCAGGGCCCTTGCTCATACCAAAAGCTCTGCATCTGACCCTCCTGCTCCAAAGTACCATAGCATTTTTATGATTGGATCTTGTAGAACTGCACGAGCCTGATCGAACGCGCCTATTCCCGTTGGGATTACTGAGGACTATCTTAGTTTCCTGCAAAACTTTCAATTCGAGACAGATAGGGCCTTGTTCATACAAAGAGTTCTGCATCTGACCCTCCTGCTCCAAAGTACCATAGCATTTTTATGATTGGATCTTGTAGAACTGCACGAGCCTGATCGAACGCGCCTATTCCCGTTGGGATTACTGTGGACTATCTTAGTTTCCTGCAAAACTTTCAATTCGAGACAGATAGGGCCTTGTTCATACAAAGAGTTCTGCATCTGACCCTCCTGCTCCAAAGTACCATAGCATTTTTATGATTGGATCTTGTAGAACTGCACGAGCCTGATCGAACGCGCCTATTCCCGTTGGGATTACTGTGGACTATCTTAGTTTCCTGCAAAACTTTCAATTCGAGACAGATAGGGCCTTGCTCATACCAAAAGCTCTGCATCTGACCCTCCTGCTCCAAAGTACCATAGCATTTTTATGATTGGATCTTGTAGAACTGCACGAGCCTGATCGAACGCGCCTATTCCCGTTGGGATTACTGTGGACTATCTTAGTTTCCTGCAAAACTTTCAATTCGAGACAGATAGGGCCTTGTTCATACAAAGAGTTATGCATCTGACCCTCCTGCTCCAAAGTACCATAGCATTTTTATGATTGGATCTTGTAGAACTGCACGAGCCTGATCGAACGCGCCTACTCTTGTTGGATTTCCTGTGGACTATCTTAGTTTCCTGCAAGACTTTCAATTGGAGACAGTTAGGGCCTTGTTCATACAAAGAGTTATGCATCTGACCCCTCCGCTCCAAAGTACCATATCATTTTTATGATTGGATCTTGTAGAACTGCACGAGCCTGATCGAACGCGCCTATTCCCGTTGGGATTACTGTGGACTATCTTAGTTTCCTGCAAAACTTTCAATTCGAGACAGATAGGGCCTTGCTCATACCAAAAGCTCTGCATCTGACCCTCCTGCTCCAAAGTACCATAGCATTTTTATGATTGGATCTTGTAGAACTGCACGAGCCTGATCGAACGCGCCTATTCCCGTTGGGATTCCTGTGGACTATCTTAGTTTCCTGCAAAACTTTCAATTCGAGACAGATAGGGCCTTGCTCATACCAAAAGCTCTGCATCTGACCCTCCTGCTCCAAAGTACCATAGCATTTTTATGATTGGATCTTGTAGAACTGCACGAGCCTGATCGAACGCGCCTACTCTTGTTGGATTTCCTGTGGACTATCTTAGTTTCCTGCAAAACTTTCAATTCGAGACAGATAGGGCCTTGTTCATACAAAGATTTCTGCATCTGACCCTCCTGCTCCAAAGTACCATATCATTTTTATGATTGGATCTTGTAGAACTGCACGAGCCTGATCGAACGCGCCTATTCCCGTTGGGATTACTGTGGACTATCTTAGTTTCCTGCAAAACTTTCAATTCGAGACAGCAGGGCCCTTGCTCATACCAAAAGCTCTGCATCTGACCCTCCTGCTCCAAAGTACCATAGCATTTTTATGATTGGATCTTGTAGAACTGCACGAGCCTGATCGAACGCGCCTATTCCCGTTGGGATTACTGTGGACTATCTTAGTTTCCTGCAAAACTTTCAATTCGAGACAGATAGGGCCTTGTTCATACAAAGAGTTCTGCATCTGACCCTCCTGCTCCAAAGTACCATAGCATTTTTATGATTGGATCTTGTAGAACTGCACGAGCCTGATCGAACGCGCCTATTCCCGTTGGGATTACTGTGGACTATCTTAGTTTCCTGCAAAACTTTCAATTCGAGACAGCAGGGCCCTTGCTCATACCAAAAGCTCTGCATCTGACCCTCCTGCTCCAAAGTACCATAGCATTTTTATGATTGGATCTTGTAGAACTGCACGAGCCTGATCGAACGCGCCTATTCCCGTTGGGATTACTGTGGACTATCTTAGTTTCCTGCAAAACTTTCAATTCGAGACAGATAGGGCCTTGTTCATACAAAGAGTTCTGCATCTGACCCTCCTGCTCCAAAGTACCATATCATTTTTATGATTGGATCTTGTAGAACTGCACGAGCCTGATCGAACGCGCCTATTCCCGTTGGGATTACTGTGGACTATCTTAGTTTCCTGCAAAACTTTCAATTCGAGACAGCTAGGGCCCTTGCTCATACCAAAAGCTCTGCATCTGACCCTCCTGCTCCAAAGTACCATATCATTTTTATGATTGGATCTTGTAGAACTGCACGAGCCTGATCGAACGCGCCTATTCCCGTTGGGATTACTGTGGACTATCTTAGTTTCCTGCAAAACTTTCAATTCGAGACAGATAGGGCCTTGTTCATACAAAGAGTTCTGCATCTGACCCTCCTGCTCCAAAGTACCATAGCATTTTTATGATTGGATCTTGTAGAACTGCACGAGCCTGATCGAACGCGCCTATTCCCGTTGGGATTACTGTGGACTATCTTAGTTTCCTGCAAAACTTTCAATTCGAGACAGATAGGGCCTTGTTCATACAAAGAGTTATGCATCTGACCCCTCTGCTCCAAAGTACCATATCATTTTTATGATTGGATCTTGTAGAACTGCACGAGCCTGATCGAACGCGCCTATTCCCGTTGGATTTACTGTGGACTATCTTAGTTTCCTGCAAAACTTTCAATTCGAGACAGCAGGGCCCTTGCTCATACCAAAAGCTCTGCATCTGACCCTCCTGCTCCAAAGTACCATATCATTTTTATGAGTGGATCTTGTAGAACTGCACGAGCCTGATCGAACGCGCCTATTCCCGTTGGGATTACTGTGGACTATCTTAGTTTCCTGCAAAACTTTCAATTCGAGACAGCTGGGCCCTTGCTCATACCAAAAGCTCTGCATCTGACCCTCCTGCTCCAAAGTACCATATCATTTTTATGATTGGATCTTGTAGAACTGCACGAGCCTGATCGAACGCGCCTATTCCCGTTGGGATTCCTGTGGACTATCTTAGTTTCCTGCAAAACTTTCAATTCGAGACAGATAGGGCCTTGTTCATACAAAGATTTCTGCATCTGACCCTCCTGCTCCAAAGTACCATATCATTTTTATGATTGGATCTTGTAGAACTGCACGAGCCTGATCGAACGCGCCTATTCCCGTTGGGATTCCTGTGGACTATCTCAGTTTCCTGCAAAACTTTCAATTCGAGACAGCAGGGCCCTTGCTCATACCAAAAGCTCTGCATCTGACCCTCCTGCTCCAAAGTACCATATCATTTTTATGATTGGATCTTGTAGAACTGCACGAGCCTGATCGAACGCGCCTATTCCCGTTGGGATTACTGTGGACTATCTTAGTTTCCTGCAAAACTTTCAATTCGAGACAGATAGGGCCTTGCTCATACCAAAAGCTCTGCATCTGACCCTCCTGCTCCAAAGTACCATAGCATTTTTATGATTGGATCTTGTAGAACTGCACGAGCCTGATCGAACGCGCCTATTCCCGTTGGGATTCCTGTGGACTATCTTAGTTTCCTGCAAAACTTTCAATTCGAGACAGATAGGGCCTTGCTCATACCAAAAGCTCTGCATCTGACCCTCCTGCTCCAAAGTACCATAGCATTTTTATGATTGGATCTTGTAGAACTGCACGAGCCTGATCGAACGCGCCTATTCCCGTTGGGATTACTGTGGACTATCTTAGTTTCCTGCAAAACTTTCAATTCGAGACAGATAGGGCCTTGTTCATACAAAGAGTTATGCATCTGACCCTCCTGCTCCAAAGTACCATAGCATTTTTATGATTGGATCTTGTAGAACTGCACGAGCCTGATCGAACGCGCCTACTCTTGTTGGATTTCCTGTGGACTATCTTAGTTTCCTGCAAGACTTTCAATTGGAGACAGTTAGGGCCTTGTTCATACAAAGAGTTATGCATCTGACCCCTCCTGCTCCAAAGTACCATAGCATTTTTATGATTGGATCTTGTAGAACTGCACGAGCCTGATCGAACGCGCCTATTCCCGTTGGGATTACTGTGGACTATCTTAGTTTCCTGCAAAACTTTCAATTCGAGACAGATAGGGCCTTGCTCATACCAAAAGCTCTGCATCTGACCCTCCTGCTCCAAAGTACCATAGCATTTTTATGATTGGATCTTGTAGAACTGCACGAGCCTGATCGAACGCGCCTATTCCCGTTGGGATTCCTGTGGACTATCTTAGTTTCCTGCAAAACTTTCAATTCGAGACAGATAGGGCCTTGCTCATACCAAAAGCTCTGCATCTGACCCTCCTGCTCCAAAGTACCATAGCATTTTTATGATTGGATCTTGTAGAACTGCACGAGCCTGATCGAACGCGCCTACTCTTGTTGGATTTCCTGTGGACTATCTTAGTTTCCTGCAAAACTTTCAATTCGAGACAGTTAGGGCCTTGTTCATACAAAGAGTTCTGCATCTGACCCTCCTGCTCCAAAGTACCATAGCATTTTTATGATTGGATCTTGTAGAACTGCACGAGCCTGATCGAACGCGCCTATTCCCGTTGGGATTCCTGTGGACTATCTTAGTTTCCTGCAAAACTTTCAATTCGAGACAGATAGGGCCTTGCTCATACCAAAAGCTCTGCATCTGACCCTCCTGCTCCAAAGTACCATAGCATTTTTATGATTGGATCTTGTAGAACTGCACGAGCCTGATCGAACGCGCCTATTCCCGTTGGGATTACTGTGGACTATCTTAGTTTCCTGCAAAACTTTCAATTCGAGACAGATAGGGCCTTGCTCATACCAAAAGCTCTGCATCTGACCCTCCTGCTCCAAAGTACCATAGCATTTTTATGATTGGATCTTGTAGAACTGCACGAGCCTGATCGAACGCGCCTACTCTTGTTGGATTTCCTGTGGACTATCTTAGTTTCCTGCAAGACTTTCAATTCGAGACAGTTAGGGCCTTGTTCATACAAAGAGTTATGCATCTGACCCCTCCGCTCCAATTTTTTTATGATTGGATCTTGTAGAACTGCACGAGCCTGATCGAACGCGCCTATTCCCGTTGGGATTACTGTGGACTATCTTAGTTTCCTGCAAAACTTTCAATTCGAGACAGATAGGGCCCTTGCTCATACCAAAAGCTCTGCATCTGACCCTCCTGCTCCAAAGTACCATAGCATTTTTATGATTGGATCTTGTAGAACTGCACGAGCCTGATCGAACGCGCCTATTCCCGTTGGGATTCCTGTGGACTATCTTAGTTTCCTGCAAAACTTTCAATTCGAGACAGATAGGGCCTTGCTCATACCAAAAGCTCTGCATCTGACCCTCCTGCTCCAAAGTACCATAGCATTTTTATGATTGGATCTTGTAGAACTGCACGAGCCTGATCGAACGCGCCTACTCTTGTTGGATTTCCTGTGGACTATCTTAGTTTCCTGCAAAACTTTCAATTCGAGACAGTTAGGGCCTTGTTCATACAAAGAGTTCTGCATCTGACCCTCCTGCTCCAAAGTACCATAGCATTTTTATGATTGGATCTTGTAGAACTGCACGAGCCTGATCGAACGCGCCTATTCCCGTTGGGATTACTGTGGACTATCTTAGTTTCCTGCAAAACTTTCAATTCGAGACAGATAGGGCCTTGTTCATACAAAGAGTTCTGCATCTGACCCTCCTGCTCCAAAGTACCATAGCATTTTTATGATTGGATCTTGTAGAACTGCACGAGCCTGATCGAACGCGCCTATTCCCGTTGGGATTACTGTGGACTATCTTAGTTTCCTGCAAAACTTTCAATTCGAGACAGATAGGGCCTTGTTCATACAAAGAGTTATGCATCTGACCCTCCTGCTCCAAAGTACCATAGCATTTTTATGATTGGATCTTGTAGAACTGCACGAGCCTGATCGAACGCGCCTACTCTTGTTGGATTTCCTGTGGACTATCTTAGTTTCCTGCAAGACTTTCAATTCGAGACAGTTAGGGCCTTGTTCATACAAAGAGTTATGCATCTGACCCTCTCCGCTCCAATTTTTATGATTGGATCTTGTAGAACTGCACGAGCCTGATCGAACGCGCCTATTCCCGTTGGGATTCCTGTGGACTATCTTAGTTTCCTGCAAAACTTTCAATTCGAGACAGTTAGGGCCTTGTTCATACAAAGAGTTCTGCATCTGACCCTCCTGCTCCAAAGTACCATAGCATTTTTATGATTGGATCTTGTAGAACTGCACGAGCCTGATCGAACGCGCCTATTCCCGTTGGGATTACTGTGGACTATCTTAGTTTCCTGCAAAACTTTCAATTCGAGACAGATAGGGCCTTGTTCATACAAAGAGTTCTGCATCTGACCCTCCTGCTCCAAAGTACCATAGCATTTTTATGATTGGATCTTGTAGAACTGCACGAGCCTGATCGAACGCGCCTATTCCCGTTGGGATTACTGTGGACTATCTTAGTTTCCTGCAAAACTTTCAATTCGAGACAGATAGGGCCTTGTTCATACAAAGAGTTATGCATCTGACCCTCCTGCTCCAAAGTACCATAGCATTTTTATGATTGGATCTTGTAGAACTGCACGAGCCTGATCGAACGCGCCTATTCCCGTTGGGATTACTGTGGACTATCTTAGTTTCCTGCAAAACTTTCAATTCGAGACAGATAGGGCCTTGTTCATACAAAGAGTTCTGCATCTGACCCTCCTGCTCCAAAGTACCATAGCATTTTTATGATTGGATCTTGTAGAACTGCACGAGCCTGATCGAACGCGCCTATTCCCGTTGGGATTCCTGTGGACTATCTTAGTTTCCTGCAAAACTTTCAATTCGAGACAGTTAGGGCCTTGTTCATACAAAGAGTTCTGCATCTGACCCTCCTGCTCCAAAGTACCATAGCATTTTTATGATTGGATCTTGTAGAACTGCACGAGCCTGATCGAACGCGCCTATTCCCGTTGGGATTACTGTGGACTATCTTAGTTTCCTGCAAAACTTTCAATTCGAGACAGATAGGGCCTTGTTCATACAAAGAGTTATGCATCTGACCCTCCTGCTCCAAAGTACCATAGCATTTTTATGATTGGATCTTGTAGAACTGCACGAGCCTGATCGAACGCGCCTATTCCCGTTGGGATTACTGTGGACTATCTTAGTTTCCTGCAAAACTTTCAATTCGAGACAGATAGGGCCTTGTTCATACAAAGAGTTATGCATCTGACCCTCCTGCTCCAAAGTACCATAGCATTTTTATGATTGGATCTTGTAGAACTGCACGAGCCTGATCGAACGCGCCTACTCTTGTTGGATTTCCTGTGGACTATCTTAGTTTCCTGCAAGACTTTCAATTCGAGACAGTTAGGGCCTTGTTCATACAAAGAGTTATGCATCTGACCCCTCCGCTCCAATTTTTATGATTGGATCTTGTAGAACTGCACGAGCCTGATCGAACGCGCCTATTCCCGTTGGGATTCCTGTGGACTATCTTAGTTTCCTGCAAAACTTTCAATTCGAGACAGTTAGGGCCTTGTTCATACAAAGAGTTCTGCATCTGACCCTCCTGCTCCAAAGTACCATAGCATTTTTATGATTGGATCTTGTAGAACTGCACGAGCCTGATCGAACGCGCCTATTCCCGTTGGGATTACTGTGGACTATCTTAGTTTCCTGCAAAACTTTCAATTCGAGACAGCAGGGCCCTTGCTCATACCAAAAGCTCTGCATCTGACCCTCCTGCTCCAAAGTACCATATCATTTTTATGAGTGGATCTTGTAGAACTGCACGAGCCTGATCGAACGCGCCTACTCTTGTTGGATTTCCTGTGGACTATCTTAGTTTCCTGCAAAACTTTCAATTCGAGACAGATAGGGCCTTGTTCATACCAAAAGCTCTGCATCTGACCCTCCTGCTCCAAAGTACCATAGCATTTTTATGATTGGATCTTGTAGAACTGCACGAGCCTGATCGAACGCGCCTACTC
>JAUCMV010000036.1:0-28000 GCA_030435675.1 Steinernema hermaphroditum | reverse complement strand
AACTGCACGAGCCTGATCGAACGCGCCTACTCTCGTTGGATTTCCTGTGGACTATCTTAGTTTCCTGCAAAACTTTCAATTCGAGACAGCAGGGCCCTTGCTCATACCAAAAGCTCTGCATCTGACCCTCCTGCTCCAAAGTACCATAGCATTTTTATGATTGGATCTTGTAGAACTGCACGAGCCTGATCGAACGCGCCTACTCTTGTTGGATTTCCTGTGGACTATCTTAGTTTCCTGCAAAACTTTCAATTCGAGACAGCAGGGCCCTTGCTCATACAAAGAGTTATGCATCTGACCCCTCCGCTCCAATTTTTATGATTGGATCTTGTAGAACTGCACGAGCCTGATCGAACGCGCCTATTCCCGTTGGGATTACTGTGGACTATCTTAGTTTCCTGCAAAACTTTCAATTCGAGACAGATAGGGCCTTGTTCATACAAAGAGTTCTGCATCTGACCCTCCTGCTCCAAAGTACCATAGCAGTTTTATGATTGGATCTTGTAGAACTGCACGAGCCTGATCGAACGCGCCTATTCCCGTTGGGATTACTGTGGACTATCTTAGTTTCCTGCAAAACTTTCAATTCGAGACAGCAGGGCCCTTGCTCATACCAAAAGCTCTGCATCTGACCCTCCTGCTCCAAAGTACCATAGCATTTTTATGATTGGATCTTGTATAACTGCACGAGCCTGATCGAACGCGCCTACTCTCGTTGGATTTCCTGCGGACTATCTTAGTTTCCTGCAAAACTTTCAATTCGAGACAGCAGGGCCCTTGCTCATACCAAAAGCTCTGCATCTGACCCTCCTGCTCCAAAGTACCATAGCATTTTTATGATTGGATCTTGTATAACTGCACCAGCCTGATCGAACGCGCCTACTCTTGTTGGATTTCCTGTGGACTATCTTAGTTTCCTGCAAAACTTTCAATTCGAGACAGCAGGGCCCTTGCTCATACAAAGAGTTATGCATCTGACCCCTCCGCTCCAAAACATAATTTTTATGATTGGATCTTGTAGAACTGCACGAGCCTGATCGAACGCGCCTATTCCCGTTGGGATTACTGTGGACTATCTTAGTTTCCTGCAAAACTTTCAATTCGAGACAGATAGGGCCTTGTTCATACAAAGAGTTCTGCATCTGACCCTCCTGCTCCAAAGTACCATAGCATTTTTATGATTGGATCTTGTAGAACTGCACGAGCCTGATCGAACGCGCCTATTCCCGTTGGGATTACTGTGGACTATCTTAGTTTCCTGCAAAACTTTCAATTCGAGACAGCAGGGCCCTTGCTCATACCAAAAGCTCTGCATCTGACCCTCCTGCTCCAAAGTACCATATCATTTTTATGATTCCATCTTGATCTACTGCACGAGCCTGATCGAACGCGCCTATTCCCGTTGGGATTACTGTGGACTATCTTAGTTTCCTGCAAAACTTTCAATTCGAGACAGATAGGGCCTTGTTCATACAAAGAGTTCTGCATCTGACCCTCCTGCTCCAAAGTACCATAGCATTTTTATGATTGGATCTTGTAGAACTGCACGAGCCTGATCGAACGCGCCTATTCCCGTTGGGATTACTGTGGACTATCTTAGTTTCCTGCAAAACTTTCAATTCGAGACAGCAGGGCCCTTGCTCATACCAAAAGCTCTGCATCTGACCCTCCTGCTCCAAAGTACCATAGCATTTTTATGATTGGATCTTGTATAACTGCACGAGCCTGATCGAACGCGCCTACTCTTGTTGGATTTCCTGTGGACTATCTTAGTTTCCTGCAAAACTTTCAATTCGAGACAGCAGGGCCCTTGCTCATACAAAGAGTTATGCATCTGACCCCTCCTGCTCCAAATACATATCATTTTTATGATTGGATCTTGTAGAACTGCACGAGCCTGATCGAACGCGCCTATTCCCGTTGGGATTACTGTGGACTATCTTAGTTTCCTGCAAAACTTTCAATTCGAGACAGATAGGGCCTTGTTCATACAAAGAGTTCTGCATCTGACCCTCCTGCTCCAAAGTACCATAGCAGTTTTATGATTGGATCTTGTAGAACTGCACGAGCCTGATCGAACGCGCCTATTCCCGTTGGGATTACTGTGGACTATCTTAGTTTCCTGCAAAACTTTCAATTCGAGACAGCAGGGCCCTTGCTCATACAAAGAGTTCTGCATCTGACCCTCCTGCTCCAAAGTACCATAGCATTTTTATGATTGGATCTTGTAGAACTGCACGAGCCTGATCGAACGCGCCTATTCCCGTTGGGATTACTGTGGACTATCTTAGTTTCCTGCAAAACTTTCAATTCGAGACAGATAGGGCCTTGTTCATACAAAGAGTTCTGCATCTGACCCCTCCGCTCCAATTTTTATGATTGGATCTTGTAGAACTGCACGAGCCTGATCGAACGCGCCTATTCCCGTTGGGATTACTGTGGACTATCTTAGTTTCCTGCAAAACTTTCAATTCGAGACAGCAGGGCCCTTGCTCATACCAAAAGCTCTGCATCTGACCCTCCTGCTCCAAAGTACCATAGCATTTTTATGATTGGATCTTGTATAACTGCACGAGCCTGATCGAACGCGCCTACTCTTGTTGGATTTCCTGTGGACTATCTTAGTTTCCTGCAAAACTTTCAATTCGAGACAGATAGGGCCTTGTTCATACAAAGAGTTCTGCATCTGACCCTCCTGCTCCAAAGTACCATATCATTTTTATGATTGGATCTTGTAGAACTGCACGAGCCTGATCGAACGCGCCTATTCCCGTTGGGATTACTGTGGACTATCTTAGTTTCCTGCAAAACTTTCAATTCGAGACAGCAGGGCCCTTGCTCATACCAAAAGCTCTGCATCTGACCCTCCTGCTCCAAAGTACCATAGCATTTTTATGATTGGATCTTGTATAACTGCACGAGCCTGATCGAACGCGCCTACTCTTGTTGGATTTCCTGTGGACTATCTTAGTTTCCTGCAAAACTTTCAATTCGAGACAGCAGGGCCCTTGCTCATACAAAGAGTTATGCATCTGACCCCTCCGCTCCAATTTTTATGATTGGATCTTGTAGAACTGCACGAGCCTGATCGAACGCGCCTATTCCCGTTGGGATTACTGTGGACTATCTTAGTTTCCTGCAAAACTTTCAATTCGAGACAGATAGGGCCTTGTTCATACAAAGAGTTCTGCATCTGACCCTCCTGCTCCAAAGTACCATAGCAGTTTTATGATTGGATCTTGTAGAACTGCACGAGCCTGATCGAACGCGCCTATTCCCGTTGGGATTACTGTGGACTATCTTAGTTTCCTGCAAAACTTTCAATTCGAGACAGCAGGGCCCTTGCTCATACAAAGAGTTCTGCATCTGACCCTCCTGCTCCAAAGTACCATAGCATTTTTATGATTGGATCTTGTAGAACTGCACGAGCCTGATCGAACGCGCCTATTCCCGTTGGGATTACTGTGGACTATCTTAGTTTCCTGCAAAACTTTCAATTCGAGACAGATAGGGCCTTGTTCATACAAAGAGTTCTGCATCTGACCCCTCCGCTCCAATTTTTATGATTGGATCTTGTAGAACTGCACGAGCCTGATCGAACGCGCCTATTCCCGTTGGGATTACTGTGGACTATCTTAGTTTCCTGCAAAACTTTCAATTCGAGACAGCAGGGCCCTTGCTCATACCAAAAGCTCTGCATCTGACCCTCCTGCTCCAAAGTACCATAGCATTTTTATGATTGGATCTTGTATAACTGCACGAGCCTGATCGAACGCGCCTACTCTTGTTGGATTTCCTGTGGACTATCTTAGTTTCCTGCAAAACTTTCAATTCGAGACAGATAGGGCCTTGTTCATACAAAGAGTTCTGCATCTGACCCTCCTGCTCCAAAGTACCATAGCATTTTTATGATTGGATCTTGTATAACTGCACGAGCCTGATCGAACGCGCCTACTCTCGTTGGATTTCCTGCGGACTATCTTAGTTTCCTGCAAAACTTTCAATTCGAGACAGCAGGGCCCTTGCTCATACCAAAAGCTCTGCATCTGACCCTCCTGCTCCAAAGTACCATAGCATTTTTATGATTGGATCTTGTATAACTGCACCAGCCTGATCGAACGCGCCTACTCTTGTTGGATTTCCTGTGGACTATCTTAGTTTCCTGCAAAACTTTCAATTCGAGACAGCAGGGCCCTTGCTCATACCAAAAGCTCTGCATCTGACCCTCCTGCTCCAAAGTACCATATCATTTTTATGATTCCATCTTGATCTACTGCACGAGCCTGATCGAACGCGCCTATTCCCGTTGGGATTACTGTGGACTATCTTAGTTTCCTGCAAAACTTTCAATTCGAGACAGATAGGGCCTTGTTCATACAAAGAGTTCTGCATCTGACCCTCCTGCTCCAAAGTACCATAGCATTTTTATGATTGGATCTTGTAGAACTGCACGAGCCTGATCGAACGCGCCTATTCCCGTTGGGATTACTGTGGACTATCTTAGTTTCCTGCAAAACTTTCAATTCGAGACAGCAGGGCCCTTGCTCATACCAAAAGCTCTGCATCTGACCCTCCTGCTCCAAAGTACCATATCATTTTTATGATTCCATCTTGATCTACTGCACGAGCCTGATCGAACGCGCCTATTCCCGTTGGGATTACTGTGGACTATCTTAGTTTCCTGCAAAACTTTCAATTCGAGACAGATAGGGCCTTGTTCATACAAAGAGTTCTGCATCTGACCCTCCTGCTCCAAAGTACCATAGCATTTTTATGATTGGATCTTGTAGAACTGCACGAGCCTGATCGAACGCGCCTATTCCCGTTGGGATTACTGTGGACTATCTTAGTTTCCTGCAAAACTTTCAATTCGAGACAGATAGGGCCTTGTTCATACAAAGAGTTCTGCATCTGACCCCTCCGCTCCAATTTTTATGATTGGATCTTGTAGAACTGCACGAGCCTGATCGAACGCGCCTATTCCCGTTGGGATTACTGTGGACTATCTTAGTTTCCTGCAAAACTTTCAATTCGAGACAGCAGGGCCCTTGCTCATACCAAAAGCTCTGCATCTGACCCTCCTGCTCCAAAGTACCATAGCATTTTTATGATTGGATCTTGTATAACTGCACGAGCCTGATCGAACGCGCCTACTCTTGTTGGATTTCCTGTGGACTATCTTAGTTTCCTGCAAAACTTTCAATTCGAGACAGATAGGGCCTTGTTCATACAAAGAGTTCTGCATCTGACCCTCCTGCTCCAAAGTACCATAGCATTTTTATGATTGGATCTTGTATAACTGCACGAGCCTGATCGAACGCGCCTACTCTCGTTGGATTTCCTGCGGACTATCTTAGTTTCCTGCAAAACTTTCAATTCGAGACAGCAGGGCCCTTGCTCATACCAAAAGCTCTGCATCTGACCCTCCTGCTCCAAAGTACCATAGCATTTTTATGATTGGATCTTGTATAACTGCACCAGCCTGATCGAACGCGCCTACTCTTGTTGGATTTCCTGTGGACTATCTTAGTTTCCTGCAAAACTTTCAATTCGAGACAGCAGGGCCCTTGCTCATACCAAAAGCTCTGCATCTGACCCTCCTGCTCCAAAGTACCATATCATTTTTATGATTCCATCTTGATCTACTGCACGAGCCTGATCGAACGCGCCTATTCCCGTTGGGATTACTGTGGACTATCTTAGTTTCCTGCAAAACTTTCAATTCGAGACAGATAGGGCCTTGTTCATACAAAGAGTTCTGCATCTGACCCTCCTGCTCCAAAGTACCATAGCATTTTTATGATTGGATCTTGTAGAACTGCACGAGCCTGATCGAACGCGCCTATTCCCGTTGGGATTACTGTGGACTATCTTAGTTTCCTGCAAAACTTTCAATTCGAGACAGCAGGGCCCTTGCTCATACCAAAAGCTCTGCATCTGACCCTCCTGCTCCAAAGTACCATATCATTTTTATGATTCCATCTTGATCTACTGCACGAGCCTGATCGAACGCGCCTATTCCCGTTGGGATTACTGTGGACTATCTTAGTTTCCTGCAAAACTTTCAATTCGAGACAGATAGGGCCTTGTTCATACAAAGAGTTCTGCATCTGACCCTCCTGCTCCAAAGTACCATAGCATTTTTATGATTGGATCTTGTAGAACTGCACGAGCCTGATCGAACGCGCCTATTCCCGTTGGGATTACTGTGGACTATCTTAGTTTCCTGCAAAACTTTCAATTCGAGACAGATAGGGCCTTGTTCATACAAAGAGTTCTGCATCTGACCCCTCCGCTCCAATTTTTATGATTGGATCTTGTAGAACTGCACGAGCCTGATCGAACGCGCCTATTCCCGTTGGGATTACTGTGGACTATCTTAGTTTCCTGCAAAACTTTCAATTCGAGACAGCAGGGCCCTTGCTCATACCAAAAGCTCTGCATCTGACCCTCCTGCTCCAAAGTACCATAGCATTTTTATGATTGGATCTTGTATAACTGCACGAGCCTGATCGAACGCGCCTACTCTTGTTGGATTTCCTGTGGACTATCTTAGTTTCCTGCAAAACTTTCAATTCGAGACAGATAGGGCCTTGTTCATACAAAGAGTTCTGCATCTGACCCTCCTGCTCCAAAGTACCATATCATTTTTATGATTGGATCTTGTAGAACTGCACGAGCCTGATCGAACGCGCCTATTCCCGTTGGGATTACTGTGGACTATCTTAGTTTCCTGCAAAACTTTCAATTCGAGACAGATAGGGCCTTGTTCATACAAAGAGTTCTGCATCTGACCCTCCTGCTCCAAAGTACCATAGCATTTTTATGATTGGATCTTGTATAACTGCACGAGCCTGATCGAACGCGCCTACTCTCGTTGGATTTCCTGCGGACTATCTTAGTTTCCTGCAAAACTTTCAATTCGAGACAGCAGGGCCCTTGCTCATACCAAAAGCTCTGCATCTGACCCTCCTGCTCCAAAGTACCATAGCATTTTTATGATTGGATCTTGTATAACTGCACGAGCCTGATCGAACGCGCCTACTCTTGTTGGATTTCCTGTGGACTATCTTAGTTTCCTGCAAAACTTTCAATTCGAGACAGCAGGGCCCTTGCTCATACCAAAAGCTCTGCATCTGACCCCTCCGCTCCAATTTTTATGATTGGATCTTGTAGAACTGCACGAGCCTGATCGAACGCGCCTATTCCCGTTGGGATTACTGTGGACTATCTTAGTTTCCTGCAAAACTTTCAATTCGAGACAGCAGGGCCCTTGCTCATACCAAAAGCTCTGCATCTGACCCTCCTGCTCCAAAGTACCATAGCATTTTTATGATTGGATCTTGTATAACTGCACGAGCCTGATCGAACGCGCCTACTCTTGTTGGATTTCCTGTGGACTATCTTAGTTTCCTGCAAAACTTTCAATTCGAGACAGATAGGGCCTTGTTCATACAAAGAGTTCTGCATCTGACCCTCCTGCTCCAAAGTACCATATCATTTTTATGATTGGATCTTGTAGAACTGCACGAGCCTGATCGAACGCGCCTATTCCCGTTGGGATTACTGTGGACTATCTTAGTTTCCTGCAAAACTTTCAATTCGAGACAGATAGGGCCTTGTTCATACAAAGAGTTCTGCATCTGACCCTCCTGCTCCAAAGTACCATAGCATTTTTATGATTGGATCTTGTATAACTGCACGAGCCTGATCGAACGCGCCTACTCTCGTTGGATTTCCTGCGGACTATCTTAGTTTCCTGCAAAACTTTCAATTCGAGACAGCAGGGCCCTTGCTCATACCAAAAGCTCTGCATCTGACCCTCCTGCTCCAAAGTACCATAGCATTTTTATGATTGGATCTTGTATAACTGCACGAGCCTGATCGAACGCGCCTACTCTTGTTGGATTTCCTGTGGACTATCTTAGTTTCCTGCAAAACTTTCAATTCGAGACAGCAGGGCCCTTGCTCATACCAAAAGCTCTGCATCTGACCCCTCCGCTCCAATTTTTATGATTGGATCTTGTAGAACTGCACGAGCCTGATCGAACGCGCCTATTCCCGTTGGGATTACTGTGGACTATCTTAGTTTCCTGCAAAACTTTCAATTCGAGACAGATAGGGCCTTGTTCATACAAAGAGTTCTGCATCTGACCCTCCTGCTCCAAAGTACCATAGCATTTTTATGATTGGATCTTGTAGAACTGCACGAGCCTGATCGAACGCGCCTATTCCCGTTGGGATTACTGTGGACTATCTTAGTTTCCTGCAAAACTTTCAATTCGAGACAGCAGGGCCCTTGCTCATACCAAAAGCTCTGCATCTGACCCTCCTGCTCCAAAGTACCATATCATTTTTATGATTGGATCTTGTAGAACTGCACGAGCCTGATCGAACGCGCCTATTCCCGTTGGGATTACTGTGGACTATCTTAGTTTCCTGCAAAACTTTCAATTCGAGACAGATAGGGCCTTGTTCATACAAAGAGTTCTGCATCTGACCCTCCTGCTCCAAAGTACCATAGCATTTTTATGATTGGATCTTGTATAACTGCACGAGCCTGATCGAACGCGCCTACTCTTGTTGGATTTCCTGTGGACTATCTTAGTTTCCTGCAAAACTTTCAATTCGAGACAGCAGGGCCCTTGCTCATACCAAAAGCTCTGCATCTGACCCCTCCGCTCCAATTTTTATGATTGGATCTTGTAGAACTGCACGAGCCTGATCGAACGCGCCTATTCCCGTTGGGATTACTGTGGACTATCTTAGTTTCCTGCAAAACTTTCAATTCGAGACAGCAGGGCCCTTGCTCATACCAAAAGCTCTGCATCTGACCCTCCTGCTCCAAAGTACCATATCATTTTTATGATTGGATCTTGTAGAACTGCACGAGCCTGATCGAACGCGCCTACTCTTGTTGGATTTCCTGTGGACTATCTTAGTTTCCTGCAAAACTTTCAATTCGAGACAGATAGGGCCTTGTTCATACAAAGAGTTCTGCATCTGACCCCTCCGCTCCAATTTTTATGATTGGATCTTGTAGAACTGCACGAGCCTGATCGAACGCGCCTATTCCCGTTGGGATTACTGTGGACTATCTTAGTTTCCTGCAAAACTTTCAATTCGAGACAGCAGGGCCCTTGCTCATACCAAAAGCTCTGCATCTGACCCTCCTGCTCCAAAGTACCATAGCATTTTTATGATTGGATCTTGTATAACTGCACGAGCCTGATCGAACGCGCCTACTCTTGTTGGATTTCCTGTGGACTATCTTAGTTTCCTGCAAAACTTTCAATTCGAGACAGATAGGGCCTTGTTCATACAAAGAGTTCTGCATCTGACCCCTCCGCTCCAATTTTTATGATTGGATCTTGTAGAACTGCACGAGCCTGATCGAACGCGCCTATTCCCGTTGGGATTACTGTGGACTATCTTAGTTTCCTGCAAAACTTTCAATTCGAGACAGCAGGGCCCTTGCTCATACCAAAAGCTCTGCATCTGACCCTCCTGCTCCAAAGTACCATAGCATTTTTATGATTGGATCTTGTATAACTGCACGAGCCTGATCGAACGCGCCTACTCTTGTTGGATTTCCTGTGGACTATCTTAGTTTCCTGCAAAACTTTCAATTCGAGACAGATAGGGCCTTGTTCATACCAAAAGCTCTGCATCTGACCCCTCCGCTCCAATTTTTATGATTGGATCTTGTAGAACTGCACGAGCCTGATCGAACGCGCCTATTCCCGTTGGGATTACTGTGGACTATCTTAGTTTCCTGCAAAACTTTCAATTCGAGACAGATAGGGCCTTGTTCATACAAAGAGTTCTGCATCTGACCCTCCTGCTCCAAAGTACCATAGCATTTTTATGATTGGATCTTGTAGAACTGCACGAGCCTGATCGAACGCGCCTATTCCCGTTGGGATTACTGTGGACTATCTTACTTTACTTTACTTTATTTCACGACTCAAAGGCATTATGCCTTGCGCGACACCGAAAAATAGACAACAGAGGATATCACTTTGCAGCAGGCTTCATCCCTGGCGTGGTGTAGACGTTAAACCGGTCGTAGACGGCGCACTTCACGGGGCATCTGGGAATCGGCGAAACTTCGGATTCGGTAGCGGAACATCTTCTTCGCGGGCGTTTGCGGCATAGCGGACGCTTCTGAGCTCGCATCTGCTTCGGAGAGAAGAGTCCGTGGTCCGGGAGTTACGTCTTCGATGGTGGTGGCGTCCTCTGAGCGTCGGCGACCTTCGGGATGACTTCTCACGCAGCCGGATTCCTGACGTCGGACATCATGTTGTCAGCGGTGGTGGGACTACGGCTTCCGGGTGTCCCAATTCCCTCTGGAAGCCGGAAAACTCACAAGTGCCACAGGGTTTGCTGTCTGACCAAGCGGACACTCAGAGAGCGACCGGAGGGACCGACCGCTCGCCACCGCGATACGAGTGAGAACTCTGGACTATCTTAGTTTCCTGCAAAACTTTCAATTCGAGACAGCAGGGCCCTTGCTCATACCAAAAGCTCTGCATCTGACCCTCCTGCTCCAAAGTACCATATCATTTTTATGATTGGATCTTGTAGAACTGCACGAGCCTGATCGAACGCGCCTACTCTTGTTGGATTTCCTGTGGACTATCTTAGTTTCCTGCAAAACTTTCAATTCGAGACAGATAGGGCCTTGTTCATACAAAGAGTTCTGCATCTGACCCCTCCGCTCCAATTTTTATGATTGGATCTTGTAGAACTGCACGAGCCTGATCGAACGCGCCTATTCCCGTTGGGATTACTGTGGACTATCTTAGTTTCCTGCAAAACTTTCAATTCGAGACAGCAGGGCCCTTGCTCATACCAAAAGCTCTGCATCTGACCCTCCTGCTCCAAAGTACCATAGCATTTTTATGATTGGATCTTGTATAACTGCACGAGCCTGATCGAACGCGCCTACTCTTGTTGGATTTCCTGTGGACTATCTTAGTTTCCTGCAAAACTTTCAATTCGAGACAGCAGGGCCCTTGCTCATACCAAAAGCTCTGCATCTGACCCTCCTGCTCCAAAGTACCATATCATTTTTATGATTGGATCTTGTAGAACTGCACGAGCCTGATCGAACGCGCCTATTCCCGTTGGGATTACTGTGGACTATCTTAGTTTCCTGCAAAACTTTCAATTCGAGACAGATAGGGCCTTGTTCATACAAAGAGTTCTGCATCTGACCCTCCTGCTCCAAAGTACCATAGCATTTTTATGATTGGATCTTGTATAACTGCACGAGCCTGATCGAACGCGCCTACTCTCGTTGGATTTCCTGCGGACTATCTTAGTTTCCTGCAAAACTTTCAATTCGAGACAGCAGGGCCCTTGCTCATACCAAAAGCTCTGCATCTGACCCTCCTGCTCCAAAGTACCATAGCATTTTTATGATTGGATCTTGTATAACTGCACGAGCCTGATCGAACGCGCCTACTCTTGTTGGATTTCCTGTGGACTATCTTAGTTTCCTGCAAAACTTTCAATTCGAGACAGCAGGGCCCTTGCTCATACCAAAAGCTCTGCATCTGACCCCTCCGCTCCAATTTTTATGATTGGATCTTGTAGAACTGCACGAGCCTGATCGAACGCGCCTATTCCCGTTGGGATTACTGTGGACTATCTTAGTTTCCTGCAAAACTTTCAATTCGAGACAGATAGGGCCTTGTTCATACAAAGAGTTCTGCATCTGACCCTCCTGCTCCAAAGTACCATAGCATTTTTATGATTGGATCTTGTAGAACTGCACGAGCCTGATCGAACGCGCCTATTCCCGTTGGGATTACTGTGGACTATCTTAGTTTCCTGCAAAACTTTCAATTCGAGACAGCAGGGCCCTTGCTCATACCAAAAGCTCTGCATCTGACCCTCCTGCTCCAAAGTACCATATCATTTTTATGATTCCATCTTGATCTACTGCACGAGCCTGATCGAACGCGCCTATTCCCGTTGGGATTACTGTGGACTATCTTAGTTTCCTGCAAAACTTTCAATTCGAGACAGCAGGGCCCTTGCTCATACAAAGAGTTCTGCATCTGACCCTCCTGCTCCAAAGTACCATAGCATTTTTATGATTGGATCTTGTAGAACTGCACGAGCCTGATCGAACGCGCCTACTCTTGTTGGATTTCCTGTGGCCTATCTTAGTTTCCTGCAAAACTTTCAATTCGAGACAGCAGGGCCCTTGCTCATACCAAAAGCTCTGCATCTGACCCTCCTGCTCCAAAGTACCATATCATTTTTATGATTCCATCTTGATCTACTACACGAGCCTGATCGAACGCGCCTATTCCCGTTGGGATTACTGTGGACTATCTTAGTTTCCTGCAAAACTTTCAATTCGAGACAGCAGGGCCCTTGCTCATACCAAAAGCTCTGCATCTGACCCTCCTGCTCCAAAGTACCATATCATTTTTATGATTCCATCTTGATCTACTGCACGAGCCTGATCGAACGCGCCTATTCCCGTTGGGATTACTGTGGACTATCTTAGTTTCCTGCAAAACTTTCAATTCGAGACAGCAGGGCCCTTGCTCATACAAAGAGTTCTGCATCTGACCCTCCTGCTCCAAAGTACCATAGCATTTTTATGATTGGATCTTGTAGAACTGCACGAGCCTGATCGAACGCGCCTACTCTTGTTGGATTTCCTGTGGCCTATCTTAGTTTCCTGCAAAACTTTCAATTCGAGACAGCAGGGCCCTTGCTCATACCAAAAGCTCTGCATCTGACCCTCCTGCTCCAAAGTACCATATCATTTTTATGATTCCATCTTGATCTACTACACGAGCCTGATCGAACGCGCCTATTCCCGTTGGGATTACTGTGGACTATCTTAGTTTCCTGCAAAACTTTCAATTCGAGACAGCAGGGCCCTTGCTCATACCAAAAGCTCTGCATCTGACCCTCCTGCTCCAAAGTACCATATCATTTTTATGATTGGATCTTGTAGAACTGCACGAGCCTGATCGAACGCGCCTATTCCCGTTGGGATTACTGTGGACTATCTTAGTTTCCTGCAAAACTTTCAATTCGAGACAGATAGGGCCTTGTTCATACAAAGAGTTCTGCATCTGACCCTCCTGCTCCAAAGTACCATAGCATTTTTATGATTGGATCTTGTAGAACTGCACGAGCCTGATCGAACGCGCCTATTCCCGTTGGGATTCCTGCGGACTATCTTAGTTTCCTGCAAAACTTTCAATTCGAGACAGCAGGGCCCTTGCTCATACCAAAAGCTCTGCATCTGACCCTCCTGCTCCAAAGTACCATAGCATTTTTATGATTGGATCTTGTATAACTGCACGAGCCTGATCGAACGCGCCTACTCTTGTTGGATTTCCTGTGGACTATCTTAGTTTCCTGCAAAACTTTCAATTCGAGACAGCAGGGCCCTTGCTCATACCAAAAGCTCTGCATCTGACCCCTCCTGCTCCAATTTTTTATGATTGGATCTTGTAGAACTGCACGAGCCTGATCGAACGCGCCTATTCCCGTTGGGATTACTGTGGACTATCTTAGTTTCCTGCAAAACTTTCAATTCGAGACAGATAGGGCCTTGTTCATACAAAGAGTTCTGCATCTGACCCTCCTGCTCCAAAGTACCATAGCATTTTTATGATTGGATCTTGTAGAACTGCACGAGCCTGATCGAACGCGCCTATTCCCGTTGGGATTACTGTGGACTATCTTAGTTTCCTGCAAAACTTTCAATTCGAGACAGCAGGGCCCTTGCTCATACCAAAAGCTCTGCATCTGACCCTCCTGCTCCAAAGTACCATATCATTTTTATGATTCCATCTTGATCTACTGCACGAGCCTGATCGAACGCGCCTATTCCCGTTGGGATTACTGTGGACTATCTTAGTTTCCTGCAAAACTTTCAATTCGAGACAGCAGGGCCCTTGCTCATACAAAGAGTTCTGCATCTGACCCTCCTGCTCCAAAGTACCATAGCATTTTTATGATTGGATCTTGTAGAACTGCACGAGCCTGATCGAACGCGCCTACTCTTGTTGGATTTCCTGTGGCCTATCTTAGTTTCCTGCAAAACTTTCAATTCGAGACAGCAGGGCCCTTGCTCATACCAAAAGCTCTGCATCTGACCCTCCTGCTCCAAAGTACCATATCATTTTTATGATTCCATCTTGATCTACTACACGAGCCTGATCGAACGCGCCTATTCCCGTTGGGATTACTGTGGACTATCTTAGTTTCCTGCAAAACTTTCAATTCGAGACAGCAGGGCCCTTGCTCATACCAAAAGCTCTGCATCTGACCCTCCTGCTCCAAAGTACCATATCATTTTTATGATTCCATCTTGATCTACTGCACGAGCCTGATCGAACGCGCCTATTCCCGTTGGGATTACTGTGGACTATCTTAGTTTCCTGCAAAACTTTCAATTCGAGACAGCAGGGCCCTTGCTCATACAAAGAGTTCTGCATCTGACCCTCCTGCTCCAAAGTACCATAGCATTTTTATGATTGGATCTTGTAGAACTGCACGAGCCTGATCGAACGCGCCTACTCTTGTTGGATTTCCTGTGGCCTATCTTAGTTTCCTGCAAAACTTTCAATTCGAGACAGCAGGGCCCTTGCTCATACCAAAAGCTCTGCATCTGACCCTCCTGCTCCAAAGTACCATATCATTTTTATGATTCCATCTTGATCTACTACACGAGCCTGATCGAACGCGCCTATTCCCGTTGGGATTACTGTGGACTATCTTAGTTTCCTGCAAAACTTTCAATTCGAGACAGCAGGGCCCTTGCTCATACCAAAAGCTCTGCATCTGACCCTCCTGCTCCAAAGTACCATATCATTTTTATGATTGGATCTTGTAGAACTGCACGAGCCTGATCGAACGCGCCTATTCCCGTTGGGATTACTGTGGACTATCTTAGTTTCCTGCAAAACTTTCAATTCGAGACAGATAGGGCCTTGTTCATACAAAGAGTTCTGCATCTGACCCTCCTGCTCCAAAGTACCATAGCATTTTTATGATTGGATCTTGTAGAACTGCACGAGCCTGATCGAACGCGCCTATTCCCGTTGGGATTACTGTGGACTATCTTAGTTTCCTGCAAAACTTTCAATTCGAGACAGATAGGGCCTTGTTCATACAAAGAGTTCTGCATCTGACCCTCCTGCTCCAAAGTACCATAGCATTTTTATGATTGGATCTTGTAGAACTGCACGAGCCTGATCGAACGCGCCTATTCCCGTTGGGATTACTGTGGACTATCTTAGTTTCCTGCAAAACTTTCAATTCGAGACAGCAGGGCCCTTGCTCATACCAAAAGCTCTGCATCTGACCCTCCTGCTCCAAAGTACCATATCATTTTTATGATTCCATCTTGATCTACTGCACGAGCCTGATCGAACGCGCCTATTCCCGTTGGGATTACTGTGGACTATCTTAGTTTCCTGCAAAACTTTCAATTCGAGACAGATAGGGCCTTGTTCATACAAAGAGTTCTGCATCTGACCCTCCTGCTCCAAAGTACCATAGCATTTTTATGATTGGATCTTGTAGAACTGCACGAGCCTGATCGAACGCGCCTATTCCCGTTGGGATTACTGTGGACTATCTTAGTTTCCTGCAAAACTTTCAATTCGAGACAGCAGGGCCCTTGCTCATACCAAAAGCTCTGCATCTGACCCTCCTGCTCCAAAGTACCATATCATTTTTATGATTCCATCTTGATCTACTGCACGAGCCTGATCGAACGCGCCTATTCCCGTTGGGATTACTGTGGACTATCTTAGTTTCCTGCAAAACTTTCAATTCGAGACAGCAGGGCCCTTGCTCATACCAAAAGCTCTGCATCTGACCCTCCTGCTCCAAAGTACCATATCATTTTTATGATTGGATCTTGTAGAACTGCACGAGCCTGATCGAACGCGCCTATTCCCGTTGGGATTACTGTGGACTATCTTAGTTTCCTGCAAAACTTTCAATTCGAGACAGATAGGGCCTTGTTCATACAAAGAGTTCTGCATCTGACCCTCCTGCTCCAAAGTACCATAGCATTTTTATGATTGGATCTTGTAGAACTGCACGAGCCTGATCGAACGCGCCTATTCCCGTTGGGATTACTGTGGACTATCTTAGTTTCCTGCAAAACTTTCAATTCGAGACAGATAGGGCCTTGTTCATACAAAGAGTTCTGCATCTGACCCTCCTGCTCCAAAGTACCATAGCATTTTTATGATTGGATCTTGTAGAACTGCACGAGCCTGATCGAACGCGCCTATTCCCGTTGGGATTACTGTGGACTATCTTAGTTTCCTGCAAAACTTTCAATTCGAGACAGCAGGGCCCTTGCTCATACCAAAAGCTCTGCATCTGACCCTCCTGCTCCAAAGTACCATATCATTTTTATGATTCCATCTTGATCTACTGCACGAGCCTGATCGAACGCGCCTATTCCCGTTGGGATTACTGTGGACTATCTTAGTTTCCTGCAAAACTTTCAATTCGAGACAGATAGGGCCTTGTTCATACAAAGAGTTCTGCATCTGACCCTCCTGCTCCAAAGTACCATAGCATTTTTATGATTGGATCTTGTAGAACTGCACGAGCCTGATCGAACGCGCCTATTCCCGTTGGGATTACTGTGGACTATCTTAGTTTCCTGCAAAACTTTCAATTCGAGACAGCAGGGCCCTTGCTCATACCAAAAGCTCTGCATCTGACCCTCCTGCTCCAAAGTACCATATCATTTTTATGATTCCATCTTGATCTACTGCACGAGCCTGATCGAACGCGCCTATTCCCGTTGGGATTACTGTGGACTATCTTAGTTTCCTGCAAAACTTTCAATTCGAGACAGCAGGGCCCTTGCTCATACAAAGAGTTCTGCATCTGACCCTCCTGCTCCAAAGTACCATAGCATTTTTATGATTGGATCTTGTAGAACTGCACGAGCCTGATCGAACGCGCCTACTCTTGTTGGATTTCCTGTGGCCTATCTTAGTTTCCTGCAAAACTTTCAATTCGAGACAGCAGGGCCCTTGCTCATACCAAAAGCTCTGCATCTGACGCTCCTGCTAACAAAGTACCATATCATTTTTATGATTGGATCTTGTACAACTGCACGAGCCTGATCGAACGCGCCTATTCCCGTTGGGATTACTGTGGACTATCTTAGTTTCCTGCAAAACTTTCAATTCGAGACAGATAGGGCCTTGTTCATACAAAGAGTTCTGCATCTGACCCTCCTGCTCCAAAGTACCATAGCATTTTTATGATTGGATCTTGTAGAACTGCACGAGCCTGATCGAACGCGCCTATTCCCGTTGGGATTACTGTGGACTATCTTAGTTTCCTGCAAAACTTTCAATTCGAGACAGCAGGGCCCTTGCTCATACCAAAAGCTCTGCATCTGACCCTCCTGCTCCAAAGTACCATATCATTTTTATGATTCCATCTTGATCTACTACACGAGCCTGATCGAACGCGCCTATTCCCGTTGGGATTACTGTGGACTATCTTAGTTTCCTGCAAAACTTTCAATTCGAGACAGCAGGGCCCTTGCTCATACCAAAAGCTCTGCATCTGACCCTCCTGCTCCAAAGTACCATATCATTTTTATGATTCCATCTTGATCTACTACACGAGCCTGATCGAACGCGCCTATTCCCGTTGGGATTACTGTGGACTATCTTAGTTTCCTGCAAAACTTTCAATTCGAGACAGCAGGGCCCTTGCTCATACCAAAAGCTCTGCATCTGACGCTCCTGCTAACAAAGTACCATATCATTTTTATGATTGGATCTTGTAGAACTGCACGAGCCTGATCGAACGCGCCTATTCCCGTTGGGATTACTGTGGACTATCTTAGTTTCCTGCAAAACTTTCAATTCGAGACAGATAGGGCCTTGTTCATACAAAGAGTTCTGCATCTGACCCTCCTGCTCCAAAGTACCATAGCATTTTTATGATTGGATCTTGTAGAACTGCACGAGCCTGATCGAACGCGCCTATTCCCGTTGGGATTACTGTGGACTATCTTAGTTTCCTGCAAAACTTTCAATTCGAGACAGCAGGGCCCTTGCTCATACCAAAAGCTCTGCATCTGACCCTCCTGCTCCAAAGTACCATATCATTTTTATGATTCCATCTTGATCTACTGCACGAGCCTGATCGAACGCGCCTATTCCCGTTGGGATTACTGTGGACTATCTTAGTTTCCTGCAAAACTTTCAATTCGAGACAGCAGGGCCCTTGCTCATACAAAGAGTTCTGCATCTGACCCTCCTGCTCCAAAGTACCATAGCATTTTTATGATTGGATCTTGTAGAACTGCACGAGCCTGATCGAACGCGCCTACTCTTGTTGGATTTCCTGTGGACTATCTTAGTTTCCTGCAAAACTTTCAATTCGAGACAGCAGGGCCCTTGCTCATACCAAAAGCTCTGCATCTGACGCTCCTGCTAACAAAGTACCATATCATTTTTATGATTGGATCTTGTACAACTGCACGAGCCTGATCGAACGCGCCTATTCCCGTTGGGATTACTGTGGACTATCTTAGTTTCCTGCAAAACTTTCAATTCGAGACAGATAGGGCCTTGTTCATACAAAGAGTTCTGCATCTGACCCTCCTGCTCCAAAGTACCATAGCATTTTTATGATTGGATCTTGTAGAACTGCACGAGCCTGATCGAACGCGCCTATTCCCGTTGGGATTACTGTGGACTATCTTAGTTTCCTGCAAAACTTTCAATTCGAGACAGCAGGGCCCTTGCTCATACCAAAAGCTCTGCATCTGACCCCTCCGCTCCAAATACCATATCATTTTTATGATTGGATCTTGTAGAACTGCACGAGCCTGATCGAACGCGCCTATTCCCGTTGGGATTACTGTGGACTATCTTAGTTTCCTGCAAAACTTTCAATTCGAGACAGATAGGGCCTTGTTCATACAAAGAGTTCTGCATCTGACCCTCCTGCTCCAAAGTACCATAGCATTTTTATGATTGGATCTTGTAGAACTGCACGAGCCTGATCGAACGCGCCTATTCCCGTTGGGATTACTGTGGACTATCTTAGTTTCCTGCAAAACTTTCAATTCGAGACAGCAGGGCCCTTGCTCATACCAAAAGCTCTGCATCTGACCCTCCTGCTCCAAAGTACCATATCATTTTTATGATTCCATCTTGATCTACTGCACGAGCCTGATCGAACGCGCCTATTCCCGTTGGGATTACTGTGGACTATCTTAGTTTCCTGCAAAACTTTCAATTCGAGACAGCAGGGCCCTTGCTCATACAAAGAGTTCTGCATCTGACCCTCCTGCTCCAAAGTACCATAGCATTTTTATGATTGGATCTTGTAGAACTGCACGAGCCTGATCGAACGCGCCTACTCTTGTTGGATTTCCTGTGGCCTATCTTAGTTTCCTGCAAAACTTTCAATTCGAGACAGCAGGGCCCTTGCTCATACCAAAAGCTCTGCATCTGACCCTCCTGCTCCAAAGTACCATATCATTTTTATGATTCCATCTTGATCTACTGCACGAGCCTGATCGAACGCGCCTATTCCCGTTGGGATTACTGTGGACTATCTTAGTTTCCTGCAAAACTTTCAATTCGAGACAGCAGGGCCCTTGCTCATACCAAAAGCTCTGCATCTGACCCTCCTGCTCCAAAGTACCATATCATTTTTATGATTGGATCTTGTAGAACTGCACGAGCCTGATCGAACGCGCCTATTCCCGTTGGGATTACTGTGGACTATCTTAGTTTCCTGCAAAACTTTCAATTCGAGACAGCAGGGCCCTTGCTCATACAAAGAGTTCTGCATCTGACCCTCCTGCTCCAAAGTACCATAGCATTTTTATGATTGGATCTTGTAGAACTGCACGAGCCTGATCGAACGCGCCTATTCCCGTTGGGATTACTGTGGACTATCTTAGTTTCCTGCAAAACTTTCAATTCGAGACAGCAGGGCCCTTGCTCATACAAAGAGTTCTGCATCTGACCCTCCTGCTCCAAAGTACCATATCATTTTTATGATTGGATCTTGTAGAACTGCACGAGCCTGATCGAACGCGCCTATTCCCGTTGGGATTACTGTGGACTATCTTAGTTTCCTGCAAAACTTTCAATTCGAGACAGATAGGGCCTTGTTCATACAAAGAGTTCTGCATCTGACCCTCCTGCTCCAAAGTACCATAGCATTTTTATGATTGGATCTTGTAGAACTGCACGAGCCTGATCGAACGCGCCTATTCCCGTTGGGATTACTGTGGACTATCTTAGTTTCCTGCAAAACTTTCAATTCGAGACAGCAGGGCCCTTGCTCATACCAAAAGCTCTGCATCTGACCCTCCTGCTCCAAAGTACCATATCATTTTTATGATTCCATCTTGATCTACTGCACGAGCCTGATCGAACGCGCCTATTCCCGTTGGGATTACTGTGGACTATCTTAGTTTCCTGCAAAACTTTCAATTCGAGACAGCAGGGCCCTTGCTCATACAAAGAGTTCTGCATCTGACCCTCCTGCTCCAAAGTACCATAGCATTTTTATGATTGGATCTTGTAGAACTGCACGAGCCTGATCGAACGCGCCTACTCTTGTTGGATTTCCTGTGGCCTATCTTAGTTTCCTGCAAAACTTTCAATTCGAGACAGCAGGGCCCTTGCTCATACCAAAAGCTCTGCATCTGACCCTCCTGCTCCAAAGTACCATATCATTTTTATGATTCCATCTTGATCTACTGCACGAGCCTGATCGAACGCGCCTATTCCCGTTGGGATTACTGTGGACTATCTTAGTTTCCTGCAAAACTTTCAATTCGAGACAGCAGGGCCCTTGCTCATACCAAAAGCTCTGCATCTGACCCTCCTGCTCCAAAGTACCATATCATTTTTATGATTGGATCTTGTAGAACTGCACGAGCCTGATCGAACGCGCCTATTCCCGTTGGGATTACTGTGGACTATCTTAGTTTCCTGCAAAACTTTCAATTCGAGACAGCAGGGCCCTTGCTCATACAAAGAGTTCTGCATCTGACCCTCCTGCTCCAAAGTACCATAGCATTTTTATGATTGGATCTTGTAGAACTGCACGAGCCTGATCGAACGCGCCTATTCCCGTTGGGATTACTGTGGACTATCTTAGTTTCCTGCAAAACTTTCAATTCGAGACAGCAGGGCCCTTGCTCATACAAAGAGTTCTGCATCTGACCCTCCTGCTCCAAAGTACCATATCATTTTTATGATTGGATCTTGTAGAACTGCACGAGCCTGATCGAACGCGCCTATTCCCGTTGGGATTACTGTGGACTATCTTAGTTTCCTGCAAAACTTTCAATTCGAGACAGATAGGGCCTTGTTCATACAAAGAGTTCTGCATCTGACCCTCCTGCTCCAAAGTACCATAGCATTTTTATGATTGGATCTTGTAGAACTGCACGAGCCTGATCGAACGCGCCTATTCCCGTTGGGATTACTGTGGACTATCTTAGTTTCCTGCAAAACTTTCAATTCGAGACAGATAGGGCCTTGTTCATACAAAGAGTTCTGCATCTGACCCTCCTGCTCCAAAGTACCATAGCATTTTTATGATTGGATCTTGTAGAACTGCACGAGCCTGATCGAACGCGCCTATTCCCGTTGGGATTACTGTGGACTATCTTAGTTTCCTGCAAAACTTTCAATTCGAGACAGCAGGGCCCTTGCTCATACCAAAAGCTCTGCATCTGACCCTCCTGCTCCAAAGTACCATATCATTTTTATGATTCCATCTTGATCTACTGCACGAGCCTGATCGAACGCGCCTATTCCCGTTGGGATTACTGTGGACTATCTTAGTTTCCTGCAAAACTTTCAATTCGAGACAGATAGGGCCTTGTTCATACAAAGAGTTCTGCATCTGACCCTCCTGCTCCAAAGTACCATAGCATTTTTATGATTGGATCTTGTAGAACTGCACGAGCCTGATCGAACGCGCCTATTCCCGTTGGGATTACTGTGGACTATCTTAGTTTCCTGCAAAACTTTCAATTCGAGACAGCAGGGCCCTTGCTCATACCAAAAGCTCTGCATCTGACCCTCCTGCTCCAAAGTACCATATCATTTTTATGATTCCATCTTGATCTACTGCACGAGCCTGATCGAACGCGCCTATTCCCGTTGGGATTACTGTGGACTATCTTAGTTTCCTGCAAAACTTTCAATTCGAGACAGCAGGGCCCTTGCTCATACAAAGAGTTCTGCATCTGACCCTCCTGCTCCAAAGTACCATAGCATTTTTATGATTGGATCTTGTAGAACTGCACGAGCCTGATCGAACGCGCCTACTCTTGTTGGATTTCCTGTGGCCTATCTTAGTTTCCTGCAAAACTTTCAATTCGAGACAGCAGGGCCCTTGCTCATACCAAAAGCTCTGCATCTGACGCTCCTGCTAACAAAGTACCATATCATTTTTATGATTGGATCTTGTACAACTGCACGAGCCTGATCGAACGCGCCTATTCCCGTTGGGATTACTGTGGACTATCTTAGTTTCCTGCAAAACTTTCAATTCGAGACAGATAGGGCCTTGTTCATACAAAGAGTTCTGCATCTGACCCTCCTGCTCCAAAGTACCATAGCATTTTTATGATTGGATCTTGTAGAACTGCACGAGCCTGATCGAACGCGCCTATTCCCGTTGGGATTACTGTGGACTATCTTAGTTTCCTGCAAAACTTTCAATTCGAGACAGCAGGGCCCTTGCTCATACCAAAAGCTCTGCATCTGACCCTCCTGCTCCAAAGTACCATATCATTTTTATGATTCCATCTTGATCTACTACACGAGCCTGATCGAACGCGCCTATTCCCGTTGGGATTACTGTGGACTATCTTAGTTTCCTGCAAAACTTTCAATTCGAGACAGCAGGGCCCTTGCTCATACCAAAAGCTCTGCATCTGACCCTCCTGCTCCAAAGTACCATATCATTTTTATGATTCCATCTTGATCTACTGCACGAGCCTGATCGAACGCGCCTATTCCCGTTGGGATTACTGTGGACTATCTTAGTTTCCTGCAAAACTTTCAATTCGAGACAGCAGGGCCCTTGCTCATACCAAAAGCTCTGCATCTGACCCTCCTGCTCCAAAGTACCATATCATTTTTATGATTGGATCTTGTAGAACTGCACGAGCCTGATCGAACGCGCCTATTCCCGTTGGGATTACTGTGGACTATCTTAGTTTCCTGCAAAACTTTCAATTCGAGACAGATAGGGCCTTGTTCATACAAAGAGTTCTGCATCTGACCCTCCTGCTCCAAAGTACCATAGCATTTTTATGATTGGATCTTGTAGAACTGCACGAGCCTGATCGAACGCGCCTATTCCCGTTGGGATTACTGTGGACTATCTTAGTTTCCTGCAAAACTTTCAATTCGAGACAGCAGGGCCCTTGCTCATACCAAAAGCTCTGCATCTGACCCTCCTGCTCCAAAGTACCATATCATTTTTATGATTGGATCTTGTAGAACTGCACGAGCCTGATCGAACGCGCCTATTCCCGTTGGGATTACTGTGGACTATCTTAGTTTCCTGCAAAACTTTCAATTCGAGACAGATAGGGCCTTGTTCATACAAAGAGTTCTGCATCTGACCCTCCTGCTCCAAAGTACCATAGCATTTTTATGATTGGATCTTGATCTACTGCACGAGCCTGATCGAACGCGCCTATTCCCGTTGGGATTACTGTGGACTATCTTAGTTTCCTGCAAAACTTTCAATTCGAGACAGATAGGGCCTTGTTCATACAAAGAGTTCTGCATCTGACCCTCCTGCTCCAAAGTACCATAGCATTTTTATGATTGGATCTTGTAGAACTGCACGAGCCTGATCGAACGCGCCTATTCCCGTTGGGATTACTGTGGACTATCTTAGTTTCCTGCAAAACTTTCAATTCGAGACAGCAGGGCCCTTGCTCATACCAAAAGCTCTGCATCTGACCCTCCTGCTCCAAAGTACCATATCATTTTTATGATTCCATCTTGATCTACTACACGAGCCTGATCGAACGCGCCTATTCCCGTTGGGATTACTGTGGACTATCTTAGTTTCCTGCAAAACTTTCAATTCGAGACAGCAGGGCCCTTGCTCATACCAAAAGCTCTGCATCTGACCCTCCTGCTCCAAAGTACCATATCATTTTTATGATTCCATCTTGATCTACTGCACGAGCCTGATCGAACGCGCCTATTCCCGTTGGGATTACTGTGGACTATCTTAGTTTCCTGCAAAACTTTCAATTCGAGACAGATAGGGCCTTGTTCATACAAAGAGTTCTGCATCTGACCCTCCTGCTCCAAAGTACCATAGCATTTTTATGATTGGATCTTGTAGAACTGCACGAGCCTGATCGAACGCGCCTATTCCCGTTGGGATTACTGTGGACTATCTTAGTTTCCTGCAAAACTTTCAATTCGAGACAGCAGGGCCCTTGCTCATACCAAAAGCTCTGCATCTGACCCTCCTGCTCCAAAGTACCATATCATTTTTATGATTGGATCTTGTAGAACTGCACGAGCCTGATCGAACGCGCCTATTCCCGTTGGGATTACTGTGGACTATCTTAGTTTCCTGCAAAACTTTCAATTCGAGACAGCAGGGCCCTTGCTCATACCAAAAGCTCTGCATCTGACCCTCCTGCTCCAAAGTACCATATCATTTTTATGATTGGATCTTGTAGAACTGCACGAGCCTGATCGAACGCGCCTATTCCCGTTGGGATTACTGTGGACTATCTTAGTTTCCTGCAAAACTTTCAATTCGAGACAGATAGGGCCTTGTTCATACAAAGAGTTCTGCATCTGACCCTCCTGCTCCAAAGTACCATAGCATTTTTATGATTGGATCTTGTAGAACTGCACGAGCCTGATCGAACGCGCCTATTCCCGTTGGGATTACTGTGGACTATCTTAGTTTCCTGCAAAACTTTCAATTCGAGACAGCAGGGCCCTTGCTCATACCAAAAGCTCTGCATCTGACCCTCCTGCTCCAAAGTACCATATCATTTTTATGATTGGATCTTGTAGAACTGCACGAGCCTGATCGAACGCGCCTATTCCCGTTGGGATTACTGTGGACTATCTTAGTTTCCTGCAAAACTTTCAATTCGAGACAGATAGGGCCTTGTTCATACAAAGAGTTCTGCATCTGACCCTCCTGCTCCAAAGTACCATATCATTTTTATGATTGGATCTTGTAGAACTGCACGAGCCTGATCGAACGCGCCTATTCCCGTTGGGATTACTGTGGACTATCTTAGTTTCCTGCAAAACTTTCAATTCGAGACAGCAGGGCCCTTGCTCATACCAAAAGCTCTGCATCTGACCCTCCTGCTCCAAAGTACCATATCATTTTTATGATTGGATCTTGTAGAACTGCACGAGCCTGATCGAACGCGCCTATTCCCGTTGGGATTACTGTGGACTATCTTAGTTTCCTGCAAAACTTTCAATTCGAGACAGATAGGGCCTTGTTCATACAAAGAGTTCTGCATCTGACCCTCCTGCTCCAAAGTACCATAGCATTTTTATGATTGGATCTTGTAGAACTGCACGAGCCTGATCGAACGCGCCTATTCCCGTTGGGATTACTGTGGACTATCTTAGTTTCCTGCAAAACTTTCAATTCGAGACAGCAGGGCCCTTGCTCATACCAAAAGCTCTGCATCTGACCCTCCTGCTCCAAAGTACCATATCATTTTTATGATTGGATCTTGTAGAACTGCACGAGCCTGATCGAACGCGCCTATTCCCGTTGGGATTACTGTGGACTATCTTAGTTTCCTGCAAAACTTTCAATTCGAGACAGATAGGGCCTTGTTCATACAAAGAGTTCTGCATCTGACCCTCCTGCTCCAAAGTACCATATCATTTTTATGATTGGATCTTGTAGAACTGCACGAGCCTGATCGAACGCGCCTATTCCCGTTGGGATTACTGTGGACTATCTTAGTTTCCTGCAAAACTTTCAATTCGAGACAGCAGGGCCCTTGCTCATACCAAAAGCTCTGCATCTGACCCTCCTGCTCCAAAGTACCATATCATTTTTATGATTCCATCTTGATCTACTGCACGAGCCTGATCGAACGCGCCTATTCCCGTTGGGATTACTGTGGACTATCTTAGTTTCCTGCAAAACTTTCAATTCGAGACAGCAGGGCCCTTGCTCATACCAAAAGCTCTGCATCTGACCCTCCTGCTCCAAAGTACCATATCATTTTTATGATTCCATCTTGATCTACTGCACGAGCCTGATCGAACGCGCCTATTCCCGTTGGGATTACTGTGGACTATCTTAGTTTCCTGCAAAACTTTCAATTCGAGACAGCAGGGCCCTTGCTCATACCAAAAGCTCTGCATCTGACCCTCCTGCTCCAAAGTACCATATCATTTTTATGATTGGATCTTGTAGAACTGCACGAGCCTGATCGAACGCGCCTATTCCCGTTGGGATTACTGTGGACTATCTTAGTTTCCTGCAAAACTTTCAATTCGAGACAGCAGGGCCCTTGCTCATACCAAAAGCTCTGCATCTGACCCTCCTGCTCCAAAGTACCATATCATTTTTATGATTCCATCTTGATCTACTGCACGAGCCTGATCGAACGCGCCTATTCCCGTTGGGATTACTGTGGACTATCTTAGTTTCCTGCAAAACTTTCAATTCGAGACAGCAGGGCCCTTGCTCATACCAAAAGCTCTGCATCTGACCCTCCTGCTCCAAAGTACCATATCATTTTTATGATTGGATCTTGTAGAACTGCACGAGCCTGATCGAACGCGCCTATTCCCGTTGGGATTACTGTGGACTATCTTAGTTTCCTGCAAAACTTTCAATTCGAGACAGATAGGGCCTTGTTCATACAAAGAGTTCTGCATCTGACCCTCCTGCTCCAAAGTACCATAGCATTTTTATGATTGGATCTTGTAGAACTGCACGAGCCTGATCGAACGCGCCTATTCCCGTTGGGATTACTGTGGACTATCTTAGTTTCCTGCAAAACTTTCAATTCGAGACAGCAGGGCCCTTGCTCATACCAAAAGCTCTGCATCTGACCCTCCTGCTCCAAAGTACCATATCATTTTTATGATTGGATCTTGTAGAACTGCACGAGCCTGATCGAACGCGCCTATTCCCGTTGGGATTACTGTGGACTATCTTAGTTTCCTGCAAAACTTTCAATTCGAGACAGATAGGGCCTTGTTCATACAAAGAGTTCTGCATCTGACCCTCCTGCTCCAAAGTACCATATCATTTTTATGATTCCATCTTGATCTACTGCACGAGCCTGATCGAACGCGCCTATTCCCGTTGGGATTACTGTGGACTATCTTAGTTTCCTGCAAAACTTTCAATTCGAGACAGCAGGGCCCTTGCTCATACCAAAAGCTCTGCATCTGACCCTCCTGCTCCAAAGTACCATATCATTTTTATGATTGGATCTTGTAGAACTGCACGAGCCTGATCGAACGCGCCTATTCCCGTTGGGATTACTGTGGACTATCTTAGTTTCCTGCAAAACTTTCAATTCGAGACAGCAGGGCCCTTGCTCATACCAAAAGCTCTGCATCTGACCCTCCTGCTCCAAAGTACCATATCATTTTTATGATTCCATCTTGATCTACTGCACGAGCCTGATCGAACGCGCCTATTCCCGTTGGGATTACTGTGGACTATCTTAGTTTCCTGCAAAACTTTCAATTCGAGACAGCAGGGCCCTTGCTCATACCAAAAGCTCTGCATCTGACCCTCCTGCTCCAAAGTACCATATCATTTTTATGATTGGATCTTGTAGAACTGCACGAGCCTGATCGAACGCGCCTATTCCCGTTGGGATTACTGTGGACTATCTTAGTTTCCTGCAAAACTTTCAATTCGAGACAGATAGGGCCTTGTTCATACAAAGAGTTCTGCATCTGACCCTCCTGCTCCAAAGTAC
>JAUCMV010000035.1:0-28000 GCA_030435675.1 Steinernema hermaphroditum | reverse complement strand
ACGGGCCGATAAAGGTTGTTTGGTGATTAGACCTGATAGCGGAGACCCTTGCGTAGTGGTTGTGAAGGTAAAGAAGTGTTTTTTTATTATTCACTTATTGGAATTTGCAGCTGCTCAATCTTCTCGCTGAAAAATTCCCGATAAGCAAGAACTCCAAAGGTTACCGGGTGCTGCCCCCCTACCTGCGGCTTATCCAAGGCGATGGGATCAAGCCCGAAACCATTGGAAATATTCTCGAATCGATCAAGGTGCTTAATACCGTAAAGATTGAAAACAATGGAGTGCTATTTAGATTGCTGGCTGGAGCACGGAAAATGTTGTCTTTGGTGCAGGTGGAGCTCTCCTGCAGAGGATGGATCGGGACACTCAGCAGTGCGCCTTCAAATGCTCAAGTGTTGTGATTAATGACGAAACCTTCGATGTCTTCAAAGATCCAACTACGGATTCCCGAAAACGATCTAAGAAGGGCCGATTGACTCTAGAACGGCGAAACGGTCAAATAGTCACCATTCAGGAAGGGCGAGGGGACCCTTCCAAGGTATAGTGCACGAGAGGCAACATCTATTTTGAATGGTGATTTGCAGGACTTGCTAGTCACCGTATTTGAGAATGGAAGATTGAAAGTTGATTACACGTTAGATGAAATTCGGGCACGAGCAGAGCTCGATTTCGTCCAAGAAATCAGAAATAAGCGACATAGGAAGACGCCATTGGCCGATACTATCATGGCAGCCGAGGTGGCTGCTTAACTGGGAAACGTCCAAATAAGACTGATCTCGAAATATCATAAGTGGTATTTATATAGTGCATTGCATGTATAATATGTTATGTATATAATATTTTTCATAATTTCATTAGAGTTCAGAACATTTTCTGACATGTTGCTCAGTTCACAATTGCACGTTGGACACATTGCAGAATATTGCTCTTTTTCGCAAAAGACGTGTCACAAGTGGATAACGTGTGTTCTTTGCTGGGACCGATTTGTGTGGTCGGGTGAGTGACTCTCCGCTCCTTCTGTTTTGTTGCTAGATGGATTTGCTGACTCCCACTGAATTGTGCTCGAGCTGTTTTTTGGGTGATGCACATTTTAGTTGCTCGACAGCATCGAGCCGTTGCACGATCTAAATATTTTTGTGTTTTGAGGTTCGTTCGTCGAAAAACCGTCGTCTATCCTTTCAGTGTGTTCATGTTTCCCGAACAATCAGTTGTGTCACGGAGCAGCCGCTCAAAGCGGATGAAGTACATACATAGTCGAGTGAAAAATAAGGTTTTATTTCACGTGAGTGTATATTTTAGTGATTGATTGTTATTCCATTGCTGCTTCCTGACTTGACACCGCACATCTTAGCTACCCATGGCCAAGGAACTTTGTGCGATTTTAGAAAAGCTTGCACTACATCGGAGTCGATGATCGCGCACTGTTTGTAGCTGAGCGTCTTGTTCGCATTTTCAATGTCGCTTATATCCAATCCCTTGCTGAAATGAAACAGTCAGTGTCGGTTATGCTATGCTTGTCTGCAGCTTACCTGCAGTCTTCGACGACTGCGGTGAGAAATCCGAGATCTAGGGCGTCGTGTGCTGTCGCAGCAACACAGATATCGTGTGCGAGGCCGCAAACAAAGACGGCGTTGATGTTCTCGCTGCGTAGCATTTGTTCCAAATCGCTTCTGCAAATAGCACGAGATCATTTTTTCTGTACTTTAATAAAAGGTGGCTTTCTCGTTGCAAAAGCCTGCTAGAAGCTCGAATTCTGATTGATATGTTTACCTTTGTGTTTTATTATTGTTGTAGAAAGCCGAGTACGAGTCGACATATACCTCGAAACCCTTATGAATGTACTTAGCATCTTCGGCAATGATGAGGTTTGCACTTAGTTCCGCTCCCCAACTTTTTTGCACACAATGTCGTGGGTAAAGCCTCTGTAAAAGGGAAGTCAGAAGAGCTAACACTGGCTAACAAGAGTTAACACGGTACCTGAGTCAGCACTGGCGTTTCAAAAGTAACGGTATCGAAAGGTTTCAGTTTCCGCTGGCGATCACTAAGTGCCAACGTACGATCAGAGTTCCTGCAGTGCTCGTAGAAGGAGATATGATTGGACGGGTGCCAGTCGAGCGTGTAGATAATCGTGTCGAATGACGGTGCTGTGGTAAGAAGGCGGTTGAGTGGAGCTAACGCCTCCGTCGGATTCTGCTTGGCACCTCCCTTCTAAAGCAATCAGAAGTCGATTAGTGGAACAGCAAATCACCGAAGCTTACCCCAATCGCCAACGAACCGGAGACAAAATCATTCTGGAAGTCAACGACGATTATGGCGGTCCTTAAATCGTTTATCGCCGAAATGAGAAATCGGTTGACTGAATCCGTTTCCAATTCGCTTAAAACGTTATCGGCATCCTGTCAACGTAAGCAGCATTAGCTTCACTGCCAAGCTTTTATGGACTTACCTTATCAAAACGATCAAAAACGGTGTCAATGTCGCGCTCGTTGACGTCATTATCAGAGATGATTTTTCGCAAGAAAGTGCGAAATTCCGACCGCTCTATTGGACCCTTAAGAATTGCAACTCGGGGAGCCGTCATTTCCTCCACTGACGTAGCTGAATATGAGACGATATGACGAAATGAGTGACGCGTCGAGGTGCCATCGTCGGAGAGCGCGAACGATATACCGGCGCGACGACCGGATGGGTCGACAGGGGCACGAGACACGAAGATCAAGGGGGAGGCATTACACTGAGGACAGCGATGAAGACGTCTAGATAAAACGTCATCGTGGCGATCAGGCGATGTCCCACACGAATTTATAAGTCCAAACAGAGCGCGTGATAAGTTGCCATGGATGAGTCAATGAGACAATAAATAAATATCCTCGGACTCAAGTAATAAGACAATTTTGAGGATTTTCATTTGTCTCACCTCCGGCTTTCCCTTTTGAGAGTGGGAGACCGGAGCGGAGAAGAAGGGACGACGGCGGCATTTTTGTTTATTCGTAAAACCCGCGCGAGAGGGACGGCCGGAGGGAGTGGCCTGACGTCACATCCGGCCTCTACAGGCTCCAGCTAGGCGTTCTCCAAACATCGAAGCGACGTAAAGTGTTTCACTGCTGGACAGAAATCCCAGATGGGGAGGGTTCTGTAACCACAATGGGCCCGATTAACGGATATCAGTCAATTTCTGAACAATTGAAGCTGTGCAAACTTTCGGCAAAATATTTTCAACATCTTTAGTGTCCATTAAGGATGCGCCGGAACGAAAAAAAACACAGAGCGAAATGCACAATGCATGTTGGTGACACTGTCCACCTGGTGTAGTGTCTCAAGCATGCAAAACATAAAGATGAACAAGCAAGACGCAATGTCTTAAATTAATGACAACTAAAAGAGAAAGTTATGCCATTGAGGTTTTATGTATTGCTTGCTTCAGACACTACAAGGGCCCATCGGAATGGAGCTGCAGGATATGTTTACGATGACAGCGGCACATTTCGTAATCTTTGACGATGGTGAGTACTTTATGACAGTTTTGGGTGCTCCTATTCAGATATATATGAAAAATATGCACGTATTTGCTGAAAAGTCGAACACAGCTATTCTATCATTCTTATTTTTCCAACTTTGTCTATTTCTGAACAGTTTGGTTCGAAATTTCCAGTCGATTAACAAGATACAGAGCTGTGATGTAAGCAGTCCAAATATAGTTTCGCTCAACACTTAATACATCTTTCGGTCCACATGGAAATAACTCCGCCCAACTGCAAAAGGGCCCTTTCCAACAAAAAGGCTCTGTAGATATACGCACAGAAAATGTATCATTTATCCGATGGCGTCAAAGTGGATCTACACGACAAGTCGCCTATTGCATCAGTAGTGGCCATCATAATACCTAACCCACGCTATGCCTTGCACATCACCGAAAATCAGCAACACGTTATTTATACTACGGATCATTCATTCAATGTCGGCTGGCATATTCTTTAGCTCGTCCTTGACCGTTTATGTCATGTTGACAAAGTTATTTATAGTTGTTTGTGCATCGTTTTCATTGGATCTTATTTAAATAGTTCCTTTATTATTATATGGAGTCTTACGACTGTCACTTTCCGAGAAATAAGCTCATTAAATAAGCTAATAAATAAAAAAGAGCAGCAATTTAATGTTCCTATGAATTCGACACTTCCTACTGCCTGTGCTTTGAAGACCTCTTTCGCTGAAAGTTACAAGGACAGCACATTTCTCGAATCTTTCTACACATTAAGTGGGCATCCATTAATTGGGGAAAAAGTGAATGGAGGCAATTTGCACTTTTGAACACTAACTCATTTGTGGTAAGAAAAAGGCGTCCTTGAAGGAGAAGTCATCCTGAGAGACAGCTTGAAGAGGGGAGCACAGTTTGGTGAATGGCAAACCAGAATCACATATATCAACAGATTATGTGAAGTTCCATAAAACGTAAATTTGTAGGATCGGATAACCTAACCGGATCGAATTTTCTTGTTTTGTAAAGGCACTTCATATGAGCCAATACCTTATGATAGACTGTGCGGTGACTGAAGGAGTGTATGGCTGAGTAAAGAAAGTAATCATCTCCTGAAGAGTAGATGGAGTTCAGGACATTTCTCTCATGAAGGAAACCTGTACATTTTAGAATTGTTGATGATAATGATGAGTGACCGGTCGGGTCGGATTGTCCACTCTCTCCCTCTGAGGTTCACTTGGATGAGTTGAGTGAGCGCCAGCTGCACCGAAAATGGCTCTCCGTTCGGTTGCTCCGCCGCCGCACCATTACCGGAATCAGCTCTTCACGACTTCGATGCTCGCGCAAAATAACGGGAACGCTGCATTCTCTTCGGATTCGTCTGCTCCACCGAAACCAGAAGAAAATCAGCGATTGTGATTTCGATTGTGATCTATGCGTGATTTCTATCTTTCTTGTGCATTTGTAAGACGCGCTGCACGGCGTAAGCCTAAGTTGATTCGGGAATGTAAATCGCGTAAAATCGTGTAATCGTGATGATAATGATGACAGAGTTTTTCATTCAATAAGTTATTCATTTCTCATATCTGATGATAGAAAGACAATGCACTTCACTGTCACTGCATTGAAGAATACGGTAAGACTTTTAGATGTACCACATGGACATGACGCAACGAGTGCATCAAAATTGCGCGATGGAGCAGGACTAGATAAACCGGAATGATATAAGCAGAACGCATATGCAGACATAAATAGAGCTTAATTACATATAGTGAACGTATACTGCTTGAAGTGAACATGGGCAGGAATGATAAGCGAACCTATCAGAGACTGGTAGACGTGATATTGAGACCGATAAATGAAGTATATGTACACGTGAAGTTACCATAATGCCGGAGGGTTTGAGATCAGTTGAGACTGTCAGGTAGAGTTCAGATTCAATTTTCGGGTTTGAGGCGTTTCTGATGTTCTCTGAGGTAGCGTTTTGCTTGGTGCACGAGTTCGAAGGCGTCTTTTGTTTCAGCACACGCCTGCCTTATCTCGTTAAAAGTGAACTGAAATTCATTGTTGAATTAACCAGGCGCTAGATAGAAAGAGAGCTCACTATTGGCTTCAGCTGCTTCTTTTTGCCTGCGAAGGGACCACGAACTGGTGGGCGTGAATCTGCACCAGCGCTCGGTTTTGGAAAGGACATGGCTGAGGCTCCGTAGCCGGCTTTGATGAGAAGATCGCGGTCGCTTTCCGAAAGAAATGGATCGAAGTCGTCGAGCAGCTTGGTCAGAGATTGTGTTTTACTAGTTTCTGGCTTCGGGTTTGGGCGTTCATTCTGGAAACAATTGAACGTCAGATCGGTATTCTAATCCATTTCTGGTCTAATGCGGGGCGCAAACACAGTGACATTTGATCCGAGTAGTTCCTAATCACCGATGCAGAATGTTTATTTTTCTTGTCTTCTAACCCTCACTAATTATATGAAGTACTTCTCTATTGAGCTATTGCAATACATCACTTAAAGTAAGTCTTTATTACGGATTTCGCGTATCTCACAACTACAAACGTTTGTGGTAATTGAGGGCAACAATGCAGTTCAGGAATGTCTTGGATTACGGAGAATTATGTCTTTAGTGGGTTCTGCTGTGGAATGCAACTCGGGAATATTGTAAGAAGGGATCGCTTTGCACGAAACTTAGCTTTTTGGGCCGATATTTGCTCAGTTCGGACTATAGTGCACACAGGGTTACATAGACAAAAGTGTGTTGCTTTCAACAACTAACCTTAGGGAAAAGCCTCCGCGCTATCGATTGCGTGATGATGGGAATTCTCTCGACGGGTTTCGGTGGCGGTTTTACAGGGGATTGATCAATGTAGCGAGTTGGTGAGATCACTGAAGTTCGCAACATTTCAGAATGCAGTGTAAGGTCATTGCTTACTGAAGTCGGACGTATCGGTGATGCAGGTTTCGAGTCGACCAGAAGGCTGTTCAGGGATGAAGTCAGAGCGGTATATGGAGAAGGCGCAACACGGTTTGACGGGAGTGGAGGTGGTAAAATCGAAGCTCGCGTCCAGGTCCAGCGAGCTTCTCATCATTTTGCTGGGAGTGTCGAACAGGTCGTTCCTTCTTGTGTCTTTGAAGGAGTCGAAGAAAAGAGATGAATCGTTGCATGAGCTATATGCGCTATCGTTGTTGAGTCGAAAAGTGTCGTTCAAGCACCGGGAGACGTTCGATTGGATTGGGGCTAACGGACGTCCCTGGCCCAGCTTCACCGGAGAGAACCGTTCCAATGAAGAGCCCGTAAATCTCATTTCTGCAAAGGCGCTTGATTAAGGGAAAGAGACAGCGACTCACCGGTGGCGTTATCCGGATTTGAGAGTTTGAGATTTCCACTTATGCTTTCTCGCACTCGGAAAGAAGAAAGTGGAGAGGGAGTGAGGTGGATGCATGTCTTTCCGTTATGAACCGGCGTTTTCAGCAACGGCGATGTTGTTAGCGGAATCTGAACATTGCAAAGAGGTTCAATTCAAGACTACAGTAACTAACAGTACCTGGTGAGAATCGGGAGACCCAAAGCAAGTTGCGAGGGAGTAGTCAGAAGTCGACTCAATCGATCTGCGGAGCCTTTTCCTGTCTGGGGTCTCCAAAATCGCGGCCGTTGAGGGCCATGGAATGACATTGTCGTCGCTAGAACCAGCTGAAGAAGGAGTCTTGCGACGACTCATCTGAAAAGAAGATCAGATCAGACGCTGCACGAGTGCTGGGGGTTCGCGTCTGGGCTGGACAGTCGATCGTCTGTCCATGCGTCATCGGGAGCGGAGGACACAGCGATCGATGAGTTCCCGCGGTTACGCGCACCGTTGGGAGGGCACGGTGGTTGAGGGCCTTTTCATCTACCCGACCACGACCTCTTGCCCCTTTTTCTACCGGCTGTTGCGCGCGCATGGGGGCACTATCTCGGTGTGGCCTAACCATCGGTTCGGCAGTTGGAAGGGAAACGTCATCTGAACTAAACTGGGTGCCTTGGTAGCAGTCGTAGTCGAGGAAACAGCCGAAGGGGCGCTGAGCTCAGCACGGCTGTCGGGCGCGTGCAACTCGCGCGCTGTTGGTGGGCATCGCGCAAGAACTAGGAATCGCGCGAAAAAAGACGAAAAAGAGGAAGAAGAAAAGAACGCCATCTACTCACTGCCGAAGGGCGCCCCTCAAGCCCATCATTGTCGCTCGCGTCAATCTCACAACAATAGCCGGTCGAGGAGCTCGCGGAGAGTACCGTTATACCGGCGGCAAGCGCTATTGTTGGTTTGGAGGTGACCGGCAGTAATTGACATCTTCGCGGTCGGTCGTTAGAGGCATGGGACAGTTGGTTACCTCCTCTTTGAGGTGGACGTGAGCACCGAAGTGAGTGGGTGATGGCAGCGCGAACAAGAAAGGATCGCGATCGATACGGTAGTCAGTTCTGAGGGACTCAGGCGGTCAGCGAATCGCATCTTTGGCAGATATCGCGCACATTAGACATAAAACGAGTAATTAATTTCGTCGGACATCTGGTACTCTCACCGGTCAATGGATATGGTACGTACTCATGTGCCCGCCCGTCCGCCGACAGCAGATGAAAAAGCGCGTGCACGCGTGGACAAGACTAGACACGTGCGGGCAAGGGCACCCGATCACATTCCCTAAATGAGGCACAATGCCCAGCTGAACAACGGGATATGAAACGGATATGGATCAATTTGCATAAAAACAGTCACCCGTCACTCCGATGTCATCCAATCTGAGTGTGCACAATGCAGGACTATTCGGCGGAATGGCCGGGCAGCGAAGGGAAATGCGCGTCTTTGCCCGGAAAGAAGAAGAGTATGGAATGGCGCAGTTGCGACAACTGTCGGAAATGATTGCCTTTCGCCGGTGGCGGCGTCCGAAACTCTCCCACAACACATGGTGGCACGAAGCGGAGGGTTACGAGCTTCCACAGACCGTCTCGCCGAAAGGGCGTCAAAGAATCGCCTCTGACCCGTAAGCAAACAAACCGCTGCGCGGGTGGAAGTCCAAAAACAGACGACACTCAAACACTCCCCTCACCGGCGAAGCGATAAATGGAAGAGATAGGCTCGGAATCTCGCCACACCTCCTTGATAACTTCTTCAAGCTGTCACTCATAATCTGACCTTACCACTCTTGAAGGATGGGATTTTTTGCGCAGCAGATATCGCCGTGGACGATCTAGCAGTTGTCGGCTGGCAAGGTTAGCAAGGTTATTTGTCGCGCTCCGTGATCCTCGCGCTGGCGCCTCCCCGGGGTTGTTGATAGAAAAGCGCTGATAAGAATACCCGACCAAATGGCACATCACCATACGAAACGACCCGTTCTCACTCTTCCGTCGCCAGTGGGCGTGTGTAGGGGCTTCAAGGTGCGACGGAACCGTTAACTTCGCTTTGAGGCGCCGCTCGTTTGTTTGTATAAGTCAACAAATTGTTGCGTTTTCCCTGCAGCCGATATGGCCCGGTCGGAGTGTCGCTGACCACTGGGGCGAAGGGTCGTTCCCTGCTCGCTCGGTCGCCAGCTGACAAGGAAGCACACGGAAGAGGATGCATGAAAGGGAAACCAAAGGTTGAGGCGATGCCGGAAGCCCGGCACGCTTCGATAAGGAAACACGGAATAAACGGCGGGGGAGATTTAGGAGTTAAAAAAATTAAGAAAAACTGTACTTCCTTCGTTCCTTAACGTGGTGACGACAATACCGAACGGGAGCGTACTAGTGTGCACTCCAGACATAAAGTGGCGATAGGGAGGCCAGAGATAATGGATGGATAAGTTCCCTGTAGTGCAGGGAAAGTGCTTCGATGTTTCGATCACATCACACAATGTTACAGTTACAGTAAGGTTGAAATCCATAAACTATTTTTATTATAAAAACGATTAACTTTTGTTTGTGTATCCCGTTCAAAAATAAAATCAATTGCTATTCTAAAGGTGTTCAGTAATGTGCAAGGAATGCGCTTTGACGAATATGATTCTCGTTTACAGGCCCCAAAAAGGGGCCATTTAGAGAAGGGCCATTTAGAAGCATAGAAAGTCATTTTCCAGACCTTCACAACGTGAGTTCAGTCGGCGGAACCTCGAAGTAATGTTGACAGAATGAGCGCTTTGAATTTTGGTTTGTTTTCTAGACTTTTATCTACATACCTTTTTTGTGGCACGTCGTACGCAACAATCCAAGGACTCTATACTACCAAAGACTCCAAAGTCCTTGTGACAAGTTTGCACGCAGCTTCCTGTTCAGATCTAACCGATGATGCATTATGACTCGTTCTCCGTGAAGATGAACGATAACCACATGAGTGACAACGTCTAAAGATGGAAACGGTTACTTTTGGACGTCCGTTGCGAACTGACAAGTCCCAACAGTAGTCTGTCCGCGTAATTTACGGTACAGAGTGAACTTTCTGCACTTTGCATCTGGTTGATCTTTTTTCGAAAATGAAGTTGAACTGGAAGAGACCCAACTGAAGTGGAATTGAAAGAAAATTCAGAGGTGCAAGTTTTTATGATCAAAGAGAAAGAGGAAAATGGTTCACCAGAAAACGAATATATGCCTGCAAAGGAGACCCTTTATTTATAAAAGGTACATGTCGTAAAATAGAAAAACAACACCGTCAAGTTCCCGTTTGTTTTGCAGCTCTTCATTATCGCGGCAAATATTGACATGATTTGAATGCAATCGAATTATTCAAAAACTACTGTACTCGGAAGGAAGGAAAGTTTGCGGTTTGTTTGTTTGCGCCACAATAGTGGAAGTTCTTCAATATCTATGCGGACAATATCGCCTGAAGTCCTTTAATCGTCTCGAGTCCATTGTGTGACTGTTGTGGGTCTCTCTTGTGAGTGGTATTCTATACATGATCTAACCAGCAGGAGCTTTTCTCATTTTTTTCTCCGTGAAATCACAGTAGACGCATGAACTTATCTGCCACTAGAGTTACTCTTTTATACCGAGATACCAGGAATGACGTACGAAGGCATACAGAAGAATGACACTTTTAATTCAATAGATGTCAGTGGCAAACATTTGCGTTCGTACCATTTATGACATAAATACCCTTCATTGCTCGACCTCTATTTTGATATCTTCGTCGTCTTCTTCCTCTTGCTTTATGGTGATCATCGGCATTGCCGGCGTGATAGACCCGATTTGAGGCAGTCTTAAGCCCTCACCTCCACCTCCTCTGCCGTGTGCTGCAGCGTTTTCGATGATTTGCTCGAGGCAGCGGGCGAACTCCTTCAGAACAAACCGTTCCAGCTCAGCTGTTTCCGTTTTTCCTTCCTGAACCGAATCATGAGCACACATATTCAAACTTGTTTATTTACTAACCGCTTCCTCGAGGCGAGCTATCAGGCAAAGGGCCGTTGCCTCCACTACTTCATCAGTCAGGTAGAACCAAGGGAATCTAAAATTTGCGGTTTTAATAAACGCAGGTCTTAACGAATGGTACCCAATATTCTCCACTATCAGAATATAGTCACACAGTTGCTTAGTCATCGTAATTGGTGTTCGAACACATTTTTGGGTGAAAGATAGTAATATATTTATGTAGTTCTCTTCGTCACTTCGGTTAACTCAACTGCGACTGGGTGTTTCCGACGTTTCTCTGTCTTACAAACGCGAATCAGAATCTTTTAAATTTTTGGAAATTGCTGATCAATATCGGCTTAATTAAGAAATCGAACTCTACTTACGACTTCGGATCCGCAGGCATGTCAGGATTAGACTCTATCTCTTCATCGCTGATGTGAAATCCGTTGAGAAGACTTTTGACCATCGGCGCCGCCTGACTGGAAGTTGCCGTTGCCTGCAGCGTTTGCTTCTGGTCTTGTTGTCGCAAAGCTCTGTCCGATTCGGTGTTTCGACAGCTTGTGCATTTACATCGATCTGTGCAAGGAACTTTGGCCTAGAAGCAGTTGAAGGTAATGATGATAAACGTTTTGTAACTTCTATACCTCGAAGCATTCGCAGTAGTTTTTGAGACAGTTAGATTTTTTACAATGACAGCCTTTCTGGTGAAGACGTTCGACATCACTCTTTCCCTTTGTTAAGAGACCTAATTTAAGATTTGAATCATCATTCAGAGATGCATCAGACGGGACATACCTATCTTTGGTTTGAAGGCATTGGGGTTCCTCTCTAAAGAAGCTTTGACCGCTCGGCTCCTTTCAGCTTCATGGTCGAGGTTATTATGGCAGTCTTTGCAGTTGCAGTCGCGACAAAATTCGCCATTGGCGAAGCAGTCGCAGTAGAGTTTCAAGCACATGGATTTGTTGCAATTGCATGGTTTTTTAGCACCAGCGGGGAGCTTTTTCCTGAAGAAGATCTCGTTATTTTATGCAAACATTTAAATAGATCTACTTTGGCTGGGGTTTTGGTGGGGGGATGTACGACGGCGTGAACGATCTTGAGGGGACCAGCTCCATCATGTCGTTGGGGAATTCATCGCCTGAATACGTCGAGGACGATGTTGACTGGGCGTAAGGACTATAGGGTGTGGATTGGTTACGGTAGAGCGTGTTTTGCTGAAATAAACTTTGTTGACGGTTGAATAAACAAATCTGACCGTTTCCATAAGACGTGTATCCCGAGCCGGTGCTCTCATGACTCCTGAAAGACCGCGCATGGGGACGGCTTCGCCTGTCGTTCTATTTATTCGAAAGACCTAGAGAGCAAATTAAATAATCGGCGTTTATTTTGATGCACCAACCTGCTTTGGCTTGTTGTAGGCTGTATCCGCGGATGAGGATGAAGGTTGGGGTTGAGATTGCTTTGGGACGACGACTCGGCGCAATACTGTTCCTTGACCGGGTTGCTTCAAAAACGTACATGTACGATTGTCTCTTTTCGTCGATCATATCTTCGTTTAATATGACAGACACCTAAGGCTACTTGTAGAATTGGACATGCAAGTTACAAGAGATCGTAGGATCTCCGAGATGAATGACCAAATCCTATAAGCTTCTTATATCATATTATAAAAATTAGAATCCACAGTTTCTTTTTTCAGGAGATGTTCAAAACGACTCTTATCTTCTTAAGCTAGCTGGGGAGCTGCATCTCATATAGAAGTAGTCGCTACTTTAACAAAGTAAATATTTTTGAGCGGTTTAACTGGCACGGATGGAAATTAATTGGAAGCTAGGCAAGAATAAAACGGTACAGACGATCGGCACACGCAAAATGAAGGAGTACATGATATAAATAACCTGTTGTCAAAGTGACATTTTCGGTTTTTTCGACTGACCACGTCACCCACCTGATAGATCTGCTGCGAACTATATACAGGGAGCTGGAAGAGAGCGCCGCGTTTTCCGGCGATCTGGCCATTGAGCCCGGCTCTGTCGGCCCCTTTCTCGAAGAAGGCATCAGCATCAACACTGACAGTACCTTCTAATCCCTGAAACTTGCAAAAGAACATTCGAAAATTCAAATATCGAACGACCTCCTCGGAACCGTCCACGTACTGCATCAAATTGAGCTGTCGAGGCATCTGTTGCTCCGAAGGTTCGTCTCCTCGCTCCGCCATCACATTTGAACTGAAACGAGGAATGGTCACTCCGTCGAAGCGTCTTTAGCGACGAGCGGAACCAGTCGTCTTTGCAAAAAAATGTACTCATAATCATCCCGCCATAACATGAGAGCAACTAGTTGAAACGGTACGATATCAGGCAATGCGTTGCGGGACCATGATCGCTGGTGGTGTTTGTACAAAGGAAAGGGGATGAAAAAGGTCACTTTATTTCATTGAGACTATGATAAAGATATAAAATTCTGTGATTATCACACGCGCGCGTCGATGAGGCGAAGGAGTTCCACGAAACACTGAAAATGGGTGTGATAAGAGGATGCGAAGAGAGATAAGAACTCACGTCACTGACACCGTCGTTGCACCGCGCACTCACTTCACGGAAAGGACATCCAAGCTGACGGGCTATGGACTGAGCGTCGACTGCGTCCACTTGTCTTCTATAGATTTTGTCCGTTTTGTTTCCGACAAGTATGCAGGGGATCTAAATTCGTAAAGTTTACAGAAGTTATCTTTATTGGTGCCTGGGCGAAAAGCGACTATAAAGTGAAAAATGACACACTTTTTTAGCTAACTGATGACTGACAAGGGCCTTTGATGCGTAGTTTAAAGAGCTCTCTTTCGTAACTGAGTACACGATTACAATTCCATCGACGGATTCCAGGTCGGGATTCTGCAAAGCTATTATCAAGAGGGTTCTCAATCGCTTTGCAAACCTCGACAAGATTGATCATATACTGCATGTTTGATCCATCGTATGATGGGAAGAAGACTCCATTTAGAAGCTGACAGTGTCTCAGCTGAGTTTTTCCTGTCTTCGACCCTCCAATGATCCCGATGTTTACTTCTTTAATACTACTGGGATGGCTAGGAGTGCGAGGAATCATGGGCAGGGGCTTCATGGCGTTGAATTGAGTAGTGTAGTTGCACCTCATCTTTAGCGCTTCAAGAATCTTCTGAAGGGCGTAGTTTGGTACTGGTGGTACCTAAATGGATTGTTGAATGGTGATCTTATTAGTTTGGCACCTACTGTTTTAGGAGGTTCGTTGCAAACGGGACAACCCGGACTCAGAAAAGTCGGAGAGGAGGCGTTTTTGAAAGGCAGCTGATTTTTTCGGACGGAAATCGATGTTCGAACGTCGAGGCTACTGTAACTGCTGAGGCCCATGCGGACTCTGGGTCTGTGATTTGAGCTTCGAGAGCTTCGTCCACTGCTGAGCGTTTTATCAAGAACCTGCTGGGAACACTCTCGGCATAGGGAGTGGCCGCACTGCAGACTGACGGGCTAAAACAAGAAGAATATGGCATGGACAGAAACCGTGAATTCGATAAAGTTAAGCAACAAAGCTCTGTGCACATATACTTACAGATTCAAACATATTCCGGCACTTAGGACACATCCCAATGCTGAGCTCAATCTCGTCTCCGGACGAATGCGAACTCCCATCCTCATCGCAAGACCCATTGGACATCGTACCGTAATCACTTAGCACTTCCATCGAACTGAATCGTCCAGAGTGGACAGTTGGAAGCGATGGCAAATCAGAAAGCATGTCGTCTATCTGAAAGAACAAATGGCTTACTCGATTAGATCGCCTAACGTGTTAATTATAGCTGGGCAGAGCGCTTTCACTTTCGCACTTTCGACCGTTTGTCCCATTGTCAACATAAGCAAACAAAAGAGGAACGATCAGATAGAGAGCAGTGGGAATCCAAATAAGGCAGTTCGAACGGAATCAGAACCCACGCCGGGGCCGGCACTAAGTCGGAACTGTTCCAATTGGGGGCGTCAAAATGTACGACACCACCGGATTAACACGACGCGATTCTGTCAAAAAACATCGCGCGCGGCAAAGTCGTTGCAACATCAAAGACGGCGGACGTTAGACAAACGCTTCCCGCTAATCTTTCGAAAATGTGCAAAACGGAAGACAATAGGTAAGTGACAAAGTGACGAAGAAACCACTTTGTAAGAACCGAGTCGTTTCACGCCTTTGCTTTGCCGGATTTTAAGAGAATGCGGAGAATTTTTTTAAGAGTTTAAATTTTAAGAGAATGAATCAGTTGATCAGTTGGAAAGGACAACCAACACCTTTCGAATCTTTTGGGACATCACAAAGTGTGCTCCAGCAAAGAATCATATCAAATATGAGACCAAAATAAATAATGCAGTTGTCCGAAAGTGTAGCCTAACCCTTCAAGCTAGTTTTGTAAGCTTTTAAATGAAGATATGTACCGTTTGTTTACGCGTTCCTTAACAGTAAATACCTTACATACCAAATCCTTCGTGGTAGCTAACCAACCCTTAAAGATCAAAAGAACTCGAACGACGACTAACAGAAGAGATGCGCTCGACATTCACTCTGCAGTAGCTTTGGAATAGGAGAGGCAAGTTTTAATTGGATTACGCGGCTACCGAATCCAAACATTGGTCATGGTGACTTCAAGCCTTGCCTTACTCGCCACCGCGGGGGCGGGCCCAGGTGAGGACAGGTCACCGCTGACATTCTGTGACAACAAGGATGAAGTGCAAAAAGAGAGGCCACAGTTCGGATGTGCTAAAATGGAATCTCGGAGGGAGGTAAACCCATGATTACGCGGATTCGGATTCGGAAGGAAGGAAGGAGTGCGCAACAAGGGTGCGATTTGGAGTCTCCTGCTTATGCAACAGCGTGTCCTGTCCTCGAGCTGAGCAAACAAGGCGCGGCGCGCGGGAGTAGGAATACGGTATTATCTCCTGATTAGGACAACAGAGTTAAGTGCTTTGAGAGAGCCCATCTGCGCATTGTCTGCTTCTGTGTGCACGAGGGAGAGAGGTATTACATGAACTGGTTAGAGATTTGGATTTTACTGGATTAGGATAACAAATAATGAGCGACAGTTTTTCTATGAGCAAATGTAGTTGAGTTTGGCAGAAAGGCGACGGTCCAGATCACATCCTTTTTTCCACTTAAGAAGATTGGCGGGAAGTGAAATTACGCACAATTTATTTATAATAAAAATTAGAGAAAACAAAGAGTTCTGTATGTGGGTGACCGTATTTGACAGCTACCGTAGTATATCTTACAAACGTTGGTGCTGTACACTATGTATGTACAGTCATTAAGCACCCTATCGCATGACTCACATAAACCCGGAAATCCAATAGCTTGACCAAAATTACGAGTATTTACACTTCAAATTACTCAAATCCGTATGTTGACCTTTATCCCATCAGCTGCGCTCTCATCGAAAAGTTTTCTGGTCGTCTCAACTTACACCAGAAAACGAGGTCGACTTGGGACGCGCTAAGCTCGTAATTAGTGCTCTGTCCCGTGTGCACTCATTCCGTTACGCAACCAGTCGTCAACTTACACCCAAACAGCTCATCATCTATGGTATCTCGAATAAGTCTCGTAGTTTGTCATCAACAAGTTCTATGCATGTCCCCCGTAAAATGACATTTCTCTGCGTTTTTTGAGGGCTAACCGTCAGTCGATCGTTCTTTGGAGGCCAGGTGAAAGATCGCTGTTGGCAAAGTCACAAACATTTCCGTTTTGAGAAAATTCATTTCGCATCTCGGCGTTGGATATGCAATTTGCACATAGTGAATGTTTTCGATAAATATTGTTCGTCTTCAGAAGCGGCACTAATGGATGTGAGCGCATCATAATGTGTGTTTTTTGGTATCCAAATTTATCGTCTGCTCGTTTCATAACACAAATTTTCATTTTAGCTTCAGGTGATCAACGGTCCGAGTGGTACACACAGACACTAGTCAGCGAAGTGTAGCGTTCAAACACATTCTTATAGAGGATATAAATGTGTAAGTTCAATCCGCTGATCTAAAAGTTCTAAGGAAATAAATTTCCCATTTTTAATCTATACGCACATGTATTCTACATCTGTCCGCATAAGCCACAGCCATTTAGCCATATGTAATAAAGTGAAAATACTTTAAGCATGATTAGTGACTTTTCCGATGAATTCTTTGATCATACTATCGCTTTTTATACCATGACTCCAAGAAAAATGAGTAATGATCTCTGTATATGTTAATGGCGTAGAAAGCTATCCAGTAGAGTGTAATTTTGTGTAATATATCTACCAACCGCATACTACTCATCTGTCATTTCACTTGTTCCACTGTTCGCCAAAAAACATTTGCGACCTCGCGTGGCACCGTCGAGTTGCGATAATCCGTGCCGAACGCACGGAGAACAGCAACATCTCCCCGGCCATCAGCAGCAGCAGTCAGAACGAGCATGAAGTGCGTGACACGTGCGATGATGGATGAAGATCCATTAGTGGGAAAGTTAAGAGTCAGCGATGATAAGTCAATTAGGTATTAGGTCCACTCAAGCGCTCTCCTACGGTGCTCAGGGCTAACACCTGCAATTGGCGCTTTATTGGGCAGTAGCCAGAAAATAAACAAATGAGATTTAAGTGAAGTGGCAAGTGAGTTCACAGTTCTGCTCCCGCGGCTCTTCGGCGGAGGATTCGCTGTTGCTCGACGAATTCAGGATGACGACGCACGTACTCGATCATCTGAAATCAGACAAAACTGAGGAACAAATTGGTATAGGCTATTGAACCTGTAGGACAATCCTTTAGAAACTCGTCTTTGTCAAATGAATAGTTCGTGAATTTCTTGTGAGGAGTTTTGTCTGTTGGATGCCGGCCTTCGTACTCTTCATGCAGTTTGTCCATCTTCGTCCACGTCCAGTACTTAACACCTCTTGAAATCTAGCCAGATCTTTTGTAGCGAGTGTTCGTCGTCGCAGTTGTATCCTAAAGGATTGTTAGATTAAATCAACATTCATTCAGAGGTGCTGAGATGCATTTGTTGAGTGGAACGCTGAATGTCATGTGATCTTGTGAAACATAAACAGTTAGTACAACTTCGTCTGATGCCTTTATTACAGATTGAGTGTGACATGACATCGCGACAGGAATGAAGGCCTCGCTGATTAGCGAACCCTTGATAAAACTATTAAGCCGGGTAAGCGGAAAATGCACCATTTTTAAAAATGAATCATTACGTTGTGTGCTTTCGCACAGATTTCAATGGGTGTATTCACCATTTAAGTGCTCAGCCTCTGTACACTTTCTGGCGAGAAGTCTGGCCATTTCACTGCAGAACAGGAGAGATTCCGGGTCGAAAAGTTCCATTTTGTCCGTTTTTGACCTCATTGCAAAACTTTGCCTTAATTTATTTGCTGATGTTTCCGACAGTACCGCACAAGTAGGTACCCGATAGAGCTGTGGGAGACCTACATGCATAACAAGTACCTGAGTCCCAGCTGAAGATGAGCAGCAGTTTTGTGTGCAATCAAAAATATCAAACATTCATGCTCCTGCTGGATCTGCTGAAATCCCAAAAACCAGTTACTAGCTCTTGCCTTATCTTGAATAAGAGAACGAGGTTTTTCTAGATGCTAGTCGCAAACTATAGCTGAGAGATTGAACAATCATATAAATACGTTTCAGCCCCGTGCTTCTATAATATCGCATATAAGACAGTGCAGCATTACTTTTCAACCTGGTTCTGACCGCAGCACAATAGTTGACTTCTCTTCCTTATCCATACCCTCAAGTAGCTCTGGGGATCATATGGCTAGAACCCCCTTGAACTCAAGAGTCACGAAAAATAAAGGAAAAGATTTTTACTTAGAAATACAAATAAAAGCAGGGGTCAATGAGAGGCGATGGCGGATCAAGGGCACGGAGAGTCGTGAGAACTCGGAGTTCCCGATTTCCACTTGTAGCCAAAGGCATCGTAGCATCAGCCACTAAGGCATTGAAGCACCCTACGCTGGCCGTCCATGTTGTCTGTACACCCCCAGCTGGAGTTTGTTAAATCAACAAAAAGTTTAACTACTTTCGGGTCAAGTGCTTTATGGGCAAATTTTTTATCTTCTTGGAATTTGTTCTCACCGTGACATTGCAAGAAGAGATCGAAGCGTGTGCGCTTGGAAGCTAAGCTCCCGCCGTATGCGCAGCTAAGACAGTATACCGCCTTTTCAAAATAAATAGTCCCTCGGGAGAGGTTGCCGAAGGTTCGGTGTTTCGGATGCCCAGGTGGAAGCTTCGCGGACCATTAATATAAAAGGATTCAAAGAAAGCGGAGGGGCATGCAGGTGGGGCATCGAAGCGTACCGACTGGAAAGTCAACCAATCGCCCATACGAACGCATTATTCCATCTGATCCAAGGATCACACAAAGCGAAAATAGACGCGAATCAAAAATGGTGCATTTTCAACTTACCAACCCAATACATTATACATTTAAAAGACAGTATGAAATTAAAAGTGTTATCCATGACGCTTTACATCTTATACCAGTATCACTAAGTAAACACTACCATAGTAGAAAAAAACCACTTACATTTCAAACATAGAAGCTCAGTCAGGAAGAAACAGCATATGGGTCAGTCCACTTCCATAAAAGCACATGAAAATATTGAAATTAAGTGATATTTTGAGCTGCTTAAGTAAGGGTACTTTTCTAAATTAGCATGATTAAGGTACCTACAGAAACAATGTAATTAGCTTACTCATTGTAATCGACGACTTGTGCTTCGACATTTGGTATTTCGCGTAGAATCTGAGCAACTGAAAGAGGCGAGTAATGAGGCGCTATTGACCGATATTGACTTAATCACGGCCCTCGGCGCTTTCCTTTAGCTTGATGTTGTGTAAAGCCGAACAGGTCGGCGATCGGGCCGCAGGCCACCACCGAGGAGGCCACTAACGCCACACTATTCGTCACGGAGGGCCTTCTTCCAAACCGCCGTTGTCTCTCCGCGTTCGAGACGAGCTGATCAAAGCAGCGACGAGGACGGCACTATATTTCATGCGGTAAAAGCGCGTATTCGCTTTTACTCTCCCTTCCAACGACGTCCCGCTCTGTATCGTCTCATCGGAAGCGAAAACCGTTTCGGCTAATGGCAGCGCCTCCCGTCGCCTATCGCACAAACAATGTCCAGCAGGTAAGCGCGGCTCGACGTTGCAAACACGGAAGCCATATCTCATTTATCACCGCGACGCCTTTGTTTCAGTACACGGGTTCCTTTCCGCCAACCATCTACTACCGCGACACCTACGGCCTTCAAGGCAACTACGAACGAAAGTTCACCGAGTCGACACCACAGAGGCTTCCGACGACACCGTAACGACAAAATCGACAGGTACGGTACATGCGTTTTTGTGCGCTAGGGAACGACCTGTAGTGCGGACAACGAGAAACATCCATCAACCCGGAGCCACGATGGAAAGTCAAATTCGAAAGGAACCGTGATGACACAGTCATACCATGTAAGGTTTGGATCTCAGTTATAAATCGAAGCATTCAACTACTTTTCGTTGCTTTTCCGTGGAGAAACGTAGAGATATAGTAAATACACAAAAACTGAATTTTTCTTCTTTTTTTTAAATCTTGAATTGAGCATTATTGTAATATCATGACGTTCTCCGTAATACAGTAATCCTTCTAGTTGGAGCAGATGATCACAAACCGACTTCTTCTCATCCACTCGCGTCCCCTCTTCATTCCTCACATTAATCTCAATGGGGGCCTCCATACAGCGCCTAAATGATCCGTCATTACCGTAGTCTCATCGAAAAGCAAACGTAAACTTCCAGCTAATCTTCGCAATCATTTGCCTATTCTACGATGGATCTCCTTACAACATTGCCCTTATCGCAAAGATCTTTTTCACACTCAACACTTCCATCATTCTCTACTACATCAAACGACGAACGATGGAATACATGCTTGTACGCCTGACGTCGGATGAATACGCCTAATTAAGATCGACCTATTAAGATTGTATGCTGCGTTACCACAAGTATATGTTTCATCGCAAGCGTGGCGCTGTTTTTTTGGACAGCTTACTTGGTCTACGGAGAAGACAAACAGATTCGGGGAGCTGGGTGGCATTTTGCCCAGGCCAACCTCCCTCAACTCGAATCGGATAGTCACAAATACCCGCGTCGCCATGTACAATCTACATATGATCCTAACGCCCATATACGGTATGGCAACCGAGGCCCAAAAACACGACTACGACTTGTGCTTTTTAGCCACAACTTCTGCGATCATTCTCTATACATTGTTCAAGAACCTTCGTTCCATAAGCGATGGACAGGTGACCAAAGGATATTTCATGAGTCAACCCAACTTAGGTCATCAAGTTGGTCTACTCTTTTAGTCGACTTTATCGAGGCGAGTGTTTCAGACCGTCTTAGTGCCCATCGAACTCAAGCAAGTAAGAAAACTCGAGGATGACGAACCCGACATCGCATCGATTGGCGTACAAACGAGCGGAAATCAGAGCCATCTCAACTGGAGCTAGGAGTTCAAAAATAAACGTACCTCATTGACATTGTTGATCCGTCGATGAAGCGTGCTTCTGGACAAAAATCGTAATTCGCAGCTTTCCTAGAAGAGGTCCGTGCTGAGGGATTTTCAGTCAGTCCAGTAGTTGATGGGCGAAAGACAGCCATGAGACCACTACCCTCACAACCGTCAATCTAAGCTCATTTGTGTTTTCATATTCTTCTTAAAAAAAGTCCAACCAAAGGCATATTGTAGTAGGGACCAATTCGCTGTCGAGCCAAAAGAGGGAACATGACGTTACGGAAGCAAACTCTCTTTTGATCCAAGGAAATGAGTTCGTGCGGTGCGTGTTTAGAGAAGGCCTTCCAGGTGGCACCAAGCATCGACTTGGTAGCCAGTGTAGTAAGAATATAGTTTTGCAACTTCAAAAACAATAATGAGCGAATCTACCGTTTCCCACCACATAATGTCGACGTCGTCGTTGAAGGTTCCATTAATGAACTGTGATGCAAAGAGGTTTATGAAGTCGCAGAAGTGGTGGTACATGTTAACTGACGCGTCCAGCTTGAACAGAATCGTCGGTCTTTCGTAGATAATGTCACAGTTTTTGTCAGTAACTGCATATTCGCTACTAGATTCGAAATTTGAGAGTTCGTGGCCCCTGAAAATGCAAGTTGGAAACATAATTTCCGGTTTAGGGGCTTGTTAGCTAGCAAGGCAAAATAGCATACACTGAAACACCGTATCCCTGAACATCCAAATTTAGCTTTCCCTATTTTCGATTTTCGATGGAGTGCTTTTTGATATTAAGTTCTCAGAAATCAAGTGTATGAGATCAGTGGAAACTGGATTTTGAATTTTAATCGTGAGTGTCTGAAAGAAAATTGTGCCTACTGGTCACACTTTCAGGGCTCGCAAGATGTTTGTTCTATGTCCTCTAAATGTGACATCTCCAGGAAGCACTCTAATGAATTCGTCTTGTGGTGATCGAAAATCAAATTTAAAAGAAATTCAGACGAAATCACGTTATTCCAAAATCTACTTCCTGGTACAAAAACGCATTAAGTCCGACAGTCTAGCAGGCGACATTATATTTTTGGAAACGGAAATTCTTATCACCCTTTGAGGGGCTGTAATCAAGCACCTACCAACTCTGCAGATAACTCTCTTTTATCCCCTTCACATAATTTTGGTGACTTTCACAAATATTCCATATGATGTTAGTAGGATAGTAAAAATAGCTTGAAATGTCCAAATAGCTCCAATTTCCGTTTCCGCCTCCCCCAATTCCCATCACACAGTAGCGGTTGTCGCCTTTCGGGAAGCCACTTTGTGAAAACAAGCGTAATGGCGACAGCACCGACGGTCGCTCAGCTTTGTTGTAAAAACGATATTCGATAGTTCTCGCCTTCGGCAGAAACGTGAAACTTATGCCATCAAGCACCTACCAACTCTGCAGATACCCCTTCTCATCGGAGCGCTTCCGGGAGTAGCTCCTTGTCGAACGAATCACAGTCACCTCCGACTTCTCCCTCGTGGATCACATCGTCGCGATACCTTTTTCGATCGTTTTGCGCGTTCAAACTCTTGAACCCGAAGAGGGATGTTACGACCACGACAAAAGCGTAGGTGGTCGGTTTATTCCAGAAAGGCGCCACTCTATGAAGGGTATGAGAAAGTGTCCAAGGTGGCAGAATACCTCTCTATTCGAGCGAGCAAATAGGCTGCATGGATTCCATTCGTTGGCGCACATATCCGAAATCTGCTTGATCGAAGAAAGCGTTCATCTGATCTTCTTTTGTTCGAGCGCTAGGCCTGAAGAGAGCAGAAGAGTTTAAGCAACTGGCATACAAGTGACTGGGTTTCTACCATCTACTGGGCTTGTGGCATCTAAGTCGATCCTTCGAGTAGCTGTTCTCAAATGAACAGCCCTTTCTCGTATCCCCAGCATTTCTTTCCTGATGATTCAATGAGCTGAAATAAACCGTAATTCCGACGTGGACAGAGCGAAAAATGCATTTATATTTATTTTTGTACAAAATTTCACCCATAATTATATGCTCTTGCAAGGAGGATCCAGCAATCCTTCAACTGTAAACCTTTTCCTATAAAAACAATGTGTTTTGGTGACATTAATCACATCGGAAAACAAGCCTAAAGTGGTTCTACGTTAGAAAAGATCCAAGCGTTCTTCGGATTCAATTATTTTATTGCTGTGTTTTCTTAGTCGATGTATCATCTTTTTTTCGTTAATCAAGGACCAGAGGAGAAGGTGTATTTGACTTTGATTGAACTTACATCTGGTAGAAGAGAAGAATCCTTGAATGCATTAACAAAACCTAAGCATCCTAGAAAAAGTTGTATCCGGAAACACCATATCCACATCTTCCGGCACTCTGCAACGAAAACGACAACCGTCACACAGTGAAGATAGCAACAGCGGTCATCAATTAAACATAAGGGCACCGACGTCGTCATCGTTACTGCCCAAGAGATAACGGACTGAGAAACGCCGCCATGAGAATACCGTTTTACTGGATGTGTGATTGAATAGCGATGACAAAGTTTCTTTTTTATTCAAGGACATCTTTAAGCATTACCGGTATTAACATTAACACCCTTGGTGGTCGATTTGTACAATAGAGACACCAGGAAACCCGTAATTATATCACCATTGGTTCGTGCAGTTTGCCCGTTTTGTCTCCGCTTCCATGGTTCGGCTCACATATTATTTTCATACCTGAAATAACTAAATCTAAAGCGGGTTGTTTGTGTAATCGATCTGCATGATGCTTCTGCGTATCAAACTGGATGCTTAAAATAACACCTCCCCAATTCACCAACGCAATGTCAAGCCGGATGATTGCCTGGAAACAAGTGCGCTAGCGCTGAAGTAGTGTTGAACGCCATTTCCCCCTCCCCTAATGTCTCAAAAGTCGAGCTGAATCTGCTTCATCATTGCGCCTAACTATTTGCTATACAGCTGACTAAATGTATCGCATACTTTGCCGCAGTCAAGACACGAACCATATTTCCACCCTACAATAGAGCCACCTACCGTTAAGCGTGTAGAAATGCAAAACGGTTCAACGCGGTCGCACCAACCTGCGAACGCAAGCCAATCGCCCAGGTCGTTTCCACAGGTAAGTTCTGATTGTTTGGCTGTTAAGTACTGCGCTACGCGCAGTTGAGAAACCAAAAATTGCAAGATACCGCATCGATAAATCCAAAGATCTACGCGCAAACGAACAGATTGACCGAACGCCAGAGAGAAATCATCCAAGAGACGTTTACAAAAATGGAGCAACAGGCGATTCCCAATGCGCTGAATATACTCATTCGGTAGGTTAAAGTACATGACTGGTTAGCAAACCCTCATCAGACTTCTTCGGCGATCGACAAACCTCTATCAAGAACATTTGGAAAAATGGCTTTGTCTTCGAAATAATCCACTTAATTGCGCGCCAGAAACCCGGCAGATCACGCATAGGACTACATGACCCTGATCTGCGGACCATGCAAGACTGCCATGGACGACGATGCAAAGCTTATCAGCAATTCCCTGGAAAGCGGATCTAGTACCCAATCACACATCAAATGGAACTTCAGTATTCTATGCTTATGGTAAGAAGTAGGCATCATGGTTTATAAGCACCTATCAGACCGTGAAGCGACCGCACAACGTGCCGGTCGTTCAAGTTGTGCGCGAAACTAACGGCGGCCTTCTCACTGACGAAATGAAGCATGCTTGGATAACACTTTACGATGTCATTGCTAATCTAATCGACATCTACAGAGTCATTGAGCAGGCTGAACGACGCATCAACACCTCTTACCGTTATAATTTCCAACAACAGAGTCGCCCATTGATTTGTCATACCGATTCTGACCTGTAAAAATGTTTGCGAGTGTTAAAACGAAGGTATTTTACAACTTGCAAGACTTGTTCTCCTTGTGAGATCCATTTCCGAGCTTGCTGATAACAACTCCGTTCGAGGATGCTGCAGGTTCATTGAAAGGATGGGCGTAAAACAGCTCGTACTTGAAGGGCTTCATGCAGTTGTCCTCTCATTCCCAGCATGAATCTAAAAGTCCGGCAGGCTGAGTCATGCTTTCAGCATCCGTTGATCTATGAGCACCAATCTCCAGTGCACAGCAATTTCCTTATCAGGGGCTTGTTCATCATGTCTCTTCAGCCGTCCTGCGTCGGACCTACAAACTTCGATAAAGAGATTCTACTAGGAACCATTCTATTACAATTTCATCTAATCTTGGTAGCAAGCAGGGTCAATAAAACGGTCCCACGTAGCCCAGCTTCAACGGGTTGCTCGAACTGGATCCCACGGTTCATATTTTCAAAGTATGTGCCAAAACGGTCCCATCTCCGTTTTCTAGCGAGTGAAGTCAGCATACGATTCAAAAGAAGAAGTACTGACCTTGTGATAAGAATCCGCTCGCTAATTTCCCACAAAGATCATTTAAAACATCCACCACATCGTGCTTGAAGATAGAAGAACAGATCTGATCTATTTGAACAGAAACCACTTCTTCAATAAACTTATTGTTGACAGTGGGCACTACATCCAACACGACGGTAGAAGAACAGATTTCATCTATCTGTCCAGAAACCACTTCCTCAATCAACTTATTGGCGACAGGGGAAACTACATCCAGTACGAACTTTCTTTTCTTTCCTTGTGTGCAACACTAAATAGCACATTTATTAACGTATTTAGAGAACAAGCTCCTACCAAATTGTTATTTCACTGGCAGTGGCTACGACAGTGTCCGTGGCCGATTCAAAGCATTTCGAAAACATTGCTGTGCTAAGTTCTTCAATCAGCTTTTCTCGCTGTTGCTTAGCCTGTTCGATCTTTTCGGCTCTTTCGCGCAGCTTCTTCTCAATCGTCTCCTTGATCTGAGCCTCTCTGAGATAAATCGACCATTTAACATACAGATAAGTGATTTCAAACTTACTTCTTCGCTGCCTCAATCTCTTTTTCCTTAGCCACTCGAGCAGCTTCCTCCGCTTTTTGCTTAGCGGCCCTCTCGTCAGCCGCCTTAGCCATCAGCAACCTTTCCTTCTCTTGCTCGTCCTTAGAAACGAGAAACGTAGCCGTAGTTGGTAGACAATAACACTTACAGCCTTCTGCTTCGCGGTAGTGAACGAGAACGTAGGCTTCACAAAACTGAATGTCTTGGACGCAGTTGACACTTCATTCTGAGAGGTTTCGGCTTTAGTTGCTCGCCATTGAACAAGTACGACAGTGGCTTCGGAGCTACTGTCCCCTTTTTAATAGGGTTGAAGGAGAACCCTGTTTGGAACTTAAATGACGTCAGCTTGCGGCTCCCTCTTTGGAGGCTCTGCGCCTTTGGAAGTACCGGCACCAAAGAAATTCAACGGAGAACGAGCAGGAGCGTCGGTTGGCGAAGGCGGAGCGCTGCTTCAGACGAGCGAAGGCGTCTTCGAGGACAGGATCGTTCACATAGCGACTGGTCTTGCTGTCGAATGAGTCCGTTACCACTTGTGTGCGAAGAGTTCACAGGCACATCAAATCCACTGAGAATTGCGAGTAGGGCTCGGTGGTCATTCCATCGATCCATACAGTCTTCTTCAGGACTCTTGTCCGGAATGTCCACGTCTTTTCGAATTTCGATGTTTGGCGGATCGCTGCAATGTTCCATGCAACGTGGTTTCCACGTCCGGAATTCGCATTTTCTCCATTTTTCATGGGATAAAACAGAAGCAGGGGTTTTTTCATACGCTCTACAACGTGGAATCGACAGAAAACCTCAGAAATCTGGTCTTCCAGATCGTTCCGGGATCCAGACAAGGGTGCAGGTCAAGTTCGGGTCCTAAGCTTTGAAGGAAAAATTATGCCCATAAGTACTTAAAATGATCGCATTTTTTGCGCTTGTGTAATTTACGACGCCCAACACGGTGTTTTGCGTGGCTTTAGCCGGTTCTCAGGCAACTATCATGAAGAAAAGCCCGACTTTTGCTCAAAATGGACTCTTTGGTAACCTTTTAGATTGTCTTGACCTTGGTGAATTTTATGGACCACTGTTGTAGACCGGTTATTACAACTAAGGGCTAAGCAATAAAGTACAAATTCCGGTTTAATTCTTGTTAACATTCCAAAAAATACAGTGCTGTTTTGTTGAGATGTGGAGGCGTTTGTTAGCTCTGAAAAATGGTTTCTTTCAACCGAGTGACCATCGTTCGGAGGGACAGGCGTGGAATACTAAAGTAGTCTGTTTTCAACCCTTGCTATCTGGCGCTTCCTTCTCCTAGCAAATTCGGCGTGACCGACATCGACTCGTCGAGGAGATTTCGTCGGCTGATCTAAAATTGCAACGATGGCGATCAAAATGCCATCAACACGGATCAATCGGCCTCAACTCGTGCTGAAAGTGATCTGATGCAGTCAAAAATTGATCCAAAACCGACGAAAGCACGCGATTTTACACGATTTTTTACACGATTTATCTTCCCGAATCAACGGCTTACGCCGTGCAGGACGTCTCATATATGCACAAAGAAGAACATAGTCACACCGTGGTCGCTGATTTTCTTCTGATTTCGGTGGAGCAGACGGATCCGAATAGAATGCAGCGTTCCCATTAGTTTGCGCGGGCAT
>JAUCMV010000034.1:0-31238 GCA_030435675.1 Steinernema hermaphroditum | reverse complement strand
TGACCCTCCTGCTCCAAAGTACCATAGCATTTTTATGATTGGATCTTGATCTACTGCACGAGCCTGATCGAACGCGCCTATTCCCGTTGGGATTACTGTGGACTATCTTAGTTTCCTGCAAAACTTTCAATTCGAGACAGATAGGGCCTTGTTCATACAAAGAGTTCTGCATCTGACCCTCCTGCTCCAAAGTACCATAGCATTTTTATGATTGGATCTTGTAGAACTGCACGAGCCTGATCGAACGCGCCTATTCCCGTTGGGATTACTGTGGACTATCTTAGTTTCCTGCAAAACTTTCAATTCGAGACAGCAGGGCCCTTGCTCATACCAAAAGCTCTGCATCTGACCCTCCTGCTCCAAAGTACCATATCATTTTTATGATTGGATCTTGTAGAACTGCACGAGCCTGATCGAACGCGCCTATTCCCGTTGGGATTACTGTGGACTATCTTAGTTTCCTGCAACACTTTCAATTCGAGACAGATAGGGCCTTGTTCATACAAAGAGTTCTGCATCTGACCCTCCTGCTCCAAAGTACCATATCATTTTTATGATTCCATCTTGATCTACTACACGAGCCTGATCGAACGCGCCTATTCCCGTTGGGATTACTGTGGACTATCTTAGTTTCCTGCAAAACTTTCAATTCGAGACAGATAGGGCCTTGTTCATACAAAGAGTTCTGCATCTGACCCTCCTGCTCCAAAGTACCATAGCATTTTTATGATTGGATCTTGTAGAACTGCACGAGCCTGATCGAACGCGCCTATTCCCGTTGGGATTACTGTGGACTATCTTAGTTTCCTGCAAAACTTTCAATTCGAGACAGCAGGGCCCTTGCTCATACCAAAAGCTCTGCATCTGACCCTCCTGCTCCAAAGTACCATATCATTTTTATGATTCCATCTTGATCTACTACACGAGCCTGATCGAACGCGCCTATTCCCGTTGGGATTACTGTGGACTATCTTAGTTTCCTGCAAAACTTTCAATTCGAGACAGCAGGGCCCTTGCTCATACCAAAAGCTCTGCATCTGACCCCTCCTGCTCCAATTTAATACATTTTTATGATTGGATCTTGTAGAACTGCACGAGCCTGATCGAACGCGCCTATTCCCGTTGGGATTACTGTGGACTATCTTAGTTTCCTGCAAAACTTTCAATTCGAGACAGATAGGGCCTTGTTCATACAAAGAGTTCTGCATCTGACCCTCCTGCTCCAAAGTACCATAGCATTTTTATGATTGGATCTTGTAGAACTGCACGAGCCTGATCGAACGCGCCTATTCCCGTTGGGATTACTGTGGACTATCTTAGTTTCCTGCAAAACTTTCAATTCGAGACAGCAGGGCCCTTGCTCATACCAAAAGCTCTGCATCTGACCCTCCTGCTCCAAAGTACCATATCATTTTTATGATTCCATCTTGATCTACTGCACGAGCCTGATCGAACGCGCCTATTCCCGTTGGGATTACTGTGGACTATCTTAGTTTCCTGCAAAACTTTCAATTCGAGACAGCAGGGCCCTTGCTCATACAAAGAGTTCTGCATCTGACCCTCCTGCTCCAAAGTACCATAGCATTTTTATGATTGGATCTTGTAGAACTGCACGAGCCTGATCGAACGCGCCTACTCTTGTTGGATTTCCTGTGGCCTATCTTAGTTTCCTGCAAAACTTTCAATTCGAGACAGCAGGGCCCTTGCTCATACCAAAAGCTCTGCATCTGACCCTCCTGCTCCAAAGTACCATATCATTTTTATGATTCCATCTTGATCTACTACACGAGCCTGATCGAACGCGCCTATTCCCGTTGGGATTACTGTGGACTATCTTAGTTTCCTGCAAAACTTTCAATTCGAGACAGCAGGGCCCTTGCTCATACCAAAAGCTCTGCATCTGACCCCTCCTGCTCCAAAGTACCATAGCATTTTTATGATTGGATCTTGTAGAACTGCACGAGCCTGATCGAACGCGCCTATTCCCGTTGGGATTACTGTGGACTATCTTAGTTTCCTGCAAAACTTTCAATTCGAGACAGATAGGGCCTTGTTCATACAAAGAGTTCTGCATCTGACCCTCCTGCTCCAAAGTACCATAGCATTTTTATGATTGGATCTTGTAGAACTGCACGAGCCTGATCGAACGCGCCTATTCCCGTTGGGATTACTGTGGACTATCTTAGTTTCCTGCAAAACTTTCAATTCGAGACAGCAGGGCCCTTGCTCATACCAAAAGCTCTGCATCTGACCCTCCTGCTCCAAAGTACCATATCATTTTTATGATTGGATCTTGTAGAACTGCACGAGCCTGATCGAACGCGCCTATTCCCGTTGGGATTACTGTGGACTATCTTAGTTTCCTGCAACACTTTCAATTCGAGACAGATAGGGCCTTGTTCATACAAAGAGTTCTGCATCTGACCCTCCTGCTCCAAAGTACCATAGCATTTTTATGATTGGATCTTGATCTACTGCACGAGCCTGATCGAACGCGCCTATTCCCGTTGGGATTACTGTGGACTATCTTAGTTTCCTGCAAAACTTTCAATTCGAGACAGATAGGGCCTTGTTCATACAAAGAGTTCTGCATCTGACCCTCCTGCTCCAAAGTACCATAGCATTTTTATGATTGAATCTTGTAGAACTGCACGAGCCTGATCGAACGCGCCTATTCCCGTTGGGATTACTGTGGACTATCTTAGTTTCCTGCAAAACTTTCAATTCGAGACAGCAGGGCCCTTGCTCATACCAAAAGCTCTGCATCTGACCCTCCTGCTCCAAAGTACCATATCATTTTTATGATTCCATCTTGATCTACTACACGAGCCTGATCGAACGCGCCTATTCCCGTTGGGATTACTGTGGACTATCTTAGTTTCCTGCAAAACTTTCAATTCGAGACAGCAGGGCCCTTGCTCATACCAAAAGCTCTGCATCTGACCCCTCCGCTCCAAAGTACCATACATTTTTATGATTGGATCTTGTAGAACTGCACGAGCCTGATCGAACGCGCCTATTCCCGTTGGGATTACTGTGGACTATCTTAGTTTCCTGCAAAACTTTCAATTCGAGACAGATAGGGCCTTGTTCATACAAAGAGTTCTGCATCTGACCCTCCTGCTCCAAAGTACCATAGCATTTTTATGATTGGATCTTGTAGAACTGCACGAGCCTGATCGAACGCGCCTATTCCCGTTGGGATTACTGTGGACTATCTTAGTTTCCTGCAAAACTTTCAATTCGAGACAGCAGGGCCCTTGCTCATACCAAAAGCTCTGCATCTGACCCTCCTGCTCCAAAGTACCATATCATTTTTATGATTCCATCTTGATCTACTGCACGAGCCTGATCGAACGCGCCTATTCCCGTTGGGATTACTGTGGACTATCTTAGTTTCCTGCAAAACTTTCAATTCGAGACAGCAGGGCCCTTGCTCATACAAAGAGTTCTGCATCTGACCCTCCTGCTCCAAAGTACCATAGCATTTTTATGATTGGATCTTGTAGAACTGCACGAGCCTGATCGAACGCGCCTACTCTTGTTGGATTTCCTGTGGCCTATCTTAGTTTCCTGCAAAACTTTCAATTCGAGACAGCAGGGCCCTTGCTCATACCAAAAGCTCTGCATCTGACCCTCCTGCTCCAAAGTACCATATCATTTTTATGATTCCATCTTGATCTACTACACGAGCCTGATCGAACGCGCCTATTCCCGTTGGGATTACTGTGGACTATCTTAGTTTCCTGCAAAACTTTCAATTCGAGACAGCAGGGCCCTTGCTCATACCAAAAGCTCTGCATCTGACCCTCCTGCTCCAAAGTACCATATCATTTTTATGATTCCATCTTGATCTACTGCACGAGCCTGATCGAACGCGCCTATTCCCGTTGGGATTACTGTGGACTATCTTAGTTTCCTGCAAAACTTTCAATTCGAGACAGCAGGGCCCTTGCTCATACCAAAAGCTCTGCATCTGACCCTCCTGCTCCAAAGTACCATATCATTTTTATGATTGGATCTTGTAGAACTGCACGAGCCTGATCGAACGCGCCTATTCCCGTTGGGATTACTGTGGACTATCTTAGTTTCCTGCAAAACTTTCAATTCGAGACAGATAGGGCCTTGTTCATACAAAGAGTTCTGCATCTGACCCTCCTGCTCCAAAGTACCATAGCATTTTTATGATTGGATCTTGTAGAACTGCACGAGCCTGATCGAACGCGCCTATTCCCGTTGGGATTACTGTGGACTATCTTAGTTTCCTGCAAAACTTTCAATTCGAGACAGCAGGGCCCTTGCTCATACCAAAAGCTCTGCATCTGACCCTCCTGCTCCAAAGTACCATATCATTTTTATGATTCCATCTTGATCTACTGCACGAGCCTGATCGAACGCGCCTATTCCCGTTGGGATTACTGTGGACTATCTTAGTTTCCTGCAAAACTTTCAATTCGAGACAGATAGGGCCTTGTTCATACAAAGAGTTCTGCATCTGACCCTCCTGCTCCAAAGTACCATATCATTTTTATGATTGGATCTTGTAGAACTGCACGAGCCTGATCGAACGCGCCTATTCCCGTTGGGATTACTGTGGACTATCTTAGTTTCCTGCAAAACTTTCAATTCGAGACAGATAGGGCCTTGTTCATACAAAGAGTTCTGCATCTGACCCTCCTGCTCCAAAGTACCATATCATTTTTATGATTGGATCTTGTAGAACTGCACGAGCCTGATCGAACGCGCCTATTCCCGTTGGGATTACTGTGGACTATCTTAGTTTCCTGCAAAACTTTCAATTCGAGACAGATAGGGCCTTGTTCATACAAAGAGTTCTGCATCTGACCCTCCTGCTCCAAAGTACCATAGCATTTTTATGATTGGATCTTGTAGAACTGCACGAGCCTGATCGAACGCGCCTATTCCCGTTGGGATTACTGTGGACTATCTTAGTTTCCTGCAAAACTTTCAATTCGAGACAGATAGGGCCTTGTTCATACAAAGAGTTCTGCATCTGACCCTCCTGCTCCAAAGTACCATAGCATTTTTATGATTGGATCTTGTAGAACTGCACGAGCCTGATCGAACGCGCCTATTCCCGTTGGGATTACTGTGGACTATCTTAGTTTCCTGCAAAACTTTCAATTCGAGACAGCAGGGCCCTTGCTCATACCAAAAGCTCTGCATCTGACCCTCCTGCTCCAAAGTACCATATCATTTTTATGATTCCATCTTGATCTACTGCACGAGCCTGATCGAACGCGCCTATTCCCGTTGGGATTACTGTGGACTATCTTAGTTTCCTGCAAAACTTTCAATTCGAGACAGCAGGGCCCTTGCTCATACCAAAAGCTCTGCATCTGACCCTCCTGCTCCAAAGTACCATATCATTTTTATGATTCCATCTTGATCTACTGCACGAGCCTGATCGAACGCGCCTATTCCCGTTGGGATTACTGTGGACTATCTTAGTTTCCTGCAAAACTTTCAATTCGAGACAGCAGGGCCCTTGCTCATACAAAGAGTTCTGCATCTGACCCTCCTGCTCCAAAGTACCATAGCATTTTTATGATCGGATCTTGTAGAACTGCACGAGCCTGATTGAACGCGCCTACTCTTGTTGGATTTCCTGTGGCCTATCTTAGTTTCCTGCAAAACTTTCAATTCGAGACAGCAGGGCCCTTGCTCATACCAAAAGCTCTGCATCTGACGCTCCTGCTAACAAAGTACCATATCATTTTTATGATTGGATCTTGTACAACTGCACGAGCCTGATCGAACGCGCCTATTCCCGTTGGGATTACTGTGGACTATCTTAGTTTCCTGCAAAACTTTCAATTCGAGACAGATAGGGCCTTGTTCATACAAAGAGTTCTGCATCTGACCCTCCTGCTCCAAAGTACCATAGCATTTTTATGATTGGATCTTGTAGAACTGCACGAGCCTGATCGAACGCGCCTATTCCCGTTGGGATTACTGTGGACTATCTTAGTTTCCTGCAAAACTTTCAATTCGAGACAGCAGGGCCCTTGCTCATACCAAAAGCTCTGCATCTGACCCTCCTGCTCCAAAGTACCATATCATTTTTATGATTCCATCTTGATCTACTACACGAGCCTGATCGAACGCGCCTATTCCCGTTGGGATTACTGTGGACTATCTTAGTTTCCTGCAAAACTTTCAATTCGAGACAGCAGGGCCCTTGCTCATACCAAAAGCTCTGCATCTGACCCTCCTGCTCCAAAGTACCATATCATTTTTATGATTCCATCTTGATCTACTGCACGAGCCTGATCGAACGCGCCTATTCCCGTTGGGATTACTGTGGACTATCTTAGTTTCCTGCAAAACTTTCAATTCGAGACAGCAGGGCCCTTGCTCATACCAAAAGCTCTGCATCTGACCCTCCTGCTCCAAAGTACCATATCATTTTTATGATTGGATCTTGTAGAACTGCACGAGCCTGATCGAACGCGCCTATTCCCGTTGGGATTACTGTGGACTATCTTAGTTTCCTGCAAAACTTTCAATTCGAGACAGATAGGGCCTTGTTCATACAAAGAGTTCTGCATCTGACCCTCCTGCTCCAAAGTACCATAGCATTTTTATGATTGGATCTTGTAGAACTGCACGAGCCTGATCGAACGCGCCTATTCCCGTTGGGATTACTGTGGACTATCTTAGTTTCCTGCAAAACTTTCAATTCGAGACAGCAGGGCCCTTGCTCATACCAAAAGCTCTGCATCTGACCCTCCTGCTCCAAAGTACCATATCATTTTTATGATTGGATCTTGTAGAACTGCACGAGCCTGATCGAACGCGCCTATTCCCGTTGGGATTACTGTGGACTATCTTAGTTTCCTGCAACACTTTCAATTCGAGACAGATAGGGCCTTGTTCATACAAAGAGTTCTGCATCTGACCCTCCTGCTCCAAAGTACCATAGCATTTTTATGATTGGATCTTGTAGAACTGCACGAGCCTGATCGAACGCGCCTATTCCCGTTGGGATTACTGTGGACTATCTTAGTTTCCTGCAAAACTTTCAATTCGAGACAGATAGGGCCTTGTTCATACAAAGAGTTCTGCATCTGACCCTCCTGCTCCAAAGTACCATAGCATTTTTATGATTGGATCTTGTAGAACTGCACGAGCCTGATCGAACGCGCCTATTCCCGTTGGGATTACTGTGGACTATCTTAGTTTCCTGCAAAACTTTCAATTCGAGACAGATAGGGCCTTGTTCATACAAAGAGTTCTGCATCTGACCCTCCTGCTCCAAAGTACCATAGCATTTTTATGATTGGATCTTGTAGAACTGCACGAGCCTGATCGAACGCGCCTATTCCCGTTGGGATTACTGTGGACTATCTTAGTTTCCTGCAAAACTTTCAATTCGAGACAGCAGGGCCCTTGCTCATACCAAAAGCTCTGCATCTGACCCTCCTGCTCCAAAGTACCATATCATTTTTATGATTCCATCTTGATCTACTGCACGAGCCTGATCGAACGCGCCTATTCCCGTTGGGATTACTGTGGACTATCTTAGTTTCCTGCAAAACTTTCAATTCGAGACAGCAGGGCCCTTGCTCATACCAAAAGCTCTGCATCTGACCCTCCTGCTCCAAAGTACCATATCATTTTTATGATTCCATCTTGATCTACTGCACGAGCCTGATCGAACGCGCCTATTCCCGTTGGGATTACTGTGGACTATCTTAGTTTCCTGCAAAACTTTCAATTCGAGACAGCAGGGCCCTTGCTCATACAAAGAGTTCTGCATCTGACCCTCCTGCTCCAAAGTACCATAGCATTTTTATGATTGGATCTTGTAGAACTGCACGAGCCTGATTGAACGCGCCTACTCTTGTTGGATTTCCTGTGGCCTATCTTAGTTTCCTGCAAAACTTTCAATTCGAGACAGCAGGGCCCTTGCTCATACCAAAAGCTCTGCATCTGACGCTCCTGCTAACAAAGTACCATATCATTTTTATGATTGGATCTTGTACAACTGCACGAGCCTGATCGAACGCGCCTATTCCCGTTGGGATTACTGTGGACTATCTTAGTTTCCTGCAAAACTTTCAATTCGAGACAGATAGGGCCTTGTTCATACAAAGAGTTCTGCATCTGACCCTCCTGCTCCAAAGTACCATAGCATTTTTATGATTGGATCTTGTAGAACTGCACGAGCCTGATCGAACGCGCCTATTCCCGTTGGGATTACTGTGGACTATCTTAGTTTCCTGCAAAACTTTCAATTCGAGACAGCAGGGCCCTTGCTCATACCAAAAGCTCTGCATCTGACCCTCCTGCTCCAAAGTACCATATCATTTTTATGATTCCATCTTGATCTACTACACGAGCCTGATCGAACGCGCCTATTCCCGTTGGGATTACTGTGGACTATCTTAGTTTCCTGCAAAACTTTCAATTCGAGACAGCAGGGCCCTTGCTCATACCAAAAGCTCTGCATCTGACCCTCCTGCTCCAAAGTACCATATCATTTTTATGATTCCATCTTGATCTACTGCACGAGCCTGATCGAACGCGCCTATTCCCGTTGGGATTACTGTGGACTATCTTAGTTTCCTGCAAAACTTTCAATTCGAGACAGCAGGGCCCTTGCTCATACCAAAAGCTCTGCATCTGACCCTCCTGCTCCAAAGTACCATATCATTTTTATGATTGGATCTTGTAGAACTGCACGAGCCTGATCGAACGCGCCTATTCCCGTTGGGATTACTGTGGACTATCTTAGTTTCCTGCAAAACTTTCAATTCGAGACAGATAGGGCCTTGTTCATACAAAGAGTTCTGCATCTGACCCTCCTGCTCCAAAGTACCATAGCATTTTTATGATTGGATCTTGTAGAACTGCACGAGCCTGATCGAACGCGCCTATTCCCGTTGGGATTACTGTGGACTATCTTAGTTTCCTGCAAAACTTTCAATTCGAGACAGCAGGGCCCTTGCTCATACCAAAAGCTCTGCATCTGACCCTCCTGCTCCAAAGTACCATATCATTTTTATGATTGGATCTTGTAGAACTGCACGAGCCTGATCGAACGCGCCTATTCCCGTTGGGATTACTGTGGACTATCTTAGTTTCCTGCAAAACTTTCAATTCGAGACAGATAGGGCCCTTGTTCATACAAAGAGTTCTGCATCTGACCCTCCTGCTCCAAAGTACCATAGCATTTTTATGATTGGATCTTGTAGAACTGCACGAGCCTGATCGAACGCGCCTATTCCCGTTGGGATTACTGTGGACTATCTTAGTTTCCTGCAAAACTTTCAATTCGAGACAGATAGGGCCTTGTTCATACAAAGAGTTCTGCATCTGACCCTCCTGCTCCAAAGTACCATAGCATTTTTATGATTGGATCTTGTAGAACTGCACGAGCCTGATCGAACGCGCCTATTCCCGTTGGGATTACTGTGGACTATCTTAGTTTCCTGCAAAACTTTCAATTCGAGACAGCAGGGCCCTTGCTCATACCAAAAGCTCTGCATCTGACCCTCCTGCTCCAAAGTACCATATCATTTTTATGATTGCATCTTGTACAACTGCACGAGCCTGATCGAACGCGCCTATTCCCGTTGGGATTACTGTGGACTATCTTAGTTTCCTGCAAAACTTTCAATTCGAGACAGCAGGGCCCTTGCTCATACAAAGAGTTCTGCATCTGACCCTCCTGCTCCAAAGTACCATAGCATTTTTATGATTGGATCTTGTAGAACTGCACGAGCCTGATCGAACGCGCCTATTCCCGTTGGATTTCCTGTGGACTATCTTAGTTTCCTGCAAAACTTTCAATTCGAGACAGCAGGGCCCTTGCTCATACCAAAAGCTCTGCATCTGACCCTCCTGCTCCAAAGTACCATATCATTTTTATGATTGGATCTTGTAGAACTGCACGAGCCTGATCGAACGCGCCTATTCCCGTTGGGATTACTGTGGACTATCTTAGTTTCCTGCAAAACTTTCAATTCGAGACAGCAGGGCCCTTGCTCATACCAAAAGCTCTGCATCTGACCCTCCTGCTCCAAAGTACCATATCATTTTTATGATTGGATCTTGTAGAACTGCACGAGCCTGATCGAACGCGCCTATTCCCGTTGGGATTACTGTGGACTATCTTAGTTTCCTGCAAAACTTTCAATTCGAGACAGATAGGGCCCTTGTTCATACAAAGAGCTCTGCATCTGACCCTCCTGCTCCAAAGTACCATAGCATTTTTATGATTGGATCTTGTAGAACTGCACGAGCCTGATCGAACGCGCCTATTCCCGTTGGGATTACTGTGGACTATCTTAGTTTCCTGCAAAACTTTCAATTCGAGACAGATAGGGCCTTGTTCATACAAAGAGTTCTGCATCTGACCCTCCTGCTCCAAAGTACCATAGCATTTTTATGATTGGATCTTGTAGAACTGCACGAGCCTGATCGAACGCGCCTATTCCCGTTGGGATTACTGTGGACTATCTTAGTTTCCTGCAAAACTTTCAATTCGAGACAGCAGGGCCCTTGCTCATACCAAAAGCTCTGCATCTGACCCTCCTGCTCCAAAGTACCATATCATTTTTATGATTGGATCTTGTAGAACTGCACGAGCCTGATCGAACGCGCCTATTCCCGTTGGGATTACTGTGGACTATCTTAGTTTCCTGCAAAACTTTCAATTCGAGACAGCAGGGCCCTTGCTCATACCAAAAGCTCTGCATCTGACCCTCCTGCTCCAAAGTACCATATCATTTTTATGATTGCATCTTGTAGAACTGCACGAGCCTGATCGAACGCGCCTATTCCCGTTGGGATTACTGTGGACTATCTTAGTTTCCTGCAAAACTTTCAATTCGAGACAGCAGGGCCCTTGCTCATACCAAAAGCTCTGCATCTGACCCTCCTGCTCCAAAGTACCATATCATTTTTATGATTGGATCTTGTAGAACTGCACGAGCCTGATCGAACGCGCCTATTCCCGTTGGGATTACTGTGGACTATCTTAGTTTCCTGCAAAACTTTCAATTCGAGACAGATAGGGCCTTGTTCATACAAAGAGTTCTGCATCTGACCCTCCTGCTCCAAAGTACCATAGCATTTTTATGATTGGATCTTGTAGAACTGCACGAGCCTGATCGAACGCGCCTATTCCCGTTGGGATTACTGTGGACTATCTTAGTTTCCTGCAAAACTTTCAATTCGAGACAGATAGGGCCCTTGTTCATACAAAGAGCTCTGCATCTGACCCTCCTGCTCCAAAGTACCATAGCATTTTTATGATTGGATCTTGTAGAACTGCACGAGCCTGATCGAACGCGCCTATTCCCGTTGGGATTACTGTGGACTATCTTAGTTTCCTGCAAAACTTTCAATTCGAGACAGATAGGGCCCTTGTTCATACAAAGAGCTCTGCATCTGACCCTCCTGCTCCAAAGTACCATAGCATTTTTATGATTGGATCTTGTAGAACTGCACGAGCCTGATCGAACGCGCCTATTCCCGTTGGGATTACTGTGGACTATCTTAGTTTCCTGCAAAACTTTCAATTCGAGACAGCAGGGCCCTTGCTCATACCAAAAGCTCTGCATCTGACCCTCCTGCTCCAAAGTACCATAGCATTTTTATGATTGGATCTTGTAGAACTGCACGAGCCTGATCGAACGCGCCTATTCCCGTTGGGATTACTGTGGACTATCTTAGTTTCCTGCAAAACTTTCAATTCGAGACAGCAGGGCCCTTGCTCATACCAAGAGCTCTGCATCTGACCCTCCTGCTCCAAAGTACCATAGCATTTTTATGATTGGATCTTGTAGAACTGCACGAGCCTGATCGAACGCGCCTATTCCCGTTGGGATTACTGTGGACTATCTTAGTTTCCTGCAAAACTTTCAATTCGAGACAGCAGGGCCCTTGCTCATACCAAGAGCTCTGCATCTGACCCTCCTGCTCCAAAGTACCATAGCATTTTTATGATTGGATCTTGTAGAACTGCACGAGCCTGATCGAACGCGCCTATTCCCGTTGGGATTACTGTGGACTATCTTAGTTTCCTGCAAAACTTTCAATTCGAGACAGCTAGGGCCCTTGTTCATACAAAGAGCTCTGCATCTGACCCTCCTGCTCCAAAGTACCATAGCATTTTTATGATTGGATCTTGTAGAACTGCACGAGCCTGATCGAACGCGCCTATTCCCGTTGGGATTACTGTGGACTATCTTAGTTTCCTGCAAAACTTTCAATTCGAGACAGCTAGGGCCCTTGCTCATACAAAGAGCTCTGCATCTGACCCTCCTGCTCCAAAGTACCATAGCATTTTTATGATTGGATCTTGTAGAACTGCACGAGCCTGATCGAACGCGCCTATTCCCGTTGGGATTACTGTGGACTATCTTAGTTTCCTGCAAAACTTTCAATTCGAGACAGCAGGGCCCTTGCTCATACCAAGAGCTCTGCATCTGACCCTCCTGCTCCAAAGTACCATAGCATTTTTATGATTGGATCTTGTAGAACTGCACGAGCCTGATCGAACGCGCCTATTCCCGTTGGGATTACTGTGGACTATCTTAGTTTCCTGCAAAACTTTCAATTCGAGACAGATAGGGCCCTTGTTCATACAAAGAGCTCTGCATCTGACCCTCCTGCTCCAAAGTACCATAGCATTTTTATGATTGGATCTTGTAGAACTGCACGAGCCTGATCGAACGCGCCTATTCCCGTTGGGATTACTGTGGACTATCTTAGTTTCCTGCAAAACTTTCAATTCGAGACAGCTAGGGCCCTTGTTCATACAAAGAGTTCTGCATCTGACCCTCCTGCTCCAAAGTACCATAGCATTTTTATGATTGGATCTTGTAGAACTGCACGAGCCTGATCGAACGCGCCTATTCCCGTTGGGATTACTGTGGACTATCTTAGTTTCCTGCAAAACTTTCAATTCGAGACAGCAGGGCCCTTGCTCATACAAAGAGCTCTGCATCTGACCCTCCTGCTCCAAAGTACCATAGCATTTTTATGATTGGATCTTGTAGAACTGCACGAGCCTGATCGAACGCGCCTATTCCCGTTGGGATTACTGTGGACTATCTTAGTTTCCTGCAAAACTTTCAATTCGAGACAGCAGGGCCCTTGCTCATACCAAAGAGCTCTGCATCTGACCCTCCTGCTCCAAAGTACCATAGCATTTTTATGATTGGATCTTGTAGAACTGCACGAGCCTGATCGAACGCGCCTATTCCCGTTGGGATTACTGTGGACTATCTTAGTTTCCTGCAAAACTTTCAATTCGAGACAGCTAGGGCCCTTGTTCATACCAAGAGCTCTGCATCTGACCCTCCTGCTCCAAAGTACCATAGCATTTTTATGATTGGATCTTGTAGAACTGCACGAGCCTGATCGAACGCGCCTATTCCCGTTGGGATTACTGTGGACTATCTTAGTTTCCTGCAAAACTTTCAATTCGAGACAGCAGGGCCCTTGTTCATACCAAAGAGCTCTGCATCTGACCCTCCTGCTCCAAAGTACCATAGCATTTTTATGATTGGATCTTGTAGAACTGCACGAGCCTGATCGAACGCGCCTATTCCCGTTGGGATTACTGTGGACTATCTTAGTTTCCTGCAAAACTTTCAATTCGAGACAGCAGGGCCCTTGCTCATACCAAGAGCTCTGCATCTGACCCTCCTGCTCCAAAGTACCATAGCATTTTTATGATTGGATCTTGTAGAACTGCACGAGCCTGATCGAACGCGCCTATTCCCGTTGGGATTACTGTGGACTATCTTAGTTTCCTGCAAAACTTTCAATTCGAGACAGCAGGGCCCTTGCTCATACCAAGAGCTCTGCATCTGACCTCCTGCTCCAAAGTACCATAGCATTTTTATGATTGGATCTTGTAGAACTGCACGAGCCTGATCGAACGCGCCTATTCCCGTTGGGATTACTGTGGACTATCTTAGTTTCCTGCAAAACTTTCAATTCGAGACAGCAGGGCCCTTGCTCATACCAAGAGCTCTGCATCTGACCCTCCTGCTCCAAAGTACCATAGCATTTTTATGATTGGATCTTGTAGAACTGCACGAGCCTGATCGAACGCGCCTATTCCCGTTGGGATTACTGTGGACTATCTTAGTTTCCTGCAAAACTTTCAATTCGAGACAGCTAGGGCCCTTGCTCATACCAAAGAGCTCTGCATCTGACCCTCCTGCTCCAAAGTACCATAGCATTTTTATGATTGGATCTTGTAGAACTGCACGAGCCTGATCGAACGCGCCTATTCCCGTTGGGATTACTGTGGACTATCTTAGTTTCCTGCAAAACTTTCAATTCGAGACAGCAGGGCCCTTGCTCATACCAAAGAGCTCTGCATCTGACCCTCCTGCTCCAAAGTACCATAGCATTTTTATGATTGGATCTTGTAGAACTGCACGAGCCTGATCGAACGCGCCTATTCCCGTTGGGATTACTGTGGACTATCTTAGTTTCCTGCAAAACTTTCAATTCGAGACAGCTAGGGCCCTTGCTCATACCAAGAGCTCTGCATCTGACCCTCCTGCTCCAAAGTACCATAGCATTTTTATGATTGGATCTTGTAGAACTGCACGAGCCTGATCGAACGCGCCTATTCCCGTTGGGATTACTGTGGACTATCTTAGTTTCCTGCAAAACTTTCAATTCGAGACAGCAGGGCCCTTGCTCATACCAAAGAGCTCTGCATCTGACCCTCCTGCTCCAAAGTACCATAGCATTTTTATGATTGGATCTTGTAGAACTGCACGAGCCTGATCGAACGCGCCTATTCCCGTTGGGATTACTGTGGACTATCTTAGTTTCCTGCAAAACTTTCAATTCGAGACAGCAGGGCCCTTGCTCATACCAAGAGCTCTGCATCTGACCCTCCTGCTCCAAAGTACCATAGCATTTTTATGATTGGATCTTGTAGAACTGCACGAGCCTGATCGAACGCGCCTATTCCCGTTGGGATTACTGTGGACTATCTTAGTTTCCTGCAAAACTTTCAATTCGAGACAGCAGGGCCCTTGCTCATACCAAGAGCTCTGCATCTGACCCTCCTGCTCCAAAGTACCATAGCATTTTTATGATTGGATCTTGTAGAACTGCACGAGCCTGATCGAACGCGCCTATTCCCGTTGGGATTACTGTGGACTATCTTAGTTTCCTGCAAAACTTTCAATTCGAGACAGCAGGGCCCTTGTTCATACCAAGAGCTCTGCATCTGACCCTCCTGCTCCAAAGTACCATAGCATTTTTATGATTGGATCTTGTAGAACTGCACGAGCCTGATCGAACGCGCCTATTCCCGTTGGGATTACTGTGGACTATCTTAGTTTCCTGCAAAACTTTCAATTCGAGACAGCAGGGCCCTTGCTCATACAAAGAGCTCTGCATCTGACCCTCCTGCTCCAAAGTACCATAGCATTTTTATGATTGGATCTTGTAGAACTGCACGAGCCTGATCGAACGCGCCTATTCCCGTTGGGATTACTGTGGACTATCTTAGTTTCCTGCAAAACTTTCAATTCGAGACAGCAGGGCCCTTGCTCATACCAAGAGCTCTGCATCTGACCCTCCTGCTCCAAAGTACCATAGCATTTTTATGATTGGATCTTGTAGAACTGCACGAGCCTGATCGAACGCGCCTATTCCCGTTGGGATTACTGTGGACTATCTTAGTTTCCTGCAAAACTTTCAATTCGAGACAGCTAGGGCCCTTGCTCATACAAAGAGCTCTGCATCTGACCCTCCTGCTCCAAAGTACCATAGCATTTTTATGATTGGATCTTGTAGAACTGCACGAGCCTGATCGAACGCGCCTATTCCCGTTGGGATTACTGTGGACTATCTTAGTTTCCTGCAAAACTTTCAATTCGAGACAGCAGGGCCCTTGCTCATACCAAGAGCTCTGCATCTGACCCTCCTGCTCCAAAGTACCATAGCATTTTTATGATTGGATCTTGTAGAACTGCACGAGCCTGATCGAACGCGCCTATTCCCGTTGGGATTACTGTGGACTATCTTAGTTTCCTGCAAAACTTTCAATTCGAGACAGCAGGGCCCTTGCTCATACCAAGAGCTCTGCATCTGACCTCCTGCTCCAAAGTACCATAGCATTTTTATGATTGGATCTTGTAGAACTGCACGAGCCTGATCGAACGCGCCTATTCCCGTTGGGATTACTGTGGACTATCTTAGTTTCCTGCAAAACTTTCAATTCGAGACAGCAGGGCCCTTGTTCATACAAAGAGCTCTGCATCTGACCCTCCTGCTCCAAAGTACCATAGCATTTTTATGATTGGATCTTGTAGAACTGCACGAGCCTGATCGAACGCGCCTATTCCCGTTGGGATTACTGTGGACTATCTTAGTTTCCTGCAAAACTTTCAATTCGAGACAGCAGGGCCCTTGCTCATACCAAAGAGCTCTGCATCTGACCCTCCTGCTCCAAAGTACCATAGCATTTTTATGATTGGATCTTGTAGAACTGCACGAGCCTGATCGAACGCGCCTATTCCCGTTGGGATTACTGTGGACTATCTTAGTTTCCTGCAAAACTTTCAATTCGAGACAGCAGGGCCCTTGCTCATACCAAGAGCTCTGCATCTGACCCTCCTGCTCCAAAGTACCATAGCATTTTTATGATTGGATCTTGTAGAACTGCACGAGCCTGATCGAACGCGCCTATTCCCGTTGGGATTACTGTGGACTATCTTAGTTTCCTGCAAAACTTTCAATTCGAGACAGCAGGGCCCTTGCTCAACCAAAGAGCTCTGCATCTGACCCTCCTGCTCCAAAGTACCATAGCATTTTTATGATTGGATCTTGTAGAACTGCACGAGCCTGATCGAACGCGCCTATTCCCGTTGGGATTACTGTGGACTATCTTAGTTTCCTGCAAAACTTTCAATTCGAGACAGCAGGGCCCTTGCTCATACCAAAGAGCTCTGCATCTGACCCTCCTGCTCCAAAGTACCATAGCATTTTTATGATTGGATCTTGTAGAACTGCACGAGCCTGATCGAACGCGCCTATTCCCGTTGGGATTACTGTGGACTATCTTAGTTTCCTGCAAAACTTTCAATTCGAGACAGCAGGGCCCTTGCTCATACCAAAGAGCTCTGCATCTGACCCTCCTGCTCCAAAGTACCATAGCATTTTTATGATTGGATCTTGTAGAACTGCACGAGCCTGATCGAACGCGCCTATTCCCGTTGGGATTACTGTGGACTATCTTAGTTTCCTGCAAAACTTTCAATTCGAGACAGCAGGGCCCTTGCTCATACCAAAGAGCTCTGCATCTGACCCTCCTGCTCCAAAGTACCATAGCATTTTTATGATTGGATCTTGTAGAACTGCACGAGCCTGATCGAACGCGCCTATTCCCGTTGGGATTACTGTGGACTATCTTAGTTTCCTGCAAAACTTTCAATTCGAGACAGCTAGGGCCCTTGCTCATACCAAGAGCTCTGCATCTGACCCTCCTGCTCCAAAGTACCATAGCATTTTTATGATTGGATCTTGTAGAACTGCACGAGCCTGATCGAACGCGCCTATTCCCGTTGGGATTACTGTGGACTATCTTAGTTTCCTGCAAAACTTTCAATTCGAGACAGCAGGGCCCTTGCTCATACCAAGAGCTCTGCATCTGACCCTCCTGCTCCAAAGTACCATAGCATTTTTATGATTGGATCTTGTAGAACTGCACGAGCCTGATCGAACGCGCCTATTCCCGTTGGGATTACTGTGGACTATCTTAGTTTCCTGCAAAACTTTCAATTCGAGACAGCAGGGCGCCTTGCTCATACAAAGAGCTCTGCATCTGACCCTCCTGCTCCAAAGTACCATAGCATTTTTATGATTGGATCTTGTAGAACTGCACGAGCCTGATCGAACGCGCCTATTCCCGTTGGGATTACTGTGGACTATCTTAGTTTCCTGCAAAACTTTCAATTCGAGACAGCAGGGCCCTTGCTCATACCAAGAGCTCTGCATCTGACCCTCCTGCTCCAAAGTACCATAGCATTTTTATGATTGGATCTTGTAGAACTGCACGAGCCTGATCGAACGCGCCTATTCCCGTTGGGATTACTGTGGACTATCTTAGTTTCCTGCAAAACTTTCAATTCGAGACAGCAGGGCCCTTGCTCATACCAAGAGCTCTGCATCTGACCCTCCTGCTCCAAAGTACCATAGCATTTTTATGATTGGATCTTGTAGAACTGCACGAGCCTGATCGAACGCGCCTATTCCCGTTGGGATTACTGTGGACTATCTTAGTTTCCTGCAAAACTTTCAATTCGAGACAGCAGGGCCCTTGCTCATACCAAAGAGCTCTGCATCTGACCCTCCTGCTCCAAAGTACCATAGCATTTTTATGATTGGATCTTGTAGAACTGCACGAGCCTGATCGAACGCGCCTATTCCCGTTGGGATTACTGTGGACTATCTTAGTTTCCTGCAAAACTTTCAATTCGAGACAGCAGGGCCCTTGCTCATACCAAAGAGCTCTGCATCTGACCCTCCTGCTCCAAAGTACCATAGCATTTTTATGATTGGATCTTGTAGAACTGCACGAGCCTGATCGAACGCGCCTATTCCCGTTGGGATTACTGTGGACTATCTTAGTTTCCTGCAAAACTTTCAATTCGAGACAGCAGGGCCCTTGCTCATACCAAGAGCTCTGCATCTGACCCTCCTGCTCCAAAGTACCATAGCATTTTTATGATTGGATCTTGTAGAACTGCACGAGCCTGATCGAACGCGCCTATTCCCGTTGGGATTACTGTGGACTATCTTAGTTTCCTGCAAAACTTTCAATTCGAGACAGCAGGGCCCTTGCTCATACCAAGAGCTCTGCATCTGACCCTCCTGCTCCAAAGTACCATAGCATTTTTATGATTGGATCTTGTAGAACTGCACGAGCCTGATCGAACGCGCCTATTCCCGTTGGGATTTACTGTGGACTATCTTAGTTTCCTGCAAAACTTTCAATTCGAGACAGCAGGGCCCTTGTTCATACCAAAGAGCTCTGCATCTGACCCTCCTGCTCCAAAGTACCATAGCATTTTTATGATTGGATCTTGTAGAACTGCACGAGCCTGATCGAACGCGCCTATTCCCGTTGGGATTACTGTGGACTATCTTAGTTTCCTGCAAAACTTTCAATTCGAGACAGCAGGGCCCTTGCTCATACCAAGAGCTCTGCATCTGACCCTCCTGCTCCAAAGTACCATAGCATTTTTATGATTGGATCTTGTAGAACTGCACGAGCCTGATCGAACGCGCCTATTCCCGTTGGGATTACTGTGGACTATCTTAGTTTCCTGCAAAACTTTCAATTCGAGACAGCTAGGGCCCTTGTTCATACAAAGAGCTCTGCATCTGACCCTCCTGCTCCAAAGTACCATAGCATTTTTATGATTGGATCTTGTAGAACTGCACGAGCCTGATCGAACGCGCCTATTCCCGTTGGGATTACTGTGGACTATCTTAGTTTCCTGCAAAACTTTCAATTCGAGACAGCAGGGCCCTTGCTCATACCAAGAGCTCTGCATCTGACCCTCCTGCTCCAAAGTACCATAGCATTTTTATGATTGGATCTTGTAGAACTGCACGAGCCTGATCGAACGCGCCTATTCCCGTTGGGATTACTGTGGACTATCTTAGTTTCCTGCAAAACTTTCAATTCGAGACAGCAGGGCCCTTGCTCATACCAAAGAGCTCTGCATCTGACCCTCCTGCTCCAAAGTACCATAGCATTTTTATGATTGGATCTTGTAGAACTGCACGAGCCTGATCGAACGCGCCTATTCCCGTTGGGATTACTGTGGACTATCTTAGTTTCCTGCAAAACTTTCAATTCGAGACAGCAGGGCCCTTGCTCATACCAAGAGCTCTGCATCTGACCCTCCTGCTCCAAAGTACCATAGCATTTTTATGATTGGATCTTGTAGAACTGCACGAGCCTGATCGAACGCGCCTATTCCCGTTGGGATTACTGTGGACTATCTTAGTTTCCTGCAAAACTTTCAATTCGAGACAGCAGGGCCCTTGTTCATACCAAAGAGCTCTGCATCTGACCCTCCTGCTCCAAAGTACCATAGCATTTTTATGATTGGATCTTGTAGAACTGCACGAGCCTGATCGAACGCGCCTATTCCCGTTGGGATTACTGTGGACTATCTTAGTTTCCTGCAAAACTTTCAATTCGAGACAGCATAGGGCCCTTGTTCATACAAAGAGCTCTGCATCTGACCCTCCTGCTCCAAAGTACCATAGCATTTTTATGATTGGATCTTGTAGAACTGCACGAGCCTGATCGAACGCGCCTATTCCCGTTGGATTTACTGTGGACTATCTTAGTTTCCTGCAAAACTTTCAATTCGAGACAGCAGGGCCCTTGCTCATACCAAGAGCTCTGCATCTGACCCTCCTGCTCCAAAGTACCATAGCATTTTTATGATTGGATCTTGTAGAACTGCACGAGCCTGATCGAACGCGCCTATTCCCGTTGGGATTACTGTGGACTATCTTAGTTTCCTGCAAAACTTTCAATTCGAGACAGCTAGGGCCCTTGTTCATACAAAGAGCTCTGCATCTGACCCTCCTGCTCCAAAGTACCATAGCATTTTTATGATTGGATCTTGTAGAACTGCACGAGCCTGATCGAACGCGCCTATTCCCGTTGGGATTACTGTGGACTATCTTAGTTTCCTGCAAAACTTTCAATTCGAGACAGCAGGGCCCTTGCTCATACCAAAGAGCTCTGCATCTGACCCTCCTGCTCCAAAGTACCATAGCATTTTTATGATTGGATCTTGTAGAACTGCACGAGCCTGATCGAACGCGCCTATTCCCGTTGGGATTACTGTGGACTATCTTAGTTTCCTGCAAAACTTTCAATTCGAGACAGCAGGGCCCTTGTTCATACCAAGAGCTCTGCATCTGACCCTCCTGCTCCAAAGTACCATAGCATTTTTATGATTGGATCTTGTAGAACTGCACGAGCCTGATCGAACGCGCCTATTCCCGTTGGGATTTACTGTGGACTATCTTAGTTTCCTGCAAAACTTTCAATTCGAGACAGCAGGGCCCTTGCTCATACAAAGAGCTCTGCATCTGACCCTCCTGCTCCAAAGTACCATAGCATTTTTATGATTGGATCTTGTAGAACTGCACGAGCCTGATCGAACGCGCCTATTCCCGTTGGGATTACTGTGGACTATCTTAATCTGACCCTCCTGCTCCAAAGTACCATAGCATTTTTATGATTGGATCTTGTAGAACTGCACGAGCCTGATCGAACGCGCCTATTCCCGTTGGGATTACTGTGGACTATCTTAGTTTCCTGCAAAACTTTCAATTCGAGACAGCAGGGCCCTTGCTCATACCAAAAGCTCTGCATCTGACCCTCCTGCTCCAAAGTACCATAGCATTTTTATGATTGGATCTTGTAGAACTGCACGAGCCTGATCGAACGCGCCTATTCCCGTTGGGATTACTGTGGACTATCTTAGTTTCCTGCAAAACTTTCAATTCGAGACAGCAGGGCCCTTGCTCATACCAAAAGCTCTGCATCTGACCCTCCTGCTCCAAAGTACCATAGCATTTTTATGATTGGATCTTGTAGAACTGCACGAGCCTGATCGAACGCGCCTATTCCCGTTTGGATTACTGTGGACTATCTTAGTTTCCTGCAAAACTTTCAATTCGAGACAGCAGGGCCCTTGCTCATACCAAAAGCTCTGCATCTGACCCTCCTGCTCCAAAGTACCATAGCATTTTTATGATTGGATCTTGTAGAACTGCACGAGCCTGATCGAACGCGCCTATTCCCGTTGGGATTACTGTGGACTATCTTAGTTTCCTGCAAAACTTTCAATTCGAGACAGCAGGGCCCTTGCTCATACCAAGAGCTCTGCATCTGACCCTCCTGCTCCAAAGTACCATAGCATTTTTATGATTGGATCTTGTAGAACTGCACGAGCCTGATCGAACGCGCCTATTCCCGTTGGGATTACTGTGGACTATCTTAGTTTCCTGCAAAACTTTCAATTCGAGACAGCAGGGCCCTTGCTCATACCAAAGAGCTCTGCATCTGACCCTCCTGCTCCAAAGTACCATAGCATTTTTATGATTGGATCTTGTAGAACTGCACGAGCCTGATCGAACGCGCCTATTCCCGTTGGGATTTACTGTGGACTATCTTAGTTTCCTGCAAAACTTTCAATTCGAGACAGCAGGGCCCTTGCTCATACCAAGAGCTCTGCATCTGACCCTCCTGCTCCAAAGTACCATAGCATTTTTATGATTGGATCTTGTAGAACTGCACGAGCCTGATCGAACGCGCCTATTCCCGTTGGGATTACTGTGGACTATCTTAGTTTCCTGCAAAACTTTCAATTCGAGACAGCAGGGCCCTTGCTCATACCAAGAGCTCTGCATCTGACCCTCCTGCTCCAAAGTACCATAGCATTTTTATGATTGAATCTTGTAGAACTGCACGAGCCTGATCGAACGCGCCTATTCCCGTTGGGTTTACTGTGGACTATCTTAGTTTCCTGCAAAACTTTCAATTCGAGACAGTAGGGCTCTTGTTCATACAAAGAGTTCTGCATCTGACCCTCCTGCTCCAAAGTACCATAGCATTTTTATGATTGCATCTTGTAGAACTGCACGAGCCTGATCGAACGCGCCTATTCCCGCTGGGATTACTGTGGACTATCTTAGTTTCCTGCAAAACTTTCAATTCGAGACAGATAGGGCCTTGTTCATACAAAGAGTTCTGCATCTGACCCTCCTGCTCCAAAGTACCATAGCATTTTTATGATTGGATCTTGTAGAACTGCACGAGCCTGATCGAACGCGCCTATTCCCGTTGGGATTACTGTGGACTATCTTAGTTTCCTGCAAAACTTTCAATTCGAGACAGATAGGGCCTTTGTTCATACAAAGAGTTCTGCATCTGACCCTCCTGCTCCAAAGTACCATAGCATTTTTATGATTGGATCTTGTAGAACTGCACGAGCCTGATCGAACGCGCCTATTCCCGTTGGGTTTCCTGTGGACTATCTTAGTTTCCTGCAAAACTTTCAATTCGAGACAGATAGGGCCCTTGTTCATACAAAAAGCTCTGCATCTGACCCTCCTGCTCCAAAGTACCATAGCATTTTTATGATTGGATCTTGTAGAACTGCACGAGCCTGATCGAACGCGCCTATTCCCGTTGGGATTACTGTGGACTATCTTAGTTTCCTGCAAAACTTTCAATTCGAGACAGATAGGGCCCTTGTTCATACAAAGAGTTCTGCATCTGACCCTCCTGCTCCAAAGTACCATAGCATTTTTATGATTGGATCTTGTAGAACTGCACGAGCCTGATCGAACGCGCCTATTCCCGTTGGATTTCCTGTGGACTATCTTAGTTTCCTGCAAAACTTTCAATTCGAGACAGATAGGGCCCTTGTTCATACAAAGAGCTCTGCATCTGACCCTCCTGCTCCAAAGTACCATAGCATTTTTATGATTGGATCTTGTAGAACTGCACGAGCCTGATCGAACGCGCCTATTCCCGTTGGGATTACCTGTGGACTATCTTAGTTTCCTGCAAAACTTTCAATTCGAGACAGCTAGGGCCCTTGTTCATACAAAGAGCTCTGCATCTGACCCTCCTGCTCCAAAGTACCATAGCATTTTTATGATTGGATCTTGTAGAACTGCACGAGCCTGATCGAACGCGCCTATTCCCGTTGGGATTACTGTGGACTATCTTAGTTTCCTGCAAAACTTTCAATTCGAGACAGCAGGGCCCTTGTTCATACAAAGAGCTCTGCATCTGACCCTCCTGCTCCAAAGTACCATAGCATTTTTATGATTGGATGTTGTAGAACTGCACGAGCCTGATCGAACGCGCCTACTCCCGTTGGATTTCCTGTGGACTATCTTAGTTTCCTGCAAAACTTTCAATTCGAGACAGCTAGGGCCCTTGCTCATACAAAGAGCTCTGCATCTGACCCTCCTGCTCCAAAGTACCATAGCATTTTTATGATTGGATCTTGTAGAACTGCACGAGCCTGATCGAACGCGCCTATTCCCGTTGGGATTTACTGTGGACTATCTTAGTTTCCTGCAAAACTTTCAATTCGAGACAGATAGGGCCTTGTTCATACAAAGAGTTCTGCATCTGACCCTCCTGCTCCAAAGTACCATAGCATTTTTATGATTGGATCTTGTAGAACTGCACGAGCCTGATCGAACGCGCCTATTCCCGTTGGATTTCCTGTGGACTATCTTAGTTTCCTGCAAAACTTTCAATTCGAGACAGATAGGGCCCTTGTTCATACAAAGAGCTCTGCATCTGACCCTCCTGCTCCAAAGTACCATAGCATTTTTATGATTGGATCTTGTAGAACTGCACGAGCCTGATCGAACGCGCCTATTCCCGTTGGATTTACTGTGGACTATCTTAGTTTCCTGCAAAACTTTCAATTCGAGACAGATAGGGCCTTTGTTCATACAAAGAGTTCTGCATCTGACCCTCCTGCTCCAAAGTACCATAGCATTTTTATGATTGGATCTTGTAGAACTGCACGAGCCTGATCGAACGCGCCTATTCCCGTTGGGATTACTGTGGACTATCTTAGTTTCCTGCAAAACTTTCAATTCGAGACAGATAGGGCCCTTGTTCATACAAAGAGCTCTGCATCTGACCCTCCTGCTCCAAAGTACCATAGCATTTTTATGATTGGATCTTGTAGAACTGCACGAGCCTGATCGAACGCGCCTATTCCCGTTGGGATTACTGTGGACTATCTTAGTTTCCTGCAAAACTTTCAATTCGAGACAGATAGGGCCCTTGTTCATACAAAGAGTTCTGCATCTGACCCTCCTGCTCCAAAGTACCATAGCATTTTTATGATTGGATCTTGTAGAACTGCACGAGCCTGATCGAACGCGCCTATTCCCGTTGGATTTACTGTGGACTATCTTAGTTTCCTGCAAAACTTTCAATTCGAGACAGCTAGGGCCCTTGTTCATACAAAGAGCTCTGCATCTGACCCTCCTGCTCCAAAGTACCATAGCATTTTTATGATTGGATCTTGTAGAACTGCACGAGCCTGATCGAACGCGCCTATTCCCGTTGGGATTACTGTGGACTATCTTAGTTTCCTGCAAAACTTTCAATTCGAGACAGCTAGGGCCCTTGCTCATACAAAGAGCTCTGCATCTGACCCTCCTGCTCCAAAGTACCATAGCATTTTTATGATTGGATCTTGTAGAACTGCACGAGCCTGATCGAACGCGCCTATTCCCGTTGGGATTACTGTGGACTATCTTAGTTTCCTGCAAAACTTTCAATTCGAGACAGCTAGGGCCCCCCTTGCTCATACCAAGAGTTCTGGAGTTCTACCCCCCTGCTCTACCCCCCTCTCCAAAGTACCATAGCATTTTTATGATTGGATCTTGTAGAACTGCACGAGCCTGATCGAACGCGCCTATTCCCGTTGGGATTACTGTGGACTATCTTAGTTTCCTGCAAAACTTTCAATTCGAGACAGCTAGGGCCCTTGTTCATACAAAGAGTTCTGCATCTGACCCTCCTGCTCCAAAGTACCATAGCATTTTTATGATTGGATCTTGTAGAACTGCACGAGCCTGATCGAACGCGCCTATTCCCGTTGGGATTACTGTGGACTATCTTAGTTTCCTGCAAAACTTTCAATTCGAGACAGATAGGGCCCTTGTTCATACAAAGAGTTCTGCATCTGACCCTCCTGCTCCAAAGTACCATAGCATTTTTATGATTGGATCTTGTAGAACTGCACGAGCCTGATCGAACGCGCCTATTCCCGTTGGGATTACTGTGGACTATCTTAGTTTCCTGCAAAACTTTCAATTCGAGACAGCAGGGGCCTTGCTCATACAAAGAGCTCTGCATCTGACCCTCCTGCTCCAAAGTACCATAGCATTTTTATGATTGGATCTTGTAGAACTGCACGAGCCTGATCGAACGCGCCTATTCCCGTTGGGATTACTGTGGACTATCTTAGTTTCCTGCAAAACTTTCAATTCGAGACAGATAGGGCCTTGTTCATACAAAGAGTTCTGCATCTGACCCTCCTGCTCCAAAGTACCATAGCATTTTTATGATTGGATCTTGTAGAACTGCACGAGCCTGATCGAACGCGCCTATTCCCGTTGGGATTTACTGTGGACTATCTTAGTTTCCTGCAAAACTTTCAATTCGAGACAGATAGGGCCTTGTTCATACAAAGAGTTCTGCATCTGACCCTCCTGCTCCAAAGTACCATAGCATTTTTATGATTGGATCTTGTAGAACTGCACGAGCCTGATCGAACGCGCCTATTCCCGTTGGGATTACCTGTGGACTATCTTAGTTTCCTGCAAAACTTTCAATTCGAGACAGCTAGGGCCCTTGTTCATACAAAGAGCTCTGCATCTGACCCTCCTGCTCCAAAGTACCATAGCATTTTTATGATTGGATCTTGTAGAACTGCACGAGCCTGATCGAACGCGCCTATTCCCGTTGGGATTACTGTGGACTATCTTAGTTTCCTGCAAAACTTTCAATTCGAGACAGATAGGGCCTTGTTCATACAAAGAGTTCTGCATCTGACCCTCCTGCTCCAAAGTACCATAGCATTTTTATGATTGGATCTTGTAGAACTGCACGAGCCTGATCGAACGCGCCTATTCCCGTTGGGATTACTGTGGACTATCTTAGTTTCCTGCAAAACTTTCAATTCGAGACAGATAGGGCCCTTGTTCATACAAAGAGTTCTGCATCTGACCCTCCTGCTCCAAAGTACCATAGCATTTTTATGATTGGATCTTGTAGAACTGCACGAGCCTGATCGAACGCGCCTATTCCCGTTGGGATTACTGTGGACTATCTTAGTTTCCTGCAAAACTTTCAATTCGAGACAGATAGGGCCCTTGTTCATACCAAAGAGTTCTGCATCTGACCCTCCTGCTCCAAAGTACCATAGCATTTTTATGATTGGATCTTGTAGAACTGCACGAGCCTGATCGAACGCGCCTATTCCCGTTGGGATTACCTGTGGACTATCTTAGTTTCCTGCAAAACTTTCAATTCGAGACAGCTAGGGCCCTTGTTCATACCAAAGAGTTCTGCATCTGACCCTCCTGCTCCAAAGTACCATAGCATTTTTATGATTGGATCTTGTAGAACTGCACGAGCCTGATCGAACGCGCCTATTCCCGTTGGGATTACTGTGGACTATCTTAGTTTCCTGCAAAACTTTCAATTCGAGACAGCTAGGGCCCTTGCTCATACAAAGAGCTCTGCATCTGACCCTCCTGCTCCAAAGTACCATAGCATTTTTATGATTGGATCTTGTAGAACTGCACGAGCCTGATCGAACGCGCCTATTCCCGTTGGGATTACTGTGGACTATCTTAGTTTCCTGCAAAACTTTCAATTCGAGACAGATAGGGCCTTGTTCATACAAAGAGTTCTGCATCTGACCCTCCTGCTCCAAAGTACCATAGCATTTTTATGATTGGATCTTGTAGAACTGCACGAGCCTGATCGAACGCGCCTATTCCCGTTGGGATTACCGTGGACTATCTTAGTTTCCTGCAAAACTTTCAATTCGAGACAGATAGTGCCTTGTTCATACAAAGAGTTCTGCATCTGACCCTCCTGCTCCAAAGTACCATAGCATTTTTATGATTGGATCTTGTAGAACTGCACGAGCCTGATCGAACGCGCCTATTCCCGTTGGGATTACTGTGGACTATCTTAGTTTCCTGCAAAACTTTCAATTCGAGACAGATAGGGCCCTTGTTCATACAAAGAGTTCTGCATCTGACCCTCCTGCTCCAAAGTACCATAGCATTTTTATGATTGGATCTTGTAGAACTGCACGAGCCTGATCGAACGCGCCTATTCCCGTTGGGATTACTGTGGACTATCTTAGTTTCCTGCAAAACTTTCAATTCGAGACAGATAGGGCCTTGTTCATACAAAGAGTTCTGCATCTGACCCTCCTGCTCCAAAGTACCATAGCATTTTTATGATTGGATCTTGTAGAACTGCACGAGCCTGATCGAACGCGCCTACTCTCGTTGGATTTCCTGTGGACTATCTTAGTTTCCTGCAAAACTTTCAATTCGAGACAGCAAGGCCCTTGCTCATACCAAGAGCTCTGCATCTGACCCTCCTGCTCCAAAGTACCATAGCATTTTTATGATTGGATCTTGTAGAACTGCACGAGCCTGATCGAACGCGCCTATTCCCGTTGGGATTACTGTGGACTATCTTAGTTTCCTGCAAAACTTTCAATTCGAGACAGATAGGGCCTTGTTCATACAAAGAGTTCTGCATCTGACCCTCCTGCTCCAAAGTACCATAGCATTTTTATGATTGGATCTTGTAGAACTGCACGAGCCTGATCGAACGCGCCTACTCTCGTTGGATTTCCTGTGGACTATCTTAGTTTCCTGCAAAACTTTCAATTCGAGACAGATAGGGCCCTTGTTCATACAAAGAGTTATGCATCTGACCCTCCTGCTCCAAAGTACCATAGCATTTTTATGATTGGATCTTTGTAGAACTGCACGAGCCTGATCGAACGCGCCTATTCCCGTTGGGATTACTGTGGACTATCTTAGTTTCCTGCAAAACTTTCAATTCGAGACAGATAGGGCCTTGTTCATACAAAGAGTTCTGCATCTGACCCTCCTGCTCCAAAGTACCATAGCATTTTTATGATTGGATCTTGTAGAACTGCACGAGCCTGATCGAACGCGCCTATTCCCGTTGGGATTACTGTGGACTATCTTAGTTTCCTGCAAAACTTTCAATTCGAGACAGATAGGGCCCTTGTTCATACCAAAGAGTTCTGCATCTGACCCTCCTGCTCCAAAGTACCATAGCATTTTTATGATTGGATCTTGTAGAACTGCACGAGCCTGATCGAACGCGCCTATTCTCCGTTGGGATTACTGTGGACTATCTTAGTTTCCTGCAAAACTTTCAATTCGAGACAGATAGGGCCTTTGTTCATACAAAGAGTTCTGCATCTGACCCTCCTGCTCCAAAGTACCATAGCATTTTTATGATTGGATCTTGTAGAACTGCACGAGCCTGATCGAACGCGCCTATTCCCGTTGGGATTACTGTGGACTATCTTAGTTTCCTGCAAAACTTTCAATTCGAGACAGATAGGGCCTTGTTCATACAAAGAGTTCTGCATCTGACCCTCCTGCTCCAAAGTACCATAGCATTTTTATGATTGGATCTTGTAGAACTGCACGAGCCTGATCGAACGCGCCTATTCCCGTTGGGATTACCTGTGGACTATCTTAGTTTCCTGCAAAACTTTCAATTCGAGACAGATAGGGCCTTGTTCATACAAAGAGTTCTGCATCTGACCCTCCTGCTCCAAAGTACCATAGCATTTTTATGATTGGATCTTGTAGAACTGCACGAGCCTGATCGAACGCGCCTATTCCCGTTGGGATTACTGTGGACTATCTTAGTTTCCTGCAAAACTTTCAATTCGAGACAGATAGGGCCCTTGTTCATACAAAGAGTTCTGCATCTGACCCTCCTGCTCCAAAGTACCATAGCATTTTTATGATTGGATCTTGTAGAACTGCACGAGCCTGATCGAACGCGCCTATTCCCGTTGGGATTACTCTGTGGACTATCTTAGTTTCCTGCAAAACTTTCAATTCGAGACAGATAGGGCCTTGTTCATACAAAGAGTTCTGCATCTGACCCTCCTGCTCCAAAGTACCATAGCATTTTTATGATTGGATCTTGTAGAACTGCACGAGCCTGATCGAACGCGCCTATTCTCGTTGGATTTCCTGTGGACTATCTTAGTTTCCTGCAAAACTTTCAATTCGAGACAGATAGGGCCTTGTTCATACAAAGAGTTCTGCATCTGACCCTCCTGCTCCAAAGTACCATAGCATTTTTATGATTGGATCTTGTAGAACTGCACGAGCCTGATCGAACGCGCCTATTCCCGTTGGGATTTCCTGTGGACTATCTTAGTTTCCTGCAAAACTTTCAATTCGAGACAGCAAGGGCCCTTGTTCATACAAAGAGTTCTGCATCTGACCCTCCTGCTCCAAAGTACCATAGCATTTTTATGATTGGATCTTGTAGAACTGCACGAGCCTGATCGAACGCGCCTATTCCCGTTGGGATTACTTGTGGACTATCTTAGTTTCCTGCAAAACTTTCAATTCGAGACAGATAGGGCCTTGTTCATACAAAGAGTTCTGCATCTGACCCTCCTGCTCCAAAGTACCATAGCATTTTTATGATTGGATCTTGTAGAACTGCACGAGCCTGATCGAACGCGCCTATTCCCGTTGGGATTACTGTGGACTATCTTAGTTTCCTGCAAAACTTTCAATTCGAGACAGCTAGGGGCCTTGTTCATACAAAGAGCTCTGCATCTGACCCTCCTGCTCCAAAGTACCATAGCATTTTTATGATTGGATCTTGTAGAACTGCACGAGCCTGATCGAACGCGCCTATTCCCGTTGGGATTACTGTGGACTATCTTAGTTTCCTGCAAAACTTTCAATTCGAGACAGATAGGGCCCTTGTTCATACAAAGAGTTCTGCATCTGACCCTCCTGCTCCAAAGTACCATAGCATTTTTATGATTGATGATCTTGTAGAACTGCACGAGCCTGATCGAACGCGCCTATTCCCGTTGGGATTCCTGTGGACTATCTTAGTTTCCTGCAAAACTTTCAATTCGAGACAGCATGGCCCTTGTTCATACAAAGAGTTCTGCATCTGACCCTCCTGCTCCAAAGTACCATAGCATTTTTATGATTGGATCTTGTAGAACTGCACGAGCCTGATCGAACGCGCCTATTCCCGTTGGGATTACTGTGGACTATCTTAGTTTCCTGCAAAACTTTCAATTCGAGACAGAAAGGGCCTTGTTCATACAAAGAGTTCTGCATCTGACCCTCCTGCTCCAAAGTACCATAGCATTTTTATGATTGGATCTTGTAGAACTGCACGAGCCTGATCGAACGCGCCTATTCCCGTTGGGATTACTGTGGACTATCTTAGTTTCCTGCAAAACTTTCAATTCGAGACAGATAGGGCCTTGTTCATACAAAGAGTTCTGCATCTGACCCTCCTGCTCCAAAGTACCATAGCATTTTTATGATTGGATCTTGTAGAACTGCACGAG
>JAUCMV010000033.1:0-32536 GCA_030435675.1 Steinernema hermaphroditum | reverse complement strand
ACAGTGCGAAAATAGACGCGAATCAAAAATGGTGCATTTTCAACTTACCAACCCAATAGTATGCTTAAAGACATGAAATATGGATGCGAAAAAAATTGATTCGTGATTTTCTCATTTTTTTGTGACAAAATGCAGCAAAAGGCAGTTAGATAGAAATAATAAAATGAATGAAAAATTACGACCCCCGATGGGAATCGAACCCGGGTTTACCATCTGTCAAGCAAGATGGTAAACCCGGTTACCAATGAACTATTGAGACACGGACCAAGCACTGGCTTTGTCATACTATTATACGTTTTTACAGAAGGTTGATCATGATCATCATGAGGTCAGTTTTAATCGCAGTGTAATCGACGGCTGCCAATACTTTGACAAGGTGATCAGGACACCTTGCTTAGCCGCTTTCTGTAGCGCTGTGGATTTCAGTGTTGCGATTTGGTCATCTGTTATCTTTGCATTTCAACAATAACATATTTTCGAATCGGGAAAACTGTGAAAACTTAAATTTACACCCAGAGAAACAAGGAAAGCAAAAATAAAAAAAACTGTTTCCACTGGGATTCGAACCCGGAACCAAAATACGTGGTTCTGGAGTGTTACCCCTCGACCAACTGTACGCTTTCACTACGCCTGTATTAGAACAACATAACCACAATAGCAAATTTAGAAGTACATTTTTCTCGAAATCTACCCGGTATGGGCCGCTGATTTTTTGGGCGGTTACTACTCTCGGTAAGACCTACTCGTGCACCAAATTTCAGCTAAATCGGCGGGGGCCATGTTTGACACTTCCCTTGTCAGTAGGTACGCAAGGAAGAACTGGGCAACGACGTTTACGCTGCAGTGGTTGAGGTATTAAGATCAAGATGCAAGATCTATTACTAGAGCAGTCTGGCAATTTAGGGGACTTGTGACAGCTACTGTTCGGAAAAGGAGCGTTACCGCCGCATTGTTCAAAATGCGGTGCACTCCTACGAGTGCGATGCCTCGGGCAATCCGGATTTTGCAAAGTTCATAACAGAGTACAGTCGTAGTGCAGCCGATCAAGAACACCCGTTGCCCCACGAGCTCCGATCAGCTTCCGCTTTGCAAGCCTCCATGAACTACATCCTTCAAACAATGGCCAGCGGACATGTTTCGTCCCATGAAGCTGCGCAGTGGTATGACTTCGTGGAACAGGACGCGAGCAGTGCGGAAAGAACTCACGCAGCAGAAGATTATAAGCCATGTCGCTGTAGACATCCTGGAGAAGTGTTGCAGAATTCACATCTATGCTGCTCATCAGTTCTGCGAGGTGGAGCCTGGCGCGTTCGATCAGAAGATGAACACCGAGAATCTCTCAAAATGCCTGCAAAGTCTACGGCACATGTATGAGGACCTCGCTAAGAAGAACATTTTTCTGCCGTCGGAGGCCGAATTCCGCTGTTATGACGTCCTTCTGAACATCAGAGACTCTAACATCCTTCAACAGATGTATACTCTGAGGTCTGAGGTGCGTGAGTCCCAACCGTTGAAGTGGGCAGTACAAGTCTTTTTGGCCTTCAACACAAATAACTATGTCAAGTTCTTCCGACTCATCTGGTGTGAAGGAACGTATCTAGAGGTATCGCTGTTTCTTGGGGAAAAAAAGCTAATATCCACCTATATTAGGCATGCCTTCTACACCGTTTCTTTTTTGAAGTCAGAGCAAACGCGATAATAAGCATAACATCTGCTTATGCAAGAAAGGTAATACGAACTGTTTCAACCAGCTTTACATCTTCTGTTTCAGTACCCATTGTCGTCGCTCACCAATGTCTTGGCATTTGACGATGAAAATGGTGCTGTAGAGTTTATATCGCTGTTCGGCCTTTCATTGCTTGGCGACAGTCCGCCAAACATCGAAATTCGAAAAGACGTGGACATTCCCGCCCAAGTCCTGAAGAAGACTGTATGGATCGATGGAATGACCACCGAGTCCCTACTCGCAATTCTCAGTGGATCGGATGTGCCTGTGAACGTTCGCACACAAGTGGTAACGGACTCATTCGACAGCAAGACCAGTCGCTATGTGAACGATCCTGTCCTCGAAGACGCCTTCGCTCGTCTACAGAGCAGCGCTCCGCCTTCGCCAACCGACGCTCCTGCTCGTTCTCCGTTGAATTTCTTTGGTGCCGGTACTTCCAAAGGCGCAGAGCCTCCAAAGAGGGAGCCGCAAGCGCTGACGTCATTTAAGTTCCAAACAGGGTTCTCCTTCAACCCTATTAAAAAAGGGGACACAGCTCCGAAGCCACTGTCGTACTTGTTCAATGGCGAGCAACTAAAGCCGAAACCTTCTCAGAATGAAGTGTCAACTGCGTCCAAGACATTCAGTTTTGTGAAGCCTACGTTCTCGTTCACTACCGCGAAGCAGAAGGCTGTAAGTGTTATTGTCTACCAACTACGGCTACGTTTCTCGTTTCTAAGGACGAGCAAGAGAAGGAAAGGTTGCTGATGGCTAAGGCGGCTGACGAGAGGGCCGCTAAGCAAAAAGCGGAGGAAGCTGCTCGAGTGGCTAAGGAAAAAGAGATTGAGGCAGCGAAGAAGTAAGTTTGAAATCACTTATCTGTATGTTAAATGGTCGATTTATCTCAGAGAGGCTCAGATCAAGGAGACGATTGAGAAGAAGCTGCGCGAAAGAGCCGAAAAGATCGAACAGGCTAAGCAACAGCGAGAAAAGCTGATTGAAGAACTTAGCACAGCAATGTTTTCGAAATGCTTTGAATCGGCCACGGACACTGTCGTAGCCACTGCCAGTGAAATAACAATTTGGTAGGAGCTTGTTCTCTAAATACGTTAATAAATGTGCTATTTAGTGTTGCACACAAGGAAAGAAAAGAGAAGTTCGTACTGGATGTAGTTTCCCCTGTCGCCAATAAGTTGATTGAGGAAGTGGTTTCTGGACAGATAGATGAAATCTGTTCTTCTACCGTCGTGTTGGATGTAGTGCCCACTGTCAACAATAAGTTTATTGAAGAAGTGGTTTCTGTTCAAATAGATCAGATCTGTTCTTCTATCTTCAAGCACGATGTGGTGGATGTTTTAAATGATCTCAGGGAAATTAGCGAGCGGATTCTTATCACAAGGTCAGTACTTCTTCTTTGAATCGTATGCTGACTTCACTCGCTAGAAAACGGAGATGGGACCGCTTTGGCACATACTTTGAAAATATGAACCGTGGGATCCAGTTCGAGCAACCCGTTGAGCTGGGCTACGGGGACCGTTTTATGCTGACCCTGCTGGTGCTACCAAGATATTAGATGAAATTGTAATAGAATGGTTCCTAGTAGAATCTCTTTATCGAAGTTTGTAGGTCCGACGCAGGACGGCTGAAGAGAATGCGATGAACAAGCCCCTGATAAGAGAAATTGCTGTGCACTGGAGGGAATGGGCTCATAGACAACGGATGCTGAGAGAAAGCAGACTCAGCCTGCCGGCCCTTCCAGAGTTCAAGTTTGGGAATGAGAGGAACTGCATGAAGCCCTTCAAACCGAGCATGTTTTACGCCCCTCCTTTCAATGAACCTGCAGCATCCTCGAACGGAGTTGTTATCAGCAAGCTCGGAAATGGATCTCACAAGGAGAACAAAGTCTTGCAACCTTCATCAGGTAAAATACCTTCGTTTTAACATTCATCGCAAACATTTTTACAGGTCAGAATCGGTATGACAAATCAATGGGCGACTCTGTTGTTGGAAATTATAACGGTAAGGGTGTTGATCTATCTGCGTCGTTCAGCCTGCTCAATGACTCTGTAGATGTCGATTAGATTAGCAATGACATCGTAAAGTGTTATCCAAGCATGCTTCATTTCGTCAGTGAGAAGGCCGCCGTTAGTTTCGCGCACAACTTGAACGACTGGTTCCACCATGTGCTGGAATTTACGGTCTTAGGTGCTTAGAACCATAATGACTACTTCTACCATAAGATGAGACTTGTGAATGTTCCATTTGATGTGCGCTTTGGCGATCCGCTTTAGGGAAGCTGTAAGCTTTGCATCGTCGTCCATGGCGTCTATGATGGTCCTCAGACCGGTCATGTAGACCTGTGCGTGTCTGCGAAGTTCTGGCGCGTACATTAACGCGCTATCGGGAATAGCACGGAATTGGGGCCAAATGTTCTTGTAGTTAGGGTAGTCAGAGAAGAGTCTGAGAGGGTATGCTAACCAGTCATGTACTTTAACCTACCGAATGAGTATATTCAGCGCATTGGGAATCGCCTGTTGCTCCATTTTTGTAAACGTCTCTTGATGATTTCTCTCTGGCGTTCGGTCAATCTGTTCGTTTGCGCGTAGATCTTTGCAACTGTAGCGATAGATATCACCAATCTTTTCGGTTTGTCAACTGCGCGTAGCGCACCGTATTAACAGCCAAACAACCAGAACTTACCTGTAGGATCCACGACCTGGGCGATGTCGGCGTTGCGTTTGCAGGTTGGTGTAGACCGCGTTGAACCGTTTTGGTATTCTACACGCTTAACGGTAGGTGGCTCTATTGTAGGGGTGGAAATATGGTTCGTGTCTTGACTGCGGCAAAGTATGCGATACATTTAGTCAGCTGTATAGCAAATAGTTAGCGCAATGAGTGAAGCAGCTCCTCAGCTCCACTTTTGAGACATTAGGGAGGGGAAATGGCGTTCAACACTACTTCAGCGCTAGCGCACTAATAGTTTCCTGTTAATCTTCCGGCTTGACATTGCGTTGGTGAATTGGGAGGTGTTATTTTAAGCATCCAGTTTCCAGATACGCAGAAGCATCATGCAGATCGATTACACAAACAACCTGCTTTAGATTTAGTTATTTCAGGTATGAAAATAATATGTGAGCCGAACCATGGAAGCGGACCGACAAAACGGGCAAGACTGCACTGAACCAATGGTGATATAATTACGGGTTTCCTGGTGTCTCTATTGTACAAATCGACCACCAAGGGTGTTAATGTTAATACCGGTAATGCTTAAAGATGTCCTTGAATAAAAAAGAAACTTTGCATCGCTATTCAATCACACATCCAGTAAAACGGTATTCTCATGGCGGCGTTTCTCAGTCCGTTATCTCTTGGGCAGTAACGATGACGACGTCGGTGCCCTTATGTTTAATTGATGACCGCCGTGTTGCTATCTTCACTGTGTGACGGTTGTCGTTTTCGTTGCAGAGTGCCGGAAGATGTGGATATGGTGTTTCCGGATACAACTTTTTCTAGGATGCTTAGGTTTTGTTAATGCATTCAAGGATTCTTTCTCTTCTACCAGATGTAAGTTCAATCGAAGTCAAATACACCTTCTCCCTCTGGTCCTTGATTAACGAAAAAAGATGATACATCGACTAAGAAAAACACAGCAATAAACTGAATGAATCCGAAGAACGCTTGGATCTTTTTCTAACGTAGAACCACTTTAGGCTTGTTTCCGATGTTACTATTGTCACCAAAACACATTGTTTTTATAGGAAAAGGTTTACAGTTGAAGGATTGCTGGATCCCTCCTTTTAAGAGCATATAATTATGGGTGAAATTTTGTACAAAAATAAATATAAATGCATTTTTTTCGCTCTGTCCCACGTCGGAATTACGGTTTATTTCAGCTCATTGAATCATCAGGAAAGAAATGCTGGGGATACGAGAAGGGCTGTTCATTTGAGAACAGCTACTCCGAAGGATCGACTTAGATGCCACAAGCCCAGTAGATGGTAGAAACCCAGTCACTTGTATGCCAGTTGCTTAAACTCTTCTGCTCTCTTCAGGCCTAGCGCTCGAACAAAAGAAGATCAGATGAACGCTTTCTTCGATCAAGCAGATTTCGGATATGTGCGCCAACGAATGGAATCCATGCAGCCTATTTGCTCTTCGAATAGAGAGGTATTCTGCCACCTTGGACACGCATCATACCCTTCATAGAGTGGCGCCTTTCTGAATGCACCGACCACCTACGCTTTTGTCGTGGTCGTAACATCCTCTTCGATTTCAAGAGTTTGAACGCAAAACGATCGAAAAGGTATCGCGACGATGTGATCCACGAGGGAGAAGTCGGAGGTGACTGTGATTCGTTCGACAAGGAGCTACTCCGGAAGCGCTCCGATGAGAAGAGTTATCTGCAGGAGTTGGTAGGTGCTTGATGGCATAAGTTTCACGTTTCTGCCGAGGCGAGAACTATCGAATATCGTTTTTACAAGCAAAGCTGAGCGACCGTCGGTGCTGTCGCCATTACGCTTGTTTTCCCCGAGTGGCTTCCCGAACGGCGATATTTTCTTTCATGTGATGGGAAAGGGGGCGAGGCTGGAAACGGAAATTGTGAGCTATTTGGACATTTAAAGGTTTTTTTACCATCTTATCAACATTCATCTTGAATATTTGTGAGAGTCACCAAAATTATGTGAAGGGGATAAAAGAGAGTTATCTGCAGAGTTGGTAGGTGCTTGATTACAGCCCCTCAAAGGGTGATAAAAATTTCCGTTTCCAAAAATATAATGTCGCCTGCTAGACTGTCGGACTTAATTTGTTTTTCTTCCAGGAAGTTGATTCTGGAATAACGATGAATTTCGTCTGAATTTTCGCACAATTCTGACCTTTGATCATCACAAGACGATTTCATTAGAGTGCTTCTGGGAGATGTGACATTTAGAGGACATAGAACAATACATCTTGCGAGACCTGAAAGTGTGACCAGTAGGCACATTTTTTCTATTTCTCCAGACGCTCAAGATTAGATTCCAAATCAAGTTTCCACCGATCTCATACATCTTCTGATTTCCTGAGAACTTATTCTCAAAAAAGCAATACAAAGAAAATCGAAAAAGGCGAAACCTAAATTTGGATGTTCAGGGATACGGTGTTTCAGTGTATGCTATTTTGCCTTGCTAGCTAACAAGCCCTAAACCGGAAATTATGTTTCCAACTTGCATTTTCAGGGGCCACGAACTCACAAATTTCGAATCTAGTAGCGAATATGCAGTTACTGACAAAAAACTGTGACATTATCTACGAAAGACCGACGATTCTGTTCAAGCTGGACGCGTCAGTTAACATGTACCACCACTTCTGCACTTCATAAACCTCTTTGCATCACAGTTCATTAATGGAACCTTCAACGACGACGTCGACATTGTGTGGTGGGAAACGGTAGATTCGCTCATTATTGTTTTTGAAGTTGCAAAACTATATTCAGCACTCCACTGGCTACCAAGATCGATACTTCGGTGCCACCTGGAAGGCCTTCTCTAAACACGCACCGCACGAACTCATTTCCTTGGATCAAAAGAGAGTTTGCTTCCGCAACGTCATGTTCCCTCTTTTGGCTCGACAGCGATTTGGTCTCTACTACAATATGCCTTTGGTTGGACTTTGTCTAAGAAGAATATGAAAACAAAATGAGCTCAGATTGAGGTTGTGAGGGTAGTGGTCTTCATGCATGCTTTCGCCCATCACCTATTGAACCGACTGAAAATCCCTCAGCACGGACCTCTTCTAGGAAAGCTGCGAATTACGATTTTGTCCAGAAGCACGCTTCATCGACGGATCAACAATGTCAATGAGGGGTACGTTTATTTTTTTGAACTCCTAGCTCCAGTTGAGATGGCTCTGATTTCCGCTCGTTTGTACGCCAATCGATGCGATGTCGGGTTCGTCATCCTCGAGTTTTTTCTTACTTGCTTGAGTTCGATGGGCACTAAGACGGTCTAAAACACTCGGCTTGATAAAATCGATTAAAGAGTAGACCAACCTGATGACCTAAGTTGGGTTGACTAATGAAATATCCTTTGGTCACCTGACCATCGCTTATGGAACGAAGGTTCTTGAACAATATGTAGAGAATGATCGCAGAAGTTGTGGCTAAAAAGCACAAGTCGTAGTCGTGTTTTTGGGCCTAGTTACCATACCGTATATGGGCGTTAGGATCATATGTAGACTGTACATGGCGACGCGGGTATTTGTGACTATCCGATTCGAGTTGAGGAGGTTGGCCTGGGTAAAATGCCACCCAGCTCCCCGAATCTGTTTGTCTTCCCGTAGACCAAGTAAGCTGTCCAAAAAAAACAACGCCACGCTTGCGATGAAACATAACTTGTGGTAACGCAGCATACAATCTTAATAGGTCGATCTTAATTAGGCGTATTCATACGACGTCAGGCGTACAAGCATGTATTCCATCGTTCGTCGTTTGATGAAGTAGAGAATGAGGCAAGTGTTGAGTGTGAAAAAGATCGCTGCGATAAGGGCAATGTTGTAGGGAGATCCATCGTAGAATAGGCAAATGATTGCGAAGATTAGCTGGAAGTTTACGTTTGCTTTTCGATGAGACTACAGTAATGACGGATGACTTACGAGCTGTATGGAGGCCCCCATTGAGATTAATGTGAGAATGAAGAGGGGACGCGAGTGGATGAGAAGAAGTCGGTTTGTGATCATCTGCTCCAACTAGAAGGATTACTGTATTACGGAGAACGTCATGATATTACAATAATGCTCAATTCAAGATTTAAAAAAAAGAAGAAAAATTCAGTTTTTGTGTATTTATTATATCTCTACGTTTCTCACGGAAAAGCAACGAAAAGTAGTTGAATGCTTCGATTTATAACTGAGATCCAAACCTTACATGGTATGACTGTGTCATCACAGTTCCTTTCGAAGTTTGACTTTCCATCATGGCTGCGGGTTGATGGATGTTTCTCGTTGTCCGCACTACAGGTCGTTCCTTAGCGCACAAAAACGCATGTACCGTACCTGTCGATTTTGTCGTTACGGTGTCGTCGGAAGCCTCTGTGGTCGTCGACTCGGTGAACTTTCGTTCGTAGTTGCCTTGAAGGCCGTAGGTGTCGCGATAGTAGATGGTTGGCGGAAAGGAACCCGTGTACTGAAACAAAGGCGTCGCGGTGATAAATGAGATATAGCTTCCGTGTTTGCAACGTCGAGCCGCACTTACCTGCTGAGCATTGTTTGTGCGATAGGCGACAGGAGGCGCTGCCATTAGCCGAAACGGTTTTTCGCTTCCGATGAGACGATACAGAGCGGGACGTCGTTGGAAGGGAGAGTAAAAGCGAATACGCGCTTTTACCGCATGAAATATAGTGCCGTCCTCGTCGCTGCTTTGATCAGCTCGTCTCGAACGCGGAGAGACAACGGCGGTTTGGAAGAAGGCCCTCCGTGACGAATAGTGTGGCGCGAGTGGCCTCCTCGGTGGTGGCCTGCGGCCCGATCGCCGACCTGTTCGGCTTTACACAACATCAAGCTAAAGGAAAGCGCCGAGGGCCGTGATTAAGTCAATATCGGTCAATAGGGCCTCATTACTCGCCTCTTTCAGTTGCTCGAGATTCTACGCGAAATACCAAATGTCGAAGCACAAGTCGTCGATTACAATGAGTAAGCCAATTACATTGTTCCCATAGGTACCTTAATCATGCTAATTTAGAAAAGTACCCTTCCTTAAGCAGCTCGAGATATCACACAATTCCGATATTTTCATCGGCATGCATGGAAGTGGACTGACCCATATGCTGTTTCTTCCTGACTGGGCTTCTGTCTTTGAAATGTAAGTGGTTTTTTCTACTATGGTAGTGTTTACTTAGTGATGCTAGTATAAGATATAAAGCGTCATGGATAACACTTTTAATTTCATACTGTCTTTTAAATGTATAATGTATTGGGTTGGTAAGTTGAAAATGCACCATTTTTGATTCGCGTCTATTTTCGCACTGTGTGATCCTTGGATCAGATGGAATAGTGCGTTCGTATGGGCGATTGGTTGACTTTCCAGTCGGTACGCTCCGATGCCCCACCTGCATGCCCTCCGCTTTCTTTGAATCCTTTTATATTCATGGTCCGCGAAGCACCACCTGGGCATCCGAAACACCGAACCTTCGACAACCTCTCCGAGGGACTATTTATTTGAAAGGCGGTATGCTGTCTTAGCTGCGCATACAGCAGGAGCTTAGCTTCCAAGCGCACACGCTGATCTCTTCTTGCAATGTCACAGTGAGAACAAATTCCAAGAAGATAAAAAATTTGCCCATAAAGCACTTGACCCGAAAGTAGTTAAACTTTTTGTTGATTTAACAAACTCCAGCTGGGGGTGTGCAGACAACATGGACGGCCAGCTAGGGTGCTTCAATGCCATAGTGGCTGATGCTCCGATGCCTTTGGCTACAAGTGGAAATCGGGAACTCCGATTTCTCACGACTCTCCGAGCCCTTGATCCGCCATCGCAACTCATTGACCCCTGCTTTTATTTGTATTTCTAAGTAAAAATCTTTTCCTTTATTTTTCGTGACTCTTGAGTTCAAGGGGGTTCTAGCCATATGATCCCCAGAACTACTTGAGGGTATGGATAAGGAAGAGAAGTCAACTATTGTGCTGCGGTCAGAACCAGGTTGAAAAGTAATGCTGCACTGTCTTATATGCGATATTATAGAAGCACGGGGCTGAAACGTATTTATAGGATAGAGCAATCTCTCAGCTATAGTTTGCGACTAACATCTAGAAAAACCTCGTTCTCTTATTCAAGATAAGGCAAGAGCTAGTAACTGGTTTTGGGATTTCAGCAGATCCAGCAGGAGCATGAATGTTTGATATTTTTGATTGCACACAAAACTGCTGCTCATCTTCAGCTGGGACTCAGGTACTTGTTATGCATGTAGGTCTCCCACAGCTCTATCGGGTACCTACTTGTGCGGTACTGTCGGAAACATCAACGAATAAATTGAGCCAAAGTTTGCAATGAGGTCAAAAACGGACAAAATGGAACTTTTCGACCCGGAATCTCTCCTGTTCTGCAGTGAAATGGCCAGACTTCTCGCCAGAAAGTGTACAGAGGCTGAGCACTTAAATGGTGAATACACCCATTGAAATCTGTGCCTTTGCAACAATAAGGATTCATTTTTAAAAATGGTGCATTTTCAACTTACCAACCCAATAGTTTTATCAAGGGTTCGCTAATCAGCGAACCCTTCATTCATGTCGCGATGTCATGTCACACTCAATCTATGTGGCTTATCGACAAAGTTGTACTAACTGTTTATGTTTCACAAGATCACATGACATTCAGCGTTCCACTCAACAAATGCATCTCAAGCACCTCTGAATGAATGTTGATTTAATCTAACAATCCTTTTAGATACAACTGCGACGACGAACACTGCTACAAAGATCTGGCTAGATTAAGAGGTGTTAAGTACTGGACGTGGACGAAGATGGACAAACTGCATGAAGAGTACGAAGGCCGGCATCCAACAGACAAAACTCCTCACAAGAAATTCACGAACTATTCATTTGACAAAGACGAGTTTCTAAGGATTGTCCTACAGGTTCAATAGCCTATACCAATTTGTTCCTCAGTTTTGTCTGATTTCAGATGATCGAGTACGTGCGTCGTCATCCTGAATTCGTCAAGCAACAGCGAATCCTCCGCCGAAGAGCCGCGGGAGCAGAACTGTGAACTCACTTGCCACTTCACTTAAATCTCATTTGTTTATTTTCTGGCTACTGCCCAATAAAGCGCCAATTGCAGGTGTTAGCCCTGAGCACCGTAGGAGAGCGCTTGAGTGGACCTAATACCTAATTGACTTATCATCGCTGACTCTTAACTTTCCCACTAATGGATCTTCATCCATCATCGCACGTGTCACGCACTTCATGCTCGTTCGTGACTGCTGCTGCTGATGGCCGGGGAGATGCTGCTGTTCTCCGTGCGTTCGGCACGGATTATCGCAACTCGACGGTGCCACGCGAGGTCGCAAATGTTTTTTTGGCGAACAGTGGAACAAGTGAAATGACAGATGAGTAGTATGCGGTTGGTAGATATATTACACAAAATTACACTCTACTGGATAGCTTTCTACGCCATTAACATATACAGAGATCATTACTCATTTTTCTTGGAGTCATGGTATAAAAAGCGATAGTATGATCAAAGAATTCATCGGAAAAGTCACTAATCATGCTTAGAGTCATTTTCACTTTATTACATATGGCTAAATGGCTGTGGCTTATGCGGACAGATGTAGAATACATGTGCGTATAGATTAAAAATGGGAAATTTATTTCCTTAGAACTTTTAGATCAGCGGATTGAACTTACACATTTATATCCTCTATAAGAATGTGTTTGAACGCTACACTTCGCTGACTAGTGTCTGTGTGTACCACTCGGACCGTTGATCACCTGAAGCTAAAATGAAAATTTGTGTTATGAAACGAGCAGACGATAAATTTGGATACCAAAAAACACACATTATGATGCGCTCACATCCATTAGTGCCGCTTCTGAAGACGAACAATATTTATCGAAAACATTCACTATGTGCAAATTGCATATCCAACGCCGAGATGCGAAATGAATTTTCTCAAAACGGAAATGTTTGTGACTTTGCCAACAGCGATCTTTCACCTGGCCTCCAAAGAACGATCGACTGACGGATAGCCCTCAAAAACGCAGAGAAATGTCATTTTACGGGGGACATGCATAGAACTTGTTGATGACAAACTACGAGACTTATTCGAGATACCATAGATGATGAGCTGTTTGGGTGTAAGTTGACGACTGGTTGCGTAACGGAATGAGTGCACACGGGACAGAGCACTAATTACGAGCTTAGCGCGTCCCAAGTCGACCTCGTTTTCTGGTGTAAGTTGAGACGACCGAAAACTTTTCGATGAGAGCGCAGCTGATGGGATAGGTCAACATACGGATTTGAGTAATTTGAAGTGTAAATACTCGTAATTTTGGTCAAGCTATTGGATTTCCGGGTTTATGTGAGTCATGCGATAGGGTGCTTAATGACTGTACATACATAGTGTACAGCACCAACGTTTGTAAGATATACTACGGTAGCTGTCAAATACGGTCACCCACATACAGAACTCTTTGTTTTCTCTAATTTTTATTATAAATAAATTGTGCGTAATTTCACTTCCCGCCAATCTTCTTAAGTGGAAAAAAGGATGTGATCTGGACCGTCGCCTTTCTGCCAAACTCAACTACATTTGCTCATAGAAAAACTGTCGCTCATTATTTGTTATCCTAATCCAGTAAAATCCAAATCTCTAACCAGTTCATGTAATACCTCTCTCCCTCGTGCACACAGAAGCAGACAATGCGCAGATGGGCTCTCTCAAAGCACTTAACTCTGTTGTCCTAATCAGGAGATAATACCGTATTCCTACTCCCGCGCGCCGCGCCTTGTTTGCTCAGCTCGAGGACAGGACACGCTGTTGCATAAGCAGGAGACTCCAAATCGCACCCTTGTTGCGCACTCCTTCCTTCCTTCCGAATCCGAATCCGCGTAATCATGGGTTTACCTCCCTCCGAGATTCCATTTTAGCACATCCGAACTGTGGCCTCTCTTTTTGCACTTCATCCTTGTTGTCACAGAATGTCAGCGGTGACCTGTCCTCACCTGGGCCCGCCCCCGCGGTGGCGAGTAAGGCAAGGCTTGAAGTCACCATGACCAATGTTTGGATTCGGTAGCCGCGTAATCCAATTAAAACTTGCCTCTCCTATTCCAAAGCTACTGCAGAGTGAATGTCGAGCGCATCTCTTCTGTTAGTCGTCGTTCGAGTTCTTTTGATCTTTAAGGGTTGGTTAGCTACCACGAAGGATTTGGTATGTAAGGTATTTACTGTTAAGGAACGCGTAAACAAACGGTACATATCTTCATTTAAAAGCTTACAAAACTAGCTTGAAGGGTTAGGCTACACTTTCGGACAACTGCATTATTTATTTTGGTCTCATATTTGATATGATTCTTTGCTGGAGCACACTTTGTGATGTCCCAAAAGATTCGAAAGGTGTTGGTTGTCCTTTCCAACTGATCAACTGATTCATTCTCTTAAAATTTAAACTCTTAAAAAAATTCTCCGCATTCTCTTAAAATCCGGCAAAGCAAAGGCGTGAAACGACTCGGTTCTTACAAAGTGGTTTCTTCGTCACTTTGTCACTTACCTATTGTCTTCCGTTTTGCACATTTTCGAAAGATTAGCGGGAAGCGTTTGTCTAACGTCCGCCGTCTTTGATGTTGCAACGACTTTGCCGCGCGCGATGTTTTTTGACAGAATCGCGTCGTGTTAATCCGGTGGTGTCGTACATTTTGACGCCCCCAATTGGAACAGTTCCGACTTAGTGCCGGCCCCGGCGTGGGTTCTGATTCCGTTCGAACTGCCTTATTTGGATTCCCACTGCTCTCTATCTGATCGTTCCTCTTTTGTTTGCTTATGTTGACAATGGGACAAACGGTCGAAAGTGCGAAAGTGAAAGCGCTCTGCCCAGCTATAATTAACACGTTAGGCGATCTAATCGAGTAAGCCATTTGTTCTTTCAGATAGACGACATGCTTTCTGATTTGCCATCGCTTCCAACTGTCCACTCTGGACGATTCAGTTCGATGGAAGTGCTAAGTGATTACGGTACGATGTCCAATGGGTCTTGCGATGAGGATGGGAGTTCGCATTCGTCCGGAGACGAGATTGAGCTCAGCATTGGGATGTGTCCTAAGTGCCGGAATATGTTTGAATCTGTAAGTATATGTGCACAGAGCTTTGTTGCTTAACTTTATCGAATTCACGGTTTCTGTCCATGCCATATTCTTCTTGTTTTAGCCCGTCAGTCTGCAGTGCGGCCACTCCCTATGCCGAGAGTGTTCCCAGCAGGTTCTTGATAAAACGCTCAGCAGTGGACGAAGCTCTCGAAGCTCAAATCACAGACCCAGAGTCCGCATGGGCCTCAGCAGTTACAGTAGCCTCGACGTTCGAACATCGATTTCCGTCCGAAAAAATCAGCTGCCTTTCAAAAACGCCTCCTCTCCGACTTTTCTGAGTCCGGGTTGTCCCGTTTGCAACGAACCTCCTAAAACAGTAGGTGCCAAACTAATAAGATCACCATTCAACAATCCATTTAGGTACCACCAGTACCAAACTACGCCCTTCAGAAGATTCTTGAAGCGCTAAAGATGAGGTGCAACTACACTACTCAATTCAACGCCATGAAGCCCCTGCCCATGATTCCTCGCACTCCTAGCCATCCCAGTAGTATTAAAGAAGTAAACATCGGGATCATTGGAGGGTCGAAGACAGGAAAAACTCAGCTGAGACACTGTCAGCTTCTAAATGGAGTCTTCTTCCCATCATACGATGGATCAAACATGCAGTATATGATCAATCTTGTCGAGGTTTGCAAAGCGATTGAGAACCCTCTTGATAATAGCTTTGCAGAATCCCGACCTGGAATCCGTCGATGGAATTGTAATCGTGTACTCAGTTACGAAAGAGAGCTCTTTAAACTACGCATCAAAGGCCCTTGTCAGTCATCAGTTAGCTAAAAAAGTGTGTCATTTTTCACTTTATAGTCGCTTTTCGCCCAGGCACCAATAAAGATAACTTCTGTAAACTTTACGAATTTAGATCCCCTGCATACTTGTCGGAAACAAAACGGACAAAATCTATAGAAGACAAGTGGACGCAGTCGACGCTCAGTCCATAGCCCGTCAGCTTGGATGTCCTTTCCGTGAAGTGAGTGCGCGGTGCAACGACGGTGTCAGTGACGTGAGTTCTTATCTCTCTTCGCATCCTCTTATCACACCCATTTTCAGTGTTTCGTGGAACTCCTTCGCCTCATCGACGCGCGCGTGTGATAATCACAGAATTTTATATCTTTATCATAGTCTCAATGAAATAAAGTGACCTTTTTCATCCCCTTTCCTTTGTACAAACACCACCAGCGATCATGGTCCCGCAACGCATTGCCTGATATCGTACCGTTTCAACTAGTTGCTCTCATGTTATGGCGGGATGATTATGAGTACATTTTTTTGCAAAGACGACTGGTTCCGCTCGTCGCTAAAGACGCTTCGACGGAGTGACCATTCCTCGTTTCAGTTCAAATGTGATGGCGGAGCGAGGAGACGAACCTTCGGAGCAACAGATGCCTCGACAGCTCAATTTGATGCAGTACGTGGACGGTTCCGAGGAGGTCGTTCGATATTTGAATTTTCGAATGTTCTTTTGCAAGTTTCAGGGATTAGAAGGTACTGTCAGTGTTGATGCTGATGCCTTCTTCGAGAAAGGGGCCGACAGAGCCGGGCTCAATGGCCAGATCGCCGGAAAACGCGGCGCTCTCTTCCAGCTCCCTGTATATAGTTCGCAGCAGATCTATCAGGTGGGTGACGTGGTCAGTCGAAAAAACCGAAAATGTCACTTTGACAACAGGTTATTTATATCATGTACTCCTTCATTTTGCGTGTGCCGATCGTCTGTACCGTTTTATTCTTGCCTAGCTTCCAATTAATTTCCATCCGTGCCAGTTAAACCGCTCAAAAATATTTACTTTGTTAAAGTAGCGACTACTTCTATATGAGATGCAGCTCCCCAGCTAGCTTAAGAAGATAAGAGTCGTTTTGAACATCTCCTGAAAAAAGAAACTGTGGATTCTAATTTTTATAATATGATATAAGAAGCTTATAGGATTTGGTCATTCATCTCGGAGATCCTACGATCTCTTGTAACTTGCATGTCCAATTCTACAAGTAGCCTTAGGTGTCTGTCATATTAAACGAAGATATGATCGACGAAAAGAGACAATCGTACATGTACGTTTTTGAAGCAACCCGGTCAAGGAACAGTATTGCGCCGAGTCGTCGTCCCAAAGCAATCTCAACCCCAACCTTCATCCTCATCCGCGGATACAGCCTACAACAAGCCAAAGCAGGTTGGTGCATCAAAATAAACGCCGATTATTTAATTTGCTCTCTAGGTCTTTCGAATAAATAGAACGACAGGCGAAGCCGTCCCCATGCGCGGTCTTTCAGGAGTCATGAGAGCACCGGCTCGGGATACACGTCTTATGGAAACGGTCAGATTTGTTTATTCAACCGTCAACAAAGTTTATTTCAGCAAAACACGCTCTACCGTAACCAATCCACACCCTATAGTCCTTACGCCCAGTCAACATCGTCCTCGACGTATTCAGGCGATGAATTCCCCAACGACATGATGGAGCTGGTCCCCTCAAGATCGTTCACGCCGTCGTACATCCCCCCACCAAAACCCCAGCCAAAGTAGATCTATTTAAATGTTTGCATAAAATAACGAGATCTTCTTCAGGAAAAAGCTCCCCGCTGGTGCTAAAAAACCATGCAATTGCAACAAATCCATGTGCTTGAAACTCTACTGCGACTGCTTCGCCAATGGCGAATTTTGTCGCGACTGCAACTGCAAAGACTGCCATAATAACCTCGACCATGAAGCTGAAAGGAGCCGAGCGGTCAAAGCTTCTTTAGAGAGGAACCCCAATGCCTTCAAACCAAAGATAGGTATGTCCCGTCTGATGCATCTCTGAATGATGATTCAAATCTTAAATTAGGTCTCTTAACAAAGGGAAAGAGTGATGTCGAACGTCTTCACCAGAAAGGCTGTCATTGTAAAAAATCTAACTGTCTCAAAAACTACTGCGAATGCTTCGAGGTATAGAAGTTACAAAACGTTTATCATCATTACCTTCAACTGCTTCTAGGCCAAAGTTCCTTGCACAGATCGATGTAAATGCACAAGCTGTCGAAACACCGAATCGGACAGAGCTTTGCGACAACAAGACCAGAAGCAAACGCTGCAGGCAACGGCAACTTCCAGTCAGGCGGCGCCGATGGTCAAAAGTCTTCTCAACGGATTTCACATCAGCGATGAAGAGATAGAGTCTAATCCTGACATGCCTGCGGATCCGAAGTCGTAAGTAGAGTTCGATTTCTTAATTAAGCCGATATTGATCAGCAATTTCCAAAAATTTAAAAGATTCTGATTCGCGTTTGTAAGACAGAGAAACGTCGGAAACACCCAGTCGCAGTTGAGTTAACCGAAGTGACGAAGAGAACTACATAAATATATTACTATCTTTCACCCAAAAAATGTGTTCGAACACCAATTACGATGACTAAGCAACTGTGTGACTATATTCTGATAGTGGAGAATATTGGGTACCATTCGTTAAGACCTGCGTTTATTAAAACCGCAAATTTTAGATTCCCTTGGTTCTACCTGACTGATGAAGTAGTGGAGGCAACGGCCCTTTGCCTGATAGCTCGCCTCGAGGAAGCGGTTAGTAAATAAACAAGTTTGAATATGTGTGCTCATGATTCGGTTCAGGAAGGAAAAACGGAAACAGCTGAGCTGGAACGGTTTGTTCTGAAGGAGTTCGCCCGCTGCCTCGAGCAAATCATCGAAAACGCTGCAGCACACGGCAGAGGAGGTGGAGGTGAGGGCTTAAGACTGCCTCAAATCGGGTCTATCACGCCGGCAATGCCGATGATCACCATAAAGCAAGAGGAAGAAGACGACGAAGATATCAAAATAGAGGTCGAGCAATGAAGGGTATTTATGTCATAAATGGTACGAACGCAAATGTTTGCCACTGACATCTATTGAATTAAAAGTGTCATTCTTCTGTATGCCTTCGTACGTCATTCCTGGTATCTCGGTATAAAAGAGTAACTCTAGTGGCAGATAAGTTCATGCGTCTACTGTGATTTCACGGAGAAAAAAATGAGAAAAGCTCCTGCTGGTTAGATCATGTATAGAATACCACTCACAAGAGAGACCCACAACAGTCACACAATGGACTCGAGACGATTAAAGGACTTCAGGCGATATTGTCCGCATAGATATTGAAGAACTTCCACTATTGTGGCGCAAACAAACAAACCGCAAACTTTCCTTCCTTCCGAGTACAGTAGTTTTTGAATAATTCGATTGCATTCAAATCATGTCAATATTTGCCGCGATAATGAAGAGCTGCAAAACAAACGGGAACTTGACGGTGTTGTTTTTCTATTTTACGACATGTACCTTTTATAAATAAAGGGTCTCCTTTGCAGGCATATATTCGTTTTCTGGTGAACCATTTTCCTCTTTCTCTTTGATCATAAAAACTTGCACCTCTGAATTTTCTTTCAATTCCACTTCAGTTGGGTCTCTTCCAGTTCAACTTCATTTTCGAAAAAAGATCAACCAGATGCAAAGTGCAGAAAGTTCACTCTGTACCGTAAATTACGCGGACAGACTACTGTTGGGACTTGTCAGTTCGCAACGGACGTCCAAAAGTAACCGTTTCCATCTTTAGACGTTGTCACTCATGTGGTTATCGTTCATCTTCACGGAGAACGAGTCATAATGCATCATCGGTTAGATCTGAACAGGAAGCTGCGTGCAAACTTGTCACAAGGACTTTGGAGTCTTTGGTAGTATAGAGTCCTTGGATTGTTGCGTACGACGTGCCACAAAAAAGGTATGTAGATAAAAGTCTAGAAAACAAACCAAAATTCAAAGCGCTCATTCTGTCAACATTACTTCGAGGTTCCGCCGACTGAACTCACGTTGTGAAGGTCTGGAAAATGACTTTCTATGCTTCTAAATGGCCCTTCTCTAAATGGCCCCTTTTTGGGGCCTGTAAACGAGAATCATATTCGTCAAAGCGCATTCCTTGCACATTACTGAACACCTTTAGAATAGCAATTGATTTTATTTTTGAACGGGATACACAAACAAAAGTTAATCGTTTTTATAATAAAAATAGTTTATGGATTTCAACCTTACTGTAACTGTAACATTGTGTGATGTGATCGAAACATCGAAGCACTTTCCCTGCACTACAGGGAACTTATCCATCCATTATCTCTGGCCTCCCTATCGCCACTTTATGTCTGGAGTGCACACTAGTACGCTCCCGTTCGGTATTGTCGTCACCACGTTAAGGAACGAAGGAAGTACAGTTTTTCTTAATTTTTTTTAACTCCTAAATCTCCCCCGCCGTTTATTCCGTGTTTCCTTATCGAAGCGTGCCGGGCTTCCGGCATCGCCTCAACCTTTGGTTTCCCTTTCATGCATCCTCTTCCGTGTGCTTCCTTGTCAGCTGGCGACCGAGCGAGCAGGGAACGACCCTTCGCCCCAGTGGTCAGCGACACTCCGACCGGGCCATATCGGCTGCAGGGAAAACGCAACAATTTGTTGACTTATACAAACAAACGAGCGGCGCCTCAAAGCGAAGTTAACGGTTCCGTCGCACCTTGAAGCCCCTACACACGCCCACTGGCGACGGAAGAGTGAGAACGGGTCGTTTCGTATGGTGATGTGCCATTTGGTCGGGTATTCTTATCAGCGCTTTTCTATCAACAACCCCGGGGAGGCGCCAGCGCGAGGATCACGGAGCGCGACAAATAACCTTGCTAACCTTGCCAGCCGACAACTGCTAGATCGTCCACGGCGATATCTGCTGCGCAAAAAAATCCCATCCTTCAAGAGTGGTAAGGTCAGATTATGAGTGACAGCTTGAAGAAGTTATCAAGGAGGTGTGGCGAGATTCCGAGCCTATCTCTTCCATTTATCGCTTCGCCGGTGAGGGGAGTGTTTGAGTGTCGTCTGTTTTTGGACTTCCACCCGCGCAGCGGTTTGTTTGCTTACGGGTCAGAGGCGATTCTTTGACGCCCTTTCGGCGAGACGGTCTGTGGAAGCTCGTAACCCTCCGCTTCGTGCCACCATGTGTTGTGGGAGAGTTTCGGACGCCGCCACCGGCGAAAGGCAATCATTTCCGACAGTTGTCGCAACTGCGCCATTCCATACTCTTCTTCTTTCCGGGCAAAGACGCGCATTTCCCTTCGCTGCCCGGCCATTCCGCCGAATAGTCCTGCATTGTGCACACTCAGATTGGATGACATCGGAGTGACGGGTGACTGTTTTTATGCAAATTGATCCATATCCGTTTCATATCCCGTTGTTCAGCTGGGCATTGTGCCTCATTTAGGGAATGTGATCGGGTGCCCTTGCCCGCACGTGTCTAGTCTTGTCCACGCGTGCACGCGCTTTTTCATCTGCTGTCGGCGGACGGGCGGGCACATGAGTACGTACCATATCCATTGACCGGTGAGAGTACCAGATGTCCGACGAAATTAATTACTCGTTTTATGTCTAATGTGCGCGATATCTGCCAAAGATGCGATTCGCTGACCGCCTGAGTCCCTCAGAACTGACTACCGTATCGATCGCGATCCTTTCTTGTTCGCGCTGCCATCACCCACTCACTTCGGTGCTCACGTCCACCTCAAAGAGGAGGTAACCAACTGTCCCATGCCTCTAACGACCGACCGCGAAGATGTCAATTACTGCCGGTCACCTCCAAACCAACAATAGCGCTTGCCGCCGGTATAACGGTACTCTCCGCGAGCTCCTCGACCGGCTATTGTTGTGAGATTGACGCGAGCGACAATGATGGGCTTGAGGGGCGCCCTTCGGCAGTGAGTAGATGGCGTTCTTTTCTTCTTCCTCTTTTTCGTCTTTTTTCGCGCGATTCCTAGTTCTTGCGCGATGCCCACCAACAGCGCGCGAGTTGCACGCGCCCGACAGCCGTGCTGAGCTCAGCGCCCCTTCGGCTGTTTCCTCGACTACGACTGCTACCAAGGCACCCAGTTTAGTTCAGATGACGTTTCCCTTCCAACTGCCGAACCGATGGTTAGGCCACACCGAGATAGTGCCCCCATGCGCGCGCAACAGCCGGTAGAAAAAGGGGCAAGAGGTCGTGGTCGGGTAGATGAAAAGGCCCTCAACCACCGTGCCCTCCCAACGGTGCGCGTAACCGCGGGAACTCATCGATCGCTGTGTCCTCCGCTCCCGATGACGCATGGACAGACGATCGACTGTCCAGCCCAGACGCGAACCCCCAGCACTCGTGCAGCGTCTGATCTGATCTTCTTTTTCAGATGAGTCGTCGCAAGACTCCTTCTTCAGCTGGTTCTAGCGACGACAATGTCATTCCATGGCCCTCAACGGCCGCGATTTTGGAGACCCCAGACAGGAAAAGGCTCCGCAGATCGATTGAGTCGACTTCTGACTACTCCCTCGCAACTTGCTTTGGGTCTCCCGATTCTCACCAGGTACTGTTAGTTACTGTAGTCTTGAATTGAACCTCTTTGCAATGTTCAGATTCCGCTAACAACATCGCCGTTGCTGAAAACGCCGGTTCATAACGGAAAGACATGCATCCACCTCACTCCCTCTCCACTTTCTTCTTTCCGAGTGCGAGAAAGCATAAGTGGAAATCTCAAACTCTCAAATCCGGATAACGCCACCGGTGAGTCGCTGTCTCTTTCCCTTAATCAAGCGCCTTTGCAGAAATGAGATTTACGGGCTCTTCATTGGAACGGTTCTCTCCGGTGAAGCTGGGCCAGGGACGTCCGTTAGCCCCAATCCAATCGAACGTCTCCCGGTGCTTGAACGACACTTTTCGACTCAACAACGATAGCGCATATAGCTCATGCAACGATTCATCTCTTTTCTTCGACTCCTTCAAAGACACAAGAAGGAACGACCTGTTCGACACTCCCAGCAAAATGATGAGAAGCTCGCTGGACCTGGACGCGAGCTTCGATTTTACCACCTCCACTCCCGTCAAACCGTGTTGCGCCTTCTCCATATACCGCTCTGACTTCATCCCTGAACAGCCTTCTGGTCGACTCGAAACCTGCATCACCGATACGTCCGACTTCAGTAAGCAATGACCTTACACTGCATTCTGAAATGTTGCGAACTTCAGTGATCTCACCAACTCGCTACATTGATCAATCCCCTGTAAAACCGCCACCGAAACCCGTCGAGAGAATTCCCATCATCACGCAATCGATAGCGCGGAGGCTTTTCCCTAAGGTTAGTTGTTGAAAGCAACACACTTTTGTCTATGTAACCCTGTGTGCACTATAGTCCGAACTGAGCAAATATCGGCCCAAAAAGCTAAGTTTCGTGCAAAGCGATCCCTTCTTACAATATTCCCGAGTTGCATTCCACAGCAGAACCCACTAAAGACATAATTCTCCGTAATCCAAGACATTCCTGAACTGCATTGTTGCCCTCAATTACCACAAACGTTTGTAGTTGTGAGATACGCGAAATCCGTAATAAAGACTTACTTTAAGTGATGTATTGCAATAGCTCAATAGAGAAGTACTTCATATAATTAGTGAGGGTTAGAAGACAAGAAAAATAAACATTCTGCATCGGTGATTAGGAACTACTCGGATCAAATGTCACTGTGTTTGCGCCCCGCATTAGACCAGAAATGGATTAGAATACCGATCTGACGTTCAATTGTTTCCAGAATGAACGCCCAAACCCGAAGCCAGAAACTAGTAAAACACAATCTCTGACCAAGCTGCTCGACGACTTCGATCCATTTCTTTCGGAAAGCGACCGCGATCTTCTCATCAAAGCCGGCTACGGAGCCTCAGCCATGTCCTTTCCAAAACCGAGCGCTGGTGCAGATTCACGCCCACCAGTTCGTGGTCCCTTCGCAGGCAAAAAGAAGCAGCTGAAGCCAATAGTGAGCTCTCTTTCTATCTAGCGCCTGGTTAATTCAACAATGAATTTCAGTTCACTTTTAACGAGATAAGGCAGGCGTGTGCTGAAACAAAAGACGCCTTCGAACTCGTGCACCAAGCAAAACGCTACCTCAGAGAACATCAGAAACGCCTCAAACCCGAAAATTGAATCTGAACTCTACCTGACAGTCTCAACTGATCTCAAACCCTCCGGCATTATGGTAACTTCACGTGTACATATACTTCATTTATCGGTCTCAATATCACGTCTACCAGTCTCTGATAGGTTCGCTTATCATTCCTGCCCATGTTCACTTCAAGCAGTATACGTTCACTATATGTAATTAAGCTCTATTTATGTCTGCATATGCGTTCTGCTTATATCATTCCGGTTTATCTAGTCCTGCTCCATCGCGCAATTTTGATGCACTCGTTGCGTCATGTCCATGTGGCACATCTAAAAGTCTTACCGTATTCTTCAATGCAGTGACAGTGAAGTGCATTGTCTTTCTATCATCAGATATGAGAAATGAATAACTTATTGAATGAAAAACTCTGTCATCATTATCATCACGATTACACGATTTTACGCGATTTACATTCCCGAATCAACTTAGGCTTACGCCGTGCAGCGCGTCTTACAAATGCACAAGAAAGATAGAAATCACGCATAGATCACAATCGAAATCACAATCGCTGATTTTCTTCTGGTTTCGGTGGAGCAGACGAATCCGAAGAGAATGCAGCGTTCCCGTTATTTTGCGCGAGCATCGAAGTCGTGAAGAGCTGATTCCGGTAATGGTGCGGCGGCGGAGCAACCGAACGGAGAGCCATTTTCGGTGCAGCTGGCGCTCACTCAACTCATCCAAGTGAACCTCAGAGGGAGAGAGTGGACAATCCGACCCGACCGGTCACTCATCATTATCATCAACAATTCTAAAATGTACAGGTTTCCTTCATGAGAGAAATGTCCTGAACTCCATCTACTCTTCAGGAGATGATTACTTTCTTTACTCAGCCATACACTCCTTCAGTCACCGCACAGTCTATCATAAGGTATTGGCTCATATGAAGTGCCTTTACAAAACAAGAAAATTCGATCCGGTTAGGTTATCCGATCCTACAAATTTACGTTTTATGGAACTTCACATAATCTGTTGATATATGTGATTCTGGTTTGCCATTCACCAAACTGTGCTCCCCTCTTCAAGCTGTCTCTCAGGATGACTTCTCCTTCAAGGACGCCTTTTTCTTACCACAAATGAGTTAGTGTTCAAAAGTGCAAATTGCCTCCATTCACTTTTTCCCCCAATTAATGGATGCCCACTTAATGTGTAGAAAGATTCGAGAAATGTGCTGTCCTTGTAACTTTCAGCGAAAGAGGTCTTCAAAGCACAGGCAGTAGGAAGTGTCGAATTCATAGGAACATTAAATTGCTGCTCTTTTTTATTTATTAGCTTATTTAATGAGCTTATTTCTCGGAAAGTGACAGTCGTAAGACTCCATATAATAATAAAGGAACTATTTAAATAAGATCCAATGAAAACGATGCACAAACAACTATAAATAACTTTGTCAACATGACATAAACGGTCAAGGACGAGCTAAAGAATATGCCAGCCGACATTGAATGAATGATCCGTAGTATAAATAACGTGTTGCTGATTTTCGGTGATGTGCAAGGCATAGCGTGGGTTAGGTATTATGATGGCCACTACTGATGCAATAGGCGACTTGTCGTGTAGATCCACTTTGACGCCATCGGATAAATGATACATTTTCTGTGCGTATATCTACAGAGCCTTTTTGTTGGAAAGGGCCCTTTTGCAGTTGGGCGGAGTTATTTCCATGTGGACCGAAAGATGTATTAAGTGTTGAGCGAAACTATATTTGGACTGCTTACATCACAGCTCTGTATCTTGTTAATCGACTGGAAATTTCGAACCAAACTGTTCAGAAATAGACAAAGTTGGAAAAATAAGAATGATAGAATAGCTGTGTTCGACTTTTCAGCAAATACGTGCATATTTTTCATATATATCTGAATAGGAGCACCCAAAACTGTCATAAAGTACTCACCATCGTCAAAGATTACGAAATGTGCCGCTGTCATCGTAAACATATCCTGCAGCTCCATTCCGATGGGCCCTTGTAGTGTCTGAAGCAAGCAATACATAAAACCTCAATGGCATAACTTTCTCTTTTAGTTGTCATTAATTTAAGACATTGCGTCTTGCTTGTTCATCTTTATGTTTTGCATGCTTGAGACACTACACCAGGTGGACAGTGTCACCAACATGCATTGTGCATTTCGCTCTGTGTTTTTTTTCGTTCCGGCGCATCCTTAATGGACACTAAAGATGTTGAAAATATTTTGCCGAAAGTTTGCACAGCTTCAATTGTTCAGAAATTGACTGATATCCGTTAATCGGGCCCATTGTGGTTACAGAACCCTCCCCATCTGGGATTTCTGTCCAGCAGTGAAACACTTTACGTCGCTTCGATGTTTGGAGAACGCCTAGCTGGAGCCTGTAGAGGCCGGATGTGACGTCAGGCCACTCCCTCCGGCCGTCCCTCTCGCGCGGGTTTTACGAATAAACAAAAATGCCGCCGTCGTCCCTTCTTCTCCGCTCCGGTCTCCCACTCTCAAAAGGGAAAGCCGGAGGTGAGACAAATGAAAATCCTCAAAATTGTCTTATTACTTGAGTCCGAGGATATTTATTTATTGTCTCATTGACTCATCCATGGCAACTTATCACGCGCTCTGTTTGGACTTATAAATTCGTGTGGGACATCGCCTGATCGCCACGATGACGTTTTATCTAGACGTCTTCATCGCTGTCCTCAGTGTAATGCCTCCCCCTTGATCTTCGTGTCTCGTGCCCCTGTCGACCCATCCGGTCGTCGCGCCGGTATATCGTTCGCGCTCTCCGACGATGGCACCTCGACGCGTCACTCATTTCGTCATATCGTCTCATATTCAGCTACGTCAGTGGAGGAAATGACGGCTCCCCGAGTTGCAATTCTTAAGGGTCCAATAGAGCGGTCGGAATTTCGCACTTTCTTGCGAAAAATCATCTCTGATAATGACGTCAACGAGCGCGACATTGACACCGTTTTTGATCGTTTTGATAAGGTAAGTCCATAAAAGCTTGGCAGTGAAGCTAATGCTGCTTACGTTGACAGGATGCCGATAACGTTTTAAGCGAATTGGAAACGGATTCAGTCAACCGATTTCTCATTTCGGCGATAAACGATTTAAGGACCGCCATAATCGTCGTTGACTTCCAGAATGATTTTGTCTCCGGTTCGTTGGCGATTGGGGTAAGCTTCGGTGATTTGCTGTTCCACTAATCGACTTCTGATTGCTTTAGAAGGGAGGTGCCAAGCAGAATCCGACGGAGGCGTTAGCTCCACTCAACCGCCTTCTTACCACAGCACCGTCATTCGACACGATTATCTACACGCTCGACTGGCACCCGTCCAATCATATCTCCTTCTACGAGCACTGCAGGAACTCTGATCGTACGTTGGCACTTAGTGATCGCCAGCGGAAACTGAAACCTTTCGATACCGTTACTTTTGAAACGCCAGTGCTGACTCAGGTACCGTGTTAACTCTTGTTAGCCAGTGTTAGCTCTTCTGACTTCCCTTTTACAGAGGCTTTACCCACGACATTGTGTGCAAAAAAGTTGGGGAGCGGAACTAAGTGCAAACCTCATCATTGCCGAAGATGCTAAGTACATTCATAAGGGTTTCGAGGTATATGTCGACTCGTACTCGGCTTTCTACAACAATAATAAAACACAAAGGTAAACATATCAATCAGAATTCGAGCTTCTAGCAGGCTTTTGCAACGAGAAAGCCACCTTTTATTAAAGTACAGAAAAAATGATCTCGTGCTATTTGCAGAAGCGATTTGGAACAAATGCTACGCAGCGAGAACATCAACGCCGTCTTTGTTTGCGGCCTCGCACACGATATCTGTGTTGCTGCGACAGCACACGACGCCCTAGATCTCGGATTTCTCACCGCAGTCGTCGAAGACTGCAGGTAAGCTGCAGACAAGCACAGCACAACCGACACTGACTGTTTCATTTCAGCAAGGGATTGGATATAAGCGACATTGAAAATGCGAACAAGACGCTCAGCTACAAACAGTGCGCGATCATCGACTCCGATGTAGTGCAAGCTTTTCTAAAATCGCACAAAGTTCCTTGGCCATGGGTAGCTAAGATGTGCGGTGTCAAGTCAGGAAGCAGCAATGGAATAACAATCAATCACTAAAATATACACTCACGTGAAATAAAACCTTATTTTTCACTCGACTATGTATGTACTTCATCCGCTTTGAGCGGCTGCTCCGTGACACAACTGATTGTTCGGGAAACATGAACACACTGAAAGGATAGACGACGGTTTTTCGACGAACGAACCTCAAAACACAAAAATATTTAGATCGTGCAACGGCTCGATGCTGTCGAGCAACTAAAATGTGCATCACCCAAAAAACAGCTCGAGCACAATTCAGTGGGAGTCAGCAAATCCATCTAGCAACAAAACAGAAGGAGCGGAGAGTCACTCACCCGACCACACAAATCGGTCCCAGCAAAGAACACACGTTATCCACTTGTGACACGTCTTTTGCGAAAAAGAGCAATATTCTGCAATGTGTCCAACGTGCAATTGTGAACTGAGCAACATGTCAGAAAATGTTCTGAACTCTAATGAAATTATGAAAAATATTATATACATAACATATTATACATGCAATGCACTATATAAATACCACTTATGATATTTCGAGGTCAGTCTTATTTGGACGTTTCCCAGTTAAGCAGCCACCTCGGCTGCCATGATAGTATCGGCCAATGGCGTCTTCCCTATGTCGCTTATTTCTGATTTGTTGGACGAAATCGAGCTCTGCTCGTGCCCGAATTTCATCTAACGTGTAATCAGCTTACAATCTTCCATTCTCAAATACGGTGACTAGCAAGTCCTGCAAAATCACCATTCAAAATAGATGTTGCCTCTCGTGCACTATACCTTGGAAGGGTCCCCTCGCCCTTCCTGAATGGTGACCATTTGACCGTTTCGCCGTTCTAGAGTCAATCGGCCCTTCTTAGATCGTTTTCGGGAATCCGTAGTTGGATCTTTGAAGACACTGAAGGGATTTCGTCATTAATCACAACACTTGAGCATTTGAGGCGCACTGCTGAGTGTCCCGATCCATCCTCTGCAGGAGAGCTCCACCTGCACCAAAGACAACATTTTCCGTGCTCCAGCCAGCAATCTAAATAGCACTCCATTGTTTTTCAATCTTTACGGTATTAAGCACCTTGAATCCCGATTCGAGAATATTTCCAATGGTTTCGGGCTTGATCCGTATCGCCTTGCGATAAGCCGCAGGTAGGGGCAGCACCCGGTAACCTTTTGGAGTTCTTGCTTATCGGGCCATTTTTCAGCGAGAAGATTTGAGCAGCTGCAAATTCCAATAAGTGAATAATAAAAAACACTTCTTTACCTTCACAACCACCATGCAAGGGTCTCCGCTATCAGGTCTAATCACCAAACAACCTTTATCGGCCCGTTCCAATACACGATCTCTCCAGCTCCCTCCCAAATATTAGAGACTGCGTTGTAAACGTCGTATGAGTCAGAAACGACGGAAATTACTCCTTCAGGATACTGTTCCAGCATATTTATAAAGCGTCAGCTTCACCCGTTCGTCTCCATGTGGTAATAGTGCTGAAACGACGTGCTCGAAACAATTCACAGAATGATAGAACGCAACCTGTGCTCCGTGGCAGGAATGGAAAATCCCGCCATCATTGACCCGTAGTATTGAGAACAAAGTTGGAGGCCGGCCACCGTGTCGGTTCCAACAAAATTTACGAGATGAGCAGCACCCCAATAGCAGCACTTTCGACAGACGTCGATCCGCGATAACCGAAATCATGCAATTTTGAATGGCTGGCCATCTATTGACTCGGATGTTTCATATAAATACTCCCCGATGATTCTTTTCATTTCTCGCGAGATGTTTTACAAAGTCATTGGGTACCAGACTTGAACCAACAGAATCTACAAAAGTCGGTTTTATGAATGTACGAATTTATATACGCTCACTTCAAACCAGTTGGTAAGCCAAGGAAGTTCAGGATCAGTGTTCTCAACAGTGAACAAAACGTTCCTCACGGGTACGACAGTCCCCTCTGGAACAGCTTTAATCCTGAGTGGAAGATATCCATTTATGCCTCTGAAAACAAATTCATTATGCGGCTCGTGCTAGTTGAACAAACCTCAACTATGCGTATCCATCATAACCCAAATTGAAAACATCGACGCCGCCAAAATGAGCTTTGTAAAATGCCTTTGCCTGTCCAATCATTTCGTGATGAACTGCTGGACCCGTGAGCCACCGCTTAATCACATATTACAGCCCGAAAAAACAAACTGCGTCGAACTGGCCGCCCCGCGATTTCAAAATAACTGTACACACCGCAGTCGTCAGTAGTGGATGTTGCTTGTGATATTTCAACTAAACGCCCAAAGTAGTTAAAATACGATAATTGGAGTAAGCAGCTTACCTTGTACGAGTCCGCGAAAAACAGAACGTTATTTACGAGGAAAGAATTCATTTTAGATAATCTGAAACATGTATCCCGAAAAGCGAAAGAAATGAATCAGCTGGGTAACATTTCGCGAAGCGCCACAAGGTGATGTGTCATCGCCGGATTACAAAAAACAAAACGGAGATGCAGTGGTCTTCTCTGCGGCGAAAGCTGCGGCCACACTCCGCTATAGCAAGTCGACATGGGAAAGAGGAGCGGCTATAAACGTAGCGTCCGCCCCATTTTTTCACAGAAGAGAACACGCGCACCCGTCATCAGCGCTTTCGCAACTTTTCTTGCGCTTCTTGTAGCGCTCGACTCGCTCTTTGTCAGTAAATATATCAAGAAACGTATGCAAACAAAATATTGGAATTAAATCGCCCCCGTACCAAAAATTAATGTGCGATGCAACACCGTAAAAAACGCGATTGCAACCTGTTTTGAGCTCCTATCCAGATAGAAGAATTCAAAGAGGCGGCGCCAAGCATCACGATAGAGATCATGACTTGAAACAGCGCTCCCAAGTTTTGCCCTGTGATTTGTTCAGAGGCGAACGGTGCGCGTTTCAAGATAGAATTTAGCGATATCTCACAATACAATAAACTTGAAATTCGTCAGTTATAATCTTTAGCACAGACATTGATAACAATCGGAGAAAAAACATTTTTTTAGAAACAAGCCGCTTCTTTTAATTAGGAGAAGACGAAAAAAGATGTACGATAAAATATAATTACCAACACATTACAACCCGGCAAAAACGTATCGGTAGTTCAGTGGTAGGATGCTCGGGTGTCGCGCGAACGGTCCGAGTTTGATTCCTGTACGATGCAAGGGACGGTTTTATGAACAGTACCTTCAAACCTTCAACTTAACCCCGTACTAATTCATTTAAGTTCCAAAAGTAAATATTTGTGAAAACATTTATTTATCACATATATGAGAAATTGCACTTAACAGTACATGGCGTCAGTATGCCACTGGTGTCTACTACGTCCAGAAGTTGCGCTATAGGTAGTCGATATTCATTATTCATCAGGCAACATTTTTTTTTTGTTGCAAGTTTTGGGTAAACGTAGAACTTATACAAGTGGTTGAGACGAAATCATAAGCCACGTTTTGCCGTTGTTTTTCAATCTACAATTAGGGAGACAACCTGAGACATTCCCCCATTACGACAATAAGCAAGAATCGTAAGCGGGGAATATCTCCAGTTAAGCTCTTTCTACATTTTTTCTTGCCTCTAGTCACAATAGGGGAATGTCTCGGGTATGAGTGCACATTTTTCTTGTTGTCCAAAACCCCCCCCCCCCCCCCCCCCCCCCGGGGGGGGGGGGGGGGGGGGGGGGGGGGGGGGGAAGAGAGAGAGGGGGGGGGGGGGGGGGGGGGGGGGGGGGGGGGGGGGGGGGGGGGGGGAGAAATAGAGTACTGAAGGAAAAGTATCTATCAAGATGGAGCTATTAAGGGCGAAACGTAAAAAATAGATGTCTTGAATGGTTTAAGTTAGAAGAGCATGTCGACAGCTATATTAATGTAGCCGTCATTCGGCTGACATCTCAAAGCCTGTTCGATCCTTAACTAGCTGAGGGAAAATGAGAATTGCTCATCTCTTGAAGATTTTCGTTTTTGAAAGACGTTTTTTACATGATGCTGTAGCATTTATTTTTGACACTGATTGCATTGCTCCAAAAAATGTGATTTGGTATCATATTTGTTTTCTTTACGCTTTCACTTACTTCCTCGCTATTCGGGTCGCTTTTGGCTTTTAGTGGGTTCGCGTTACTTCTGAGTTGTTGCCTATAAATCCGATATTCGACTGATATCTTGCATTCTTCAGCTCTTTTGCCAGCTCTACCCGTGGGTAATTTACAGTGCAACAAAATATGCCGTTCTGCGCTCTCCGACCTCAGCATTTCTTTTCCGCCGTTTTTTGCGTTCTGTATTTCGAACAAACAAGGCGAGTTAACGATAAAAACGCGAGAAGTGGTGAATATTACGCATGGCGTATGTATATCCGTTCTGTTTAACAGCATTGAAGGGTAGGAGGCAGTAAATCGGAGAGGGGAATTTCGTGGTTGCACTTGTGCGGTCGACGGAGAACAGTTGACGGTTTTAGGTCTTTCGTCACGAAACGCGCATATGATTATAATTTGGCGAGCTTTCATAAAAGGCGCTTGAATACGAGCAGAACAAACAGCATCTGCCTTCTCTCTCGCTTGACTTCACCAGGGGGCTTTGGAGCGCAGCGCGATATAGAGTGCCATTGTCATTTGCGTGAATGCCCACAATGCTCACCCACAACCTCTGCGTTCTCATCTCGCTCCAGCCGTTTTGAGCGCACTTTGCGATCTTCTCAATCGCTTTTCCAATTCGTTCATGAAGAGCGCTCCTTTACAAAATTTATTTTCATTGTGTTCGTTGTTGTGCGTTTTTGGCGTCATTTCTTGTTATTCGCCCTTTCATATTCTTCCCACTTTCCAGAGACTACAATGGCCAACACTGCTGTGGACGTGGAACCAGAGCATCACTGGCGCCAAAGACGGCCACCATCCGCAACTACACCATAGCCTCGTCTTAGTA
>JAUCMV010000032.1:0-34133 GCA_030435675.1 Steinernema hermaphroditum | reverse complement strand
CCAACGGGAATAGGCGCGTTCGATCAGGCTCGTGCAGTTCTACAAGATCCAATCATAAAAATGCTATGGAACTTTGGAGAGGAGGGTCAGATGCATAACTCTTTGTATGAACAAGGCCCTAACTGTCTCGAATTGAAAGTCTTGCAGGAAACTAAGATAGTCCACAGGAAATCCAACAAGAGTAGGCGCGTTCGATCAGGCTCGTGCAGTTCTACAAGATCCAATCATAAAAATGCTATGGTACTTTGGAGCAGGAGGGTCAGATGCATAACTCTTTGTATGAACAAGGCCCTATCTGTCTCGAATTGAAAGTTTTGCAGGAAACTAAGATAGTCCACAGTAATCCCAACGGGAATAGGCGCGTTCGATCAGGCTCGTGCAGTTCTACAAGATCCAATCATAAAAATGCTATGGTACTTTGGAGCAGGAGGGTCAGATGCAGAACTCTTTGTATGAACAAGGCCCTATCTGTCTCGAATTGAAAGTTTTGCAGGAAACTAAGATAGTCCACAGTAATCCCAACGGGAATAGGCGCGTTCGATCAGGCTCGTGCAGTTCTACAAGATCCAATCATAAAAATGCTATGGTACTTTGGAGCAGGAGGGTCAGATGCAGAACTCTTTGTATGAACAAGGCCCTATCTGTCTCGAATTGAAAGTTTTGCAGGAAACTAAGATAGTCCACAGTAATCCCAACGGGAATAGGCGCGTTCGATCAGGCTCGTGCAGTTCTACAAGATCCAATCATAAAAATGCTATGGTACTTTGGAGCAGGAGGGTCAGATGCAGAACTCTTTGTATGAACAAGGGCCCTATCTGTCTCGAATTGAAAGTTTTGCAGGAAACTAAGATAGTCCACAGGAAATCCAACGAGAGTAGGCGCGTTCGATCAGGCTCGTGCAGTTCTACAAGATCCAATCATAAAAATGCTATGGTACTTTGGAGCAGGAGGGGTCAGATGCAGAGCTTTTGGTATGAGCAAGGGCCCTAACTGTCTCGAATTGAAAGTCTTGCAGGAAACTAAGATAGTCCACAGGAATCCCAACGGGAATAGGCGCGTTCGATCAGGCTCGTGCAGTTCTACAAGATCCAATCATAAAAATGCTATGGTACTTTGGAGCAGGAGGGTCAGATGCATAACTCTTTGTATGAACAAGGCCCTATCTGTCTCGAATTGAAAGTTTTGCAGGAAACTAAGATAGTCCACAGTAATCCCAACGGGAATAGGCGCGTTCGATCAGGCTCGTGCAGTTCTACAAGATCCAATCATAAAAATGCTATGGTACTTTGGAGCAGGAGGGTCAGATGCAGAACTCTTTGTATGAACAAGGCCCTATCTGTCTCGAATTGAAAGTTTTGCAGGAAACTAAGATAGTCCACAGTAATCCCAACGGGAATAGGCGCGTTCGATCAGGCTCGTGCAGTTCTACAAGATCCAATCATAAAAATGCTATGGTACTTTGGAGCAGGAGGGTCAGATGCAGAACTCTTTGTATGAACAAGGCCCTATCTGTCTCGAATTGAAAGTTTTGCAGGAAACTAAGATAGTCCACAGTAATCCCAACGGGAATAGGCGCGTTCGATCAGGCTCGTGCAGTTCTACAAGATCCAATCATAAAAATGCTATGGTACTTTGGAGCAGGAGGGTCAGATGCAGAACTCTTTGTATGAACAAGGCCCTATCTGTCTCGAATTGAAAGTTTTGCAGGAAACTAAGATAGTCCACAGTAAATCCAACGAGAGTAGGCGCGTTCGATCAGGCTCGTGCAGTTCTACAAGATCCAATCATAAAAATGCTATGGTACTTTGGAGCAGGAGGGTCAGATGCAGAACTCTTTGTATGAACAAGGCCCTATCTGTCTCGAATTGAAAGTTTTGCAGGAAACTAAGATAGTCCACAGTAAATCCAACGAGAGTAGGCGCGTTCGATCAGGCTCGTGCAGTTCTACAAGATCCAATCATAAAAATGCTATGGTACTTTGGAGCAGGAGGGTCAGATGCAGAGCTTTTGGTATGAGCAAGGGCCCTGCTGTCTCGAATTGAAAGTTTTGCAGGAAACTGAGATAGTCCACAGGAATCCCAACGGGAATAGGCGCGTTCGATCAGGCTCGTGCAGTTCTACAAGATCCAATCATAAAAATGATATGGTACTTTGGAGCAGGAGGGTCAGATGCAGAGCTTTTGGTATGAGCAAGGGCCCTGCTGTCTCGAATTGAAAGTTTTGCAGGAAACTGAGATAGTCCACAGGAATCCCAACGGGAATAGGCGCGTTCGATCAGGCTCGTGCAGTTCTACAAGATCCAATCATAAAAATTGGAGCGGAGGGGTCAGATGCATAACTCTTTGTATGAACAAGGCCCTAACTGTCTCGAATTGAAAGTCTTGCAGGAAACTAAGATAGTCCACAGGAAATCCAACAAGAGTAGGCGCGTTCGATCAGGCTCGTGCAGTTCTACAAGATCCAATCATAAAAATGCTATGGTACTTTGGAGCAGGAGGGTCAGATGCATAACTCTTTGTATGAACAAGGCCCTATCTGTCTCGAATTGAAAGTTTTGCAGGAAACTAAGATAGTCCACAGTAATCCCAACGGGAATAGGCGCGTTCGATCAGGCTCGTGCAGTTCTACAAGATCCAATCATAAAAATGCTATGGTACTTTGGAGCAGGAGGGTCAGATGCAGAACTCTTTGTATGAACAAGGCCCTATCTGTCTCGAATTGAAAGTTTTGCAGGAAACTAAGATAGTCCACAGTAATCCCAACGGGAATAGGCGCGTTCGATCAGGCTCGTGCAGTTCTACAAGATCCAATCATAAAAATGCTATGGTACTTTGGAGCAGGAGGGTCAGATGCAGAACTCTTTGTATGAACAAGGCCCTATCTGTCTCGAATTGAAAGTTTTGCAGGAAACTAAGATAGTCCACAGTAATCCCAACGGGAATAGGCGCGTTCGATCAGGCTCGTGCAGTTCTACAAGATCCAATCATAAAAATGCTATGGTACTTTGGAGCAGGAGGGTCAGATGCAGAACTCTTTGTATGAACAAGGCCCTAACTGTCTCGAATTGAAAGTTTTGCAGGAAACTAAGATAGTCCACAGGAAATCCAACAAGAGTAGGCGCGTTCGATCAGGCTCGTGCAGTTCTACAAGATCCAATCATAAAAATGATATGGTACTTTGGAGCAGGAGGGTCAGATGCAGAGCTTTTGGTATGAGCAAGGGCCCTGCTGTCTCGAATTGAAAGTTTTGCAGGAAACTGAGATAGTCCACAGGAATCCCAACGGGAATAGGCGCGTTCGATCAGGCTCGTGCAGTTCTACAAGATCCAATCATAAAAATTGGAGCGGAGGGGTCAGATGCATAACTCTTTGTATGAACAAGGCCCGAACTGTCTCGAATTGAAAGTCTTGCAGGAAACTAAGATAGTCCACAGGAAATCCAACAAGAGTAGGCGCGTTCGATCAGGCTCGTGCAGTTCTACAAGATCCAATCATAAAAATGCTATGGTACTTTGGAGCAGGAGGGTCAGATGCATAACTCTTTGTATGAACAAGGCCCTATCTGTCTCGAATTGAAAGTTTTGCAGGAAACTAAGATAGTCCACAGTAATCCCAACGGGAATAGGCGCGTTCGATCAGGCTCGTGCAGTTCTACAAGATCCAATCATAAAAATGCTATGGTACTTTGGAGCAGGAGGGTCAGATGCAGAACTCTTTGTATGAACAAGGCCCTATCTGTCTCGAATTGAAAGTTTTGCAGGAAACTAAGATAGTCCACAGTAATCCCAACGGGAATAGGCGCGTTCGATCAGGCTCGTGCAGTTCTACAAGATCCAATCATAAAAATGCTATGGTACTTTGGAGCAGGAGGGTCAGATGCAGAACTCTTTGTATGAACAAGGCCCTAACTGTCTCGAATTGAAAGTTTTGCAGGAAACTAAGATAGTCCACAGGAAATCCAACAAGAGTAGGCGCGTTCGATCAGGCTCGTGCAGTTCTACAAGATCCAATCATAAAAATGCTATGGTACTTTGGAGCAGGAGGGTCAGATGCAGAACTCTTTGTATGAACAAGGCCCTATCTGTCTCGAATTGAAAGTTTTGCAGGAAACTAAGATAGTCCACAGTAATCCCAACGGGAATAGGCGCGTTCGATCAGGCTCGTGCAGTTCTACAAGATCCAATCATAAAAATGCTATGGTACTTTGGAGCAGGAGGGTCAGATGCAGAGCTTTTGGTATGAGCAAGGGCCCTGCTGTCTCGAATTGAAAGTTTTGCAGGAAACTAAGATAGTCCACAGTAATCCCAACGGGAATAGGCGCGTTCGATCAGGCTCGTGCAGTTCTACAAGATCCAATCATAAAAATGCTATGGTACTTTGGAGCAGGAGGGTCAGATGCAGAACTCTTTGTATGAACAAGGCCCTAACTGTCTCGAATTGAAAGTTTTGCAGGAAACTAAGATAGTCCACAGGAAATCCAACAAGAGTAGGCGCGTTCGATCAGGCTCGTGCAGTTCTACAAGATCCAATCATAAAAATGCTATGGTACTTTGGAGCAGGAGGGTCAGATGCAGAACTCTTTGTATGAACAAGGCCCTATCTGTCTCGAATTGAAAGTTTTGCAGGAAACTAAGATAGTCCACAGTAATCCCAACGGGAATAGGCGCGTTCGATCAGGCTCGTGCAGTTCTACAAGATCCAATCATAAAAATGCTATGGTACTTTGGAGCAGGAGGGTCAGATGCAGAGCTTTTGGTATGAGCAAGGGCCCTGCTGTCTCGAATTGAAAGTTTTGCAGGAAACTGAGATAGTCCACAGGAATCCCAACGGGAATAGGCGCGTTCGATCAGGCTCGTGCAGTTCTACAAGATCCAATCATAAAAATGCTATGGTACTTTGGAGCAGGAGGGTCAGATGCAGAACTCTTTGTATGAACAAGGCCCTAACTGTCTCGAATTGAAAGTTTTGCAGGAAACTAAGATAGTCCACAGGAAATCCAACAAGAGTAGGCGCGTTCGATCAGGCTCGTGCAGTTCTACAAGATCCAATCATAAAAATGCTATGGTACTTTGGAGCAGGAGGGTCAGATGCAGAACTCTTTGTATGAACAAGGCCCTATCTGTCTCGAATTGAAAGTTTTGCAGGAAACTAAGATAGTCCACAGTAATCCCAACGGGAATAGGCGCGTTCGATCAGGCTCGTGCAGTTCTACAAGATCCAATCATAAAAATGCTATGGTACTTTGGAGCAGGAGGGTCAGATGCAGAGCTTTTGGTATGAGCAAGGGCCCTGCTGTCTCGAATTGAAAGTTTTGCAGGAAACTAAGATAGTCCACAGTAATCCCAACGGGAATAGGCGCGTTCGATCAGGCTCGTGCAGTTCTACAAGATCCAATCATAAAAATGCTATGGTACTTTGGAGCAGGAGGGTCAGATGCAGAACTCTTTGTATGAACAAGGCCCTAACTGTCTCGAATTGAAAGTTTTGCAGGAAACTAAGATAGTCCACAGGAAATCCAACAAGAGTAGGCGCGTTCGATCAGGCTCGTGCAGTTCTACAAGATCCAATCATAAAAATGCTATGGTACTTTGGAGCAGGAGGGTCAGATGCAGAACTCTTTGTATGAACAAGGCCCTATCTGTCTCGAATTGAAAGTTTTGCAGGAAACTAAGATAGTCCACAGTAATCCCAACGGGAATAGGCGCGTTCGATCAGGCTCGTGCAGTTCTACAAGATCCAATCATAAAAATGCTATGGTACTTTGGAGCAGGAGGGTCAGATGCAGAGCTTTTGGTATGAGCAAGGGCCCTGCTGTCTCGAATTGAAAGTTTTGCAGGAAACTGAGATAGTCCACAGGAATCCCAACGGGAATAGGCGCGTTCGATCAGGCTCGTGCAGTTCTACAAGATCCAATCATAAAAATGCTATGGTACTTTGGAGCAGGAGGGTCAGATGCAGAACTCTTTGTATGAACAAGGCCCTAACTGTCTCGAATTGAAAGTTTTGCAGGAAACTAAGATAGTCCACAGGAAATCCAACAAGAGTAGGCGCGTTCGATCAGGCTCGTGCAGTTCTACAAGATCCACTCATAAAAATGCTATGGTACTTTGGAGCAGGAGGGTCAGATGCAGAGCTTTTGGTATGAGCAAGGCCCTATCTGTCTCGAATTGAAAGTTTTGCAGGAAACTAAGATAGTCCACAGTAAATCCAACGGGAATAGGCGCGTTCGATCAGGCTCGTGCAGTTCTACAAGATCCAATCATAAAAATGCTATGGTACTTTGGAGCAGGAGGGTCAGATGCAGAACTCTTTGTATGAACGAGGCCCTAACTGTCTCGAATTGAAAGTTTTGCAGGAAACTAAGATAGTCCACAGTAAATCCAACGGGAATAGGCGCGTTCGATCAGGCTCGTGCAGTTCTACAAGATCCAATCATAAAAATGCTATGGTACTTTGGAGCAGGAGGGTCAGATGCAGAACTCTTTGTATGAACAAGGCCCTATCTGTCTCGAATTGAAAGTTTTGCAGGAAACTAAGATAGTCCACAGTAATCCCAACGGGAATAGGCGCGTTCGATCAGGCTCGTGCAGTTCTACAAGATCCAATCATAAAAATTGGAGCGGAGGGGTCAGATGCATAACTCTTTGTATGAACAAGGCCCTAACTGTCTCGAATTGAAAGTTTTGCAGGAAACTAAGATAGTCCACAGGAAATCCAACAAGAGTAGGCGCGTTCGATCAGGCTCGTGCAGTTCTACAAGATCCACTCATAAAAATGATATGGTACTTTGGAGCAGGAGGGTCAGATGCAGAGCTTTTGGTATGAGCAAGGGCCCTGCTGTCTCGAATTGAAAGTTTTGCAGGAAACTAAGATAGTCCACAGGAAATCCAACAAGAGTAGGCGCGTTCGATCAGGCTCGTGCAGTTCTACAAGATCCAATCATAAAAATGCTATGGTACTTTGGAGCAGGAGGGTCAGATGCAGAACTCTTTGTATGAACAAGGCCCTAACTGTCTCGAATTGAAAGTTTTGCAGGAAACTAAGATAGTCCACAGTAAATCCAACGAGAGTAGGCGCGTTCGATCAGGCTCGTGCAGTTCTACAAGATCCAATCATAAAAATGCTATGGTACTTTGGAGCAGGAGGGTCAGATGCAGAACTCTTTGTATGAACAAGGCCCTAACTGTCTCGAATTGAAAGTTTTGCAGGAAACTAAGATAGTCCACAGTAAATCCAACGAGAGTAGGCGCGTTCGATCAGGCTCGTGCAGTTCTACAAGATCCAATCATAAAAATGATATGGTACTTTGGAGCAGGAGGGTCAGATGCAGAGCTTTTGGTATGAGCAAGGGCCCTGCTGTCTCGAATTGAAAGTTTTGCAGGAAACTGAGATAGTCCACAGGAATCCCAACGGGAATAGGCGCGTTCGATCAGGCTCGTGCAGTTCTACAAGATCCAATCATAAAAATGATATGGTACTTTGGAGCAGGAGGGTCAGATGCAGAGCTTTTGGTATGAGCAAGGGCCCTGCTGTCTCGAATTGAAAGTTTTGCAGGAAACTGAGATAGTCCACAGGAATCCCAACGGGAATAGGCGCGTTCGATCAGGCTCGTGCAGTTCTACAAGATCCAATCATAAAAATTGGAGCGGAGGGGTCAGATGCATAACTCTTTGTATGAACAAGGCCCTAACTGTCTCGAATTGAAAGTCTTGCAGGAAACTAAGATAGTCCACAGGAAATCCAACAAGAGTAGGCGCGTTCGATCAGGCTCGTGCAGTTCTACAAGATCCAATCATAAAAATGCTATGGTACTTTGGAGCAGGAGGGTCAGATGCATAACTCTTTGTATGAACAAGGCCCTATCTGTCTCGAATTGAAAGTTTTGCAGGAAACTAAGATAGTCCACAGTAATCCCAACGGGAATAGGCGCGTTCGATCAGGCTCGTGCAGTTCTACAAGATCCAATCATAAAAATGCTATGGTACTTTGGAGCAGGAGGGTCAGATGCAGAACTCTTTGTATGAACAAGGCCCTATCTGTCTCGAATTGAAAGTTTTGCAGGAAACTAAGATAGTCCACAGTAATCCCAACGGGAATAGGCGCGTTCGATCAGGCTCGTGCAGTTCTACAAGATCCAATCATAAAAATGCTATGGTACTTTGGAGCAGGAGGGTCAGATGCAGAACTCTTTGTATGAACAAGGCCCTAACTGTCTCGAATTGAAAGTTTTGCAGGAAACTAAGATAGTCCACAGGAAATCCAACAAGAGTAGGCGCGTTCGATCAGGCTCGTGCAGTTCTACAAGATCCAATCATAAAAATGCTATGGTACTTTGGAGCAGGAGGGTCAGATGCAGAACTCTTTGTATGAACAAGGCCCTATCTGTCTCGAATTGAAAGTTTTGCAGGAAACTAAGATAGTCCACAGTAATCCCAACGGGAATAGGCGCGTTCGATCAGGCTCGTGCAGTTCTACAAGATCCAATCATAAAAATGCTATGGTACTTTGGAGCAGGAGGGTCAGATGCAGAGCTTTTGGTATGAGCAAGGGCCCTGCTGTCTCGAATTGAAAGTTTTGCAGGAAACTAAGATAGTCCACAGTAATCCCAACGGGAATAGGCGCGTTCGATCAGGCTCGTGCAGTTCTACAAGATCCAATCATAAAAATGCTATGGTACTTTGGAGCAGGAGGGTCAGATGCAGAACTCTTTGTATGAACAAGGCCCTAACTGTCTCGAATTGAAAGTTTTGCAGGAAACTAAGATAGTCCACAGGAAATCCAACAAGAGTAGGCGCGTTCGATCAGGCTCGTGCAGTTCTACAAGATCCAGTCATAAAAATGCCATAGTACTTTGGAGCAGGAGGGTCAGATGCAAAACTCTTTGTATGAACAAGGCCCTATCTGTCTCGAATTGAAAGTTTTGCAGGAAACTAGGATAGTCCACAGGAATCCCAACGGGAATAGGCGCGTTCGATCAGGCTCGTGCAGTTCTACAAGATCCAATCATAAAAATGCTATGGTACTTTGGAGCAGGAGGGTCAGATGCAGAACTCTTTGTATGAACAAGGCCCTATCTGTCTCGAATTGAAAGTTTTGCAGGAAACTAAGATAGTCCACAGTAATCCCAACGGGAATAGGCGCGTTCGATCAGGCTCGTGCAGTTCTACAAGATCCAATCATAAAAATGCTATGGTACTTTGGAGCAGGAGGGTCAGATGCAGAGCTTTTGGTATGAGCAAGGGCCCTGCTGTCTCGAATTGAAAGTTTTGCAGGAAACTGAGATAGTCCACAGGAATCCCAACGGGAATAGGCGCGTTCGATCAGGCTCGTGCAGTTCTACAAGATCCAATCATAAAAATGCTATGGTACTTTGGAGCAGGAGGGTCAGATGCAGAACTCTTTGTATGAACAAGGCCCTAACTGTCTCGAATTGAAAGTTTTGCAGGAAACTAAGATAGTCCACAGGAAATCCAACAAGAGTAGGCGCGTTCGATCAGGCTCGTGCAGTTCTACAAGATCCACTCATAAAAATGCTATGGTACTTTGGAGCAGGAGGGTCAGATGCAGAGCTTTTGGTATGAGCAAGGCCCTATCTGTCTCGAATTGAAAGTTTTGCAGGAAACTAAGATAGTCCACAGTAAATCCAACGGGAATAGGCGCGTTCGATCAGGCTCGTGCAGTTCTACAAGATCCAATCATAAAAATGCTATGGTACTTTGGAGCAGGAGGGTCAGATGCAGAACTCTTTGTATGAACGAGGCCCTAACTGTCTCGAATTGAAAGTTTTGCAGGAAACTAAGATAGTCCACAGTAAATCCAACGGGAATAGGCGCGTTCGATCAGGCTCGTGCAGTTCTACAAGATCCAATCATAAAAATGCTATGGTACTTTGGAGCAGGAGGGTCAGATGCAGAACTCTTTGTATGAACAAGGCCCTATCTGTCTCGAATTGAAAGTTTTGCAGGAAACTAAGATAGTCCACAGTAATCCCAACGGGAATAGGCGCGTTCGATCAGGCTCGTGCAGTTCTACAAGATCCAATCATAAAAATTGGAGCGGAGGGGTCAGATGCATAACTCTTTGTATGAACAAGGCCCTAACTGTCTCGAATTGAAAGTTTTGCAGGAAACTAAGATAGTCCACAGGAAATCCAACAAGAGTAGGCGCGTTCGATCAGGCTCGTGCAGTTCTACAAGATCCACTCATAAAAATGATATGGTACTTTGGAGCAGGAGGGTCAGATGCAGAGCTTTTGGTATGAGCAAGGGCCCTGCTGTCTCGAATTGAAAGTTTTGCAGGAAACTAAGATAGTCCACAGGAAATCCAACAAGAGTAGGCGCGTTCGATCAGGCTCGTGCAGTTCTACAAGATCCAATCATAAAAATGCTATGGTACTTTGGAGCAGGAGGGTCAGATGCAGAACTCTTTGTATGAACAAGGCCCTAACTGTCTCGAATTGAAAGTTTTGCAGGAAACTAAGATAGTCCACAGTAAATCCAACAAGAGTAGGCGCGTTCGATCAGGCTCGTGCAGTTCTACAAGATCCAATCATAAAAATGCTATGGTACTTTGGAGCAGGAGGGTCAGATGCATAACTCTTTGTATGAACAAGGCCCTATCTGTCTCGAATTGAAAGTTTTGCAGGAAACTAAGATAGTCCACAGTAATCCCAACGGGAATAGGCGCGTTCGATCAGGCTCGTGCAGTTCTACAAGATCCAATCATAAAAATGCTATGGTACTTTGGAGCAGGAGGGTCAGATGCAGAACTCTTTGTATGAACAAGGCCCTATCTGTCTCGAATTGAAAGTTTTGCAGGAAACTAAGATAGTCCACAGTAATCCCAACGGGAATAGGCGCGTTCGATCAGGCTCGTGCAGTTCTACAAGATCCAATCATAAAAATGCTATGGTACTTTGGAGCAGGAGGGTCAGATGCAGAACTCTTTGTATGAACAAGGCCCTAACTGTCTCGAATTGAAAGTTTTGCAGGAAACTAAGATAGTCCAAAGGAAATCCAACAAGAGTAGGCGCGTTCGATCAGGCTCGTGCAGTTCTACAAGATCCAATCATAAAAATGCTATGGTACTTTGGAGCAGGAGGGTCAGATGCAGAACTCTTTGTATGAACAAGGCCCTATCTGTCTCGAATTGAAAGTTTTGCAGGAAACTAAGATAGTCCACAGTAATCCCAACGGGAATAGGCGCGTTCGATCAGGCTCGTGCAGTTCTACAAGATCCAATCATAAAAATGCTATGGTACTTTGGAGCAGGAGGGTCAGATGCAGAGCTTTTGGTATGAGCAAGGGCCCTGCTGTCTCGAATTGAAAGTTTTGCAGGAAACTAAGATAGTCCACAGTAATCCCAACGGGAATAGGCGCGTTCGATCAGGCTCGTGCAGTTCTACAAGATCCAATCATAAAAATGCTATGGTACTTTGGAGCAGGAGGGTCAGATGCAGAACTCTTTGTATGAACAAGGCCCTAACTGTCTCGAATTGAAAGTTTTGCAGGAAACTAAGATAGTCCACAGGAAATCCAACAAGAGTAGGCGCGTTCGATCAGGCTCGTGCAGTTCTACAAGATCCAATCATAAAAATGCTATGGTACTTTGGAGCAGGAGGGTCAGGTGCAGAACTCTTTGTATGAACAAGGCCCTATCTGTCTCGAATTGAAAGTTTTGCAGGAAACTAAGATAGTCCACAGTAATCCCAACGGGAATAGGCGCGTTCGATCAGGCTCGTGCAGTTCTACAAGATCCAATCATAAAAATGCTATGGTACTTTGGAGCAGGAGGGTCAGATGCAGAGCTTTTGGTATGAGCAAGGGCCCTGCTGTCTCGAATTGAAAGTTTTGCAGGAAACTGAGATAGTCCACAGGAATCCCAACGGGAATAGGCGCGTTCGATCAGGCTCGTGCAGTTCTACAAGATCCAATCATAAAAATGCTATGGTACTTTGGAGCAGGAGGGTCAGATGCAGAACTCTTTGTATGAACAAGGCCCTAACTGTCTCGAATTGAAAGTTTTGCAGGAAACTAAGATAGTCCACAGGAAATCCAACAAGAGTAGGCGCGTTCGATCAGGCTCGTGCAGTTCTACAAGATCCACTCATAAAAATGCTATGGTACTTTGGAGCAGGAGGGTCAGATGCAGAGCTTTTGGTATGAGCAAGGCCCTATCTGTCTCGAATTGAAAGTTTTGCAGGAAACTAAGATATTCCACAGGAATCCCAACGGGAATAGGCGCGTTCGATCAGGCTCGTGCAGTTCTACAAGATCCAATCATAAAAATGCTATGGTACTTTGGAGCAGGAGGGTCAGATGCAGAACTCTTTGTATGAACGAGGCCCTAACTGTCTCGAATTGAAAGTTTTGCAGGAAACTAAGATAGTCCACAGTAAATCCAACGGGAATAGGCGCGTTCGATCAGGCTCGTGCAGTTCTACAAGATCCAATCATAAAAATGCTATGGTACTTTGGAGCAGGAGGGTCAGATGCAGAACTCTTTGTATGAACAAGGCCCTATCTGTCTCGAATTGAAAGTTTTGCAGGAAACTAAGATAGTCCACAGTAATCCCAACGGGAATAGGCGCGTTCGATCAGGCTCGTGCAGTTCTACAAGATCCAATCATAAAAATGATATGGTACTTTGGAGCAGGAGGGTCAGATGCAGAGCTTTTGGTATGAGCAAGGGCCCTGCTGTCTCGAATTGAAAGTTTTGCAGGAAACTGAGATAGTCCACAGTAATCCCAACGGGAATAGGCGCGTTCGATCAGGCTCGTGCAGTTCTACAAGGTCCAATCATAAAAATGCTATGGTACTTTGGAGCAGGAGGGTCAGATGCAGAACTCTTTGTATGAACAAGGCCCTATCTGTCTCGAATTGAAAGTTTTGCAGGAAACTAAGATAGTCCACAGTAATCCCAACGGGAATAGGCGCGTTCGATCAGGCTCGTGCAGTTCTACAAGATCCAATCATAAAAATGCTATGGTACTTTGGAGCAGGAGGGTCAGATGCAGAGCTTTTGGTATGAGCAAGGGCCCTGCTGTCTCGAATTGAAAGTTTTGCAGGAAACTGAGATAGTCCACAGGAATCCCAACGGGAATAGGCGCGTTCGATCAGGCTCGTGCAGTTCTACAAGATCCAATCATAAAAATGCTATGGTACTTTGGAGCAGGAGGGTCAGATGCAGAACTCTTTGTATGAACAAGGCCCTATCTGTCTCGAATTGAAAGTTTTGCAGGAAACTAAGATAGTCCACAGTAATCCCAACGGGAAAAGGCGCGTTCGATCAGGCTCGTGCAGTTCTACAAGATCCAATCATAAAAATTGGAGCGGAGGGGTCAGATGCATAACTCTTTGTATGAACAAGGCCCTAACTGTCTCGAATTGAAAGTTTTGCAGGAAACTAAGATAGTCCACAGGAAATCCAACAAGAGTAGGCGCGTTCGATCAGGCTCGTGCAGTTCTACAAGATCCAATCATAAAAATGCTATGGTACTTTGGAGCAGGAGGGTCAGATGCAGAGCTTTTGGTATGAGCAAGGCCCTATCTGTCTCGAATTGAAAGTTTTGCAGGAAACTAAGATAGTCCACAGTAATCCCAACGGGAATAGGCGCGTTCGATCAGGCTCGTGCAGTTCTACAAGATCCAATCATAAAAATGATATGGTACTTTGGAGCAGGAGGGTCAGATGCAGAACTCTTTGTATGAACAAGGCCCTATCTGTCTCGAATTGAAAGTTTTGCAGGAAACTAAGATAGTCCTCAGTAATCCCAACGGGAATAGGCGCGTTCGATCAGGCTCGTGCAGTTCTACAAGATCCAATCATAAAAATGCTATGGTACTTTGGAGCAGGAGGGTCAGATGCAGAGCTTTTGGTATGAGCAAGGCCCTATCTGTCTCGAATTGAAAGTTTTGCAGGAAACTAAGATAGTCCACAGTAAATCCAACGGGAATAGGCGCGTTCGATCAGGCTCGTGCAGTTCTACAAGATCCAATCATAAAAATTGGAGCGGAGGGGTCAGATGCATAACTCTTTGTATGAACAAGGCCCTATCTGTCTCGAATTGAAAGTTTTGCAGGAAACTAAGATAGTCCACAGTAATCCCAACGGGAGTAGGCGCGTTCGATCAGGCTCGTGCAGTTCTACAAGATCCAATCATAAAAATGCTATGGTACTTTGGAGCAGGAGGGTCAGATGCAGAACTCTTTGTATGAACAAGGCCCTATCTGTCTCGAATTGAAAGTTTTGCAGGAAACTAAGATAGTCCACAGTAATCCCAACGGGAGTAGGCGCGTTCGATCAGGCTCGTGCAGTTCTACAAGATCCAATCATAAAAATGCTATGGTACTTTGGAGCAGGAGGGTCAGATGCAGAACTCTTTGTATGAACAAGGCCCTATCTGTCTCGAATTGAAAGTTTTGCAGGAAACTAAGATAGTCCACAGTAATCCCAACGGGAGTAGGCGCGTTCGATCAGGCTCGTGCAGTTCTACAAGATCCAATCATAAAAATGCTATGGTACTTTGGAGCAGGAGGGTCAGATGCAGAGCTTTTGGTATGAGCAAGGCCCTATCTGTCTCGAATTGAAAGTTTTGCAGGAAACTAAGATAGTCCACAGTAAATCCAACGGGAATAGGCGCGTTCGATCAGGCTCGTGCAGTTCTACAAGATCCAATCATAAAAATTGGAGCGGAGGGGTCAGATGCATAACTCTTTGTATGAACAAGGCCCTATCTGTCTCGAATTGAAAGTTTTGCAGGAAACTAAGATAGTCCACAGTAATCCCAACGGGAGTAGGCGCGTTCGATCAGGCTCGTGCAGTTCTACAAGATCCAATCATAAAAATGCTATGGTACTTTGGAGCAGGAGGGTCAGATGCAGAACTCTTTGTATGAACAAGGCCCTATCTGTCTCGAATTGAAAGTTTTGCAGGAAACTAAGATAGTCCACAGTAATCCCAACGGGAGTAGGCGCGTTCGATCAGGCTCGTGCAGTTCTACAAGATCCAATCATAAAAATGCTATGGTACTTTGGAGCAGGAGGGTCAGATGCAGAGCTTTTGGTATGAGCAAGGCCCTATCTGTCTCGAATTGAAAGTTTTGCAGGAAACTAAGATAGTCCACAGTAAATCCAACGGGAATAGGCGCGTTCGATCAGGCTCGTGCAGTTCTACAAGATCCAATCATAAAAATTGGAGCGGAGGGGTCAGATGCATAACTCTTTGTATGAACAAGGCCCTATCTGTCTCGAATTGAAAGTTTTGCAGGAAACTAAGATAGTCCACAGTAATCCCAACGGGAGTAGGCGCGTTCGATCAGGCTCGTGCAGTTCTACAAGATCCAATCATAAAAATGCTATGGTACTTTGGAGCAGGAGGGTCAGATGCAGAACTCTTTGTATGAACAAGGCCCTATCTGTCTCGAATTGAAAGTTTTGCAGGAAACTAAGATAGTCCACAGTAATCCCAACGGGAGTAGGCGCGTTCGATCAGGCTCGTGCAGTTCTACAAGATCCAATCATAAAAATGCTATGGTACTTTGGAGCAGGAGGGTCAGATGCAGAGCTTTTGGTATGAGCAAGGCCCTATCTGTCTCGAATTGAAAGTTTTGCAGGAAACTAAGATAGTCCACAGTAAATCCAACGGGAATAGGCGCGTTCGATCAGGCTCGTGCAGTTCTACAAGATCCAATCATAAAAATTGGAGCGGAGGGGTCAGATGCATAACTCTTTGTATGAACAAGGCCCTATCTGTCTCGAATTGAAAGTTTTGCAGGAAACTAAGATAGTCCACAGTAATCCCAACGGGAGTAGGCGCGTTCGATCAGGCTCGTGCAGTTCTACAAGATCCAATCATAAAAATGCTATGGTACTTTGGAGCAGGAGGGTCAGATGCAGAACTCTTTGTATGAACAAGGCCCTATCTGTCTCGAATTGAAAGTTTTGCAGGAAACTAAGATAGTCCACAGTAATCCCAACGGGAATAGGCGCGTTCGATCAGGCTCGTGCAGTTCTACAAGATCCAATCATAAAAATTGGAGCGGAGGGGTCAGATGCATAACTCTTTGTATGAGCAAGGCCCTATCTGTCTCGAATTGAAAGTTTTGCAGGAAACTAAGATAGTCCACAGTAATCCCAACGGGAATAGGCGCGTTCGATCAGGCTCGTGCAGTTCTACAAGATCCAATCATAAAAATGCTATGGTACTTTGGAGCAGGAGGGTCAGATGCAGAGCTTTTGGTATGAGCAAGGGCCCTGCTGTCTCGAATTGAAAGTTTTGCAGGAAACTGAGATCGTCCACAGGAATCCCAACGGGAATAGGCGCGTTCGATCAGGCTCGTGCAGTTCTACAAGATCCAATCATAAAAATGCTATGGTACTTTGGAGCAGGAGGGTCAGATGCAGAACTCTTTGTATGAACAAGGCCCTAACTGTCTCGAATTGAAAGTTTTGCAGGAAACTAAGATAGTCCACAGGAAATCCAACAAGAGTAGGCGCGTTCGATCAGGCTCGTGCAGTTCTACAAGATCCAATCATAAAAATGATATGGTACTTTGGAGCAGGAGGGTCAGATGCAGAGCTTTTGGTATGAGCAAGGGCCCTGCTGTCTCGAATTGAAAGTTTTGCAGGAAACTAAGATAGTCCACAGTAAATCCAACGGGAATAGGCGCGTTCGATCAGGCTCGTGCAGTTCTACAAGATCCAATCATAAAAATTGGAGCGGAGGGGTCAGATGCATAACTCTTTGTATGAACAAGGCCCTATCTGTCTCGAATTGAAAGTTTTGCAGGAAACTAAGATAGTCCACAGGAATCCCAACGGGAATAGGCGCGTTCGATCAGGCTCGTGCAGTTCTACAAGATCCAATCATAAAAATGCTATGGTACTTTGGAGCAGGAGGGTCAGATGCAGAACTCTTTGTATGAACGAGGCCCTAACTGTCTCGAATTGAAAGTTTTGCAGGAAACTAAGATAGTCCACAGTAAATCCAACGGGAATAGGCGCGTTCGATCAGGCTCGTGCAGTTCTACAAGATCCAATCATAAAAATGCTATGGTACTTTGGAGCAGGAGGGTCAGATGCAGAACTCTTTGTATGAACAAGGCCCTATCTGTCTCGAATTGAAAGTTTTGCAGGAAACTAAGATAGTCCACAGTAATCCCAACGGGAATAGGCGCGTTCGATCAGGCTCGTGCAGTTCTACAAGATCCAATCATAAAAATGATATGGTACTTTGGAGCAGGAGGGTCAGATGCAGAGCTTTTGGTATGAGCAAGGGCCCTGCTGTCTCGAATTGAAAGTTTTGCAGGAAACTGAGATAGTCCACAGTAATCCCAACGGGAATAGGCGCGTTCGATCAGGCTCGTGCAGTTCTACAAGGTCCAATCATAAAAATGCTATGGTACTTTGGAGCAGGAGGGTCAGATGCAGAACTCTTTGTATGAACAAGGCCCTATCTGTCTCGAATTGAAAGTTTTGCAGGAAACTAAGATAGTCCACAGTAATCCCAACGGGAATAGGCGCGTTCGATCAGGCGCGTGCAGTTCTACAAAATCCAATCATAAAAATGATATGGTACTTTGGAGCAGGAGGGTCAGATGCAGAGCTTTTGGTATGAGCAAGGGCCCTGCTGTCTCGAATTGAAAGTTTTGCAGGAAACTAAGATAGTCCACAGTAAATCCAAAGGGAATAGGCGCGTTCGATCAGGCTCGTGCAGTTCTACAAGATCCAATCATAAAAATGCTATGGTACTTTGGAGCAGGAGGGTCAGATGCAGAGCTTTTGGTATGAGCAAGGGCCCTGCTGTCTCGAATTGAAAGTTTTGCAGGAAACTGAGATAGTCCACAGTAATCCCAACGGGAATAGGCGCGTTCGATCAGGCTCGTGCAGTTCTACAAGGTCCAATCATAAAAATGCTATGGTACTTTGGAGCAGGAGGGTCAGATGCAGAACTCTTTGTATGAACAAGGCCCTATCTGTCTCGAATTGAAAGTTTTGCAGGAAACTAATATAGTCCACAGTAATCCCAACGGGAATAGGCGCGTTCGATCAGGCTCGTGCAGTTCTACAAGATCCAATCATAAAAATGCTATGGTACTTTGGAGCAGGAGGGTCAGATGCAGAGCTTTTGGTATGAGCAAGGGCCCTGCTGTCTCGAACTGAAAGTTTTGCAGGAAACTGAGATAGTCCACAGGAATCCCAACGGGAATAGGCGCGTTCGATCAGGCTCGTGCAGTTCTACAAGATCCAATCATAAAAATGCTATGGTACTTTGGAGCAGGAGGGTCAGATGCAGAACTCTTTGTATGAACAAGGCCCTATCTGTCTCGAATTGAAAGTTTTGCAGGAAACTAAGATAGTCCACAGTAATCCCAACGGGAATAGGCGCGTTCGATCAGGCTCGTGCAGTTCTACAAGATCCACTCATAAAAATGATATGGTACTTTGGAGCAGGAGGGTCAGATGCAGAGCTTTTGGTATGAGCAAGGGCCCTGCTGTCTCGAATTGAAAGTTTTGCAGGAAACTAAGATAGTCCACAGTAAATCCAACGAGAGTAGGCGCGTTCGATCAGGCTCGTGCAGTTCTACAAGATCCAATCATAAAAATGCTATGGTACTTTGGAGCAGGAGGGTCAGATGCAGAACTCTTTGTATGAACAAGGCCCTATCTGTCTCGAATTGAAAGTTTTGCAGGAAACTAAGATAGTCCACAGTAATCCCAACGGGAATAGGCGCGTTCGATCAGGCTCGTGCAGTTCTACAAGATCCAATCATAAAAATTGGAGCGGAGGGGTCAGATGCATAACTCTTTGTATGAACAAGGCCCTAACTGTCTCGAATTGAAAGTTTTGCAGGAAACTAAGATAGTCCACAGGAAATCCAACAAGAGTAGGCGCGTTCGATCAGGCTCGTGCAGTTCTACAAGATCCAATCATAAAAATGCTATGGTACTTTGGAGCAGGAGGGTCAGATGCAGAGCTTTTGGTATGAGCAAGGCCCTATCTGTCTCGAATTGAAAGTTTTGCAGGAAACTAAGATAGTCCACAGTAATCCCAACGGGAATAGGCGCGTTCGATCAGGCTCGTGCAGTTCTACAAGATCCAATCATAAAAATGATATGGTACTTTGGAGCAGGAGGGTCAGATGCAGAACTCTTTGTATGAACAAGGCCCTATCTGTCTCGAATTGAAAGTTTTGCAGGAAACTAAGATAGTCCACAGTAATCCCAACGGGAATAGGCGCGTTCGATCAGGCTCGTGCAGTTCTACAAGATCCAATCATAAAAATTGGAGCGGAGGGGTCAGATGCATAACTCTTTGTATGAACAAGGCCCTAACTGTCTCGAATTGAAAGTTTTGCAGGAAACTAAGATAGTCCACAGGAAATCCAACAAGAGTAGGCGCGTTCGATCAGGCTCGTGCAGTTCTACAAGATCCAATCATAAAAATGCTATGGTACTTTGGAGCAGGAGGGTCAGATGCAGAGCTTTTGGTATGAGCAAGGCCCTATCTGTCTCGAATTGAAAGTTTTGCAGGAAACTAAGATAGTCCACAGTAATCCCAACGGGAATAGGCGCGTTCGATCAGGCTCGTGCAGTTCTACAAGATCCAATCATAAAAATGATATGGTACTTTGGAGCAGGAGGGTCAGATGCAGAACTCTTTGTATGAACAAGGCCCTATCTGTCTCGAATTGAAAGTTTTGCAGGAAACTAAGATAGTCCACAGGAATCCCAACGGGAATAGGCGCGTTCGATCAGGCTCGTGCAGTTCTACAAGATCCAATCATAAAAATGCTATGGTACTTTGGAGCAGGAGGGTCAGATGCAGAGCTTTTGGTATGAGCAAGGCCCTATCTGTCTCGAATTGAAAGTTTTGCAGGAAACTAAGATAGTCCACAGGAATCCCAACGGGAATAGGCGCATTCGATCAGGCTCGTGCAGTTCTACAAGATCCAATCATAAAAATGATATGGTACTTTGGAGCAGGAGGGTCAGATGCAGAGCTTTTGGTATGAGCAAGGGCCCTGCTGTCTCGAATTGAAAGTTTTGCAGGAAACTAAGATAGTCCACAGGAATCCCAACGGGAATAGGCGCATTCGATCAGGCTCGTGCAGTTCTACAAGATCCAATCATAAAAATGATATGGTACTTTGGAGCAGGAGGGTCAGATGCAGAGCTTTTGGTATGAGCAAGGGCCCTGCTGTCTCGAATTGAAAGTTTTGCAGGAAACTAAGATAGTCCACAGTAATCCCAACGGGAATAGGCGCGTTCGATCAGGCTCGTGCAGTTCTACAAGATCCACTGATAAAAATGATATGGTACTTTGGAGCAGGAGGGTCAGATGCAGAGCTTTTGGTATGAGCAAGGGCCCTGCTGTCTCGAATTGAAAGTTTTGCAGGAAACTAAGATAGTCCACAGTAATCCCAACGGGAATAGGCGCGTTCGATCAGGCTCGTGCAGTTCTACAAGATCCAATCATAAAAATGATATGGTACTTTGGAGCAGGAGGGTCAGATGCAGAGCTTTTGGTATGAGCAAGGGCCCTGCTGTCTCGAATTGAAAGTTTTGCAGGAAACTGAGATAGTCCACAGGAATCCCAACGGGAATAGGCGCGTTCGATCAGGCTCGTGCAGTTCTACAAGATCCAATCATAAAAATTGGAGCGGAGGGGTCAGATGCATAACTCTTTGTATGAACAAGGCCCTAACTGTCTCGAATTGAAAGTTTTGCAGGAAACTAAGATAGTCCACAGGAAATCCAACAAGAGTAGGCGCGTTCGATCAGGCTCGTGCAGTTCTACAAGATCCAATCATAAAAATGCTATGGTACTTTGGAGCAGGAGGGTCAGATGCAGAACTCTTTGTATGAACAAGGCCCTATCTGTCTCGAATTGAAAGTTTTGCAGGAAACTAAGATAGTCCACAGTAAATCCAACGAGAGTAGGCGCGTTCGATCAGGCTCGTGCAGTTCTACAAGATCCAATCATAAAAATGCTATGGTACTTTGGAGCAGGAGGGTCAGATGCAGAACTCTTTGTATGAACAAGGCCCTATCTGTCTCGAATTGAAAGTTTTGCAGGAAACTAAGATAGTCCACAGTAATCCCAACGGGAATAGGCGCGTTCGATCAGGCTCGTGCAGTTCTATAAGATCCAATCATAAAAATGATATGGTACTTTGGAGCAGGAGGGTCAGATGCAGAGCTTTTGGTATGAGCAAGGCCCTATCTGTCTCGAATTGAAAGTTTTGCAGGAAACTAAGATAGTCCACAGGAATCCCAACGGGAATAGGCGCGTTCGATCAGGCTCGTGCAGTTCTACAAGATCCAATGCTATGGTACTTTGGAGCAGGAGGGTCAGATGCAGAGCTTTTGGTATGAGCAAGGCCCTATCTGTCTCGAATTGAAAGTTTTGCAGGAAACTAAGATAGTCCACAGTAATCCCAACGGGAATAGGCGCGTTCGATCAGGCTCGTGCAGTTCTACAAGATCCAATCATAAAAATGATATGGTACTTTGGAGCAGGAGGGTCAGATGCAGAGCTTTTGGTATGAGCAAGGGCCCTGCTGTCTCGAATTGAAAGTTTTGCAGGAAACTAAGATAGTCCACAGTAATCCCAACGGGAATAGGCGCGTTCGATCAGGCTCGTGCAGTTCTACAAGATCCAATCATAAAAATGATATGGTACTTTGGAGCAGGAGGGTCAGATGCAGAGCTTTTGGTATGAGCAAGGGCCCTGCTGTCTCGAATTGAAAGTTTTGCAGGAAACTGAGATAGTCCACAGGAATCCCAACGGGAATAGGCGCGTTCGATCAGGCTCGTGCAGTTCTACAAGATCCAATCATAAAAATTGGAGCGGAGGGGTCAGATGCATAACTCTTTGTATGAACAAGGCCCTAACTGTCTCGAATTGAAAGTTTTGCAGGAAACTAAGATAGTCCACAGGAAATCCAACAAGAGTAGGCGCGTTCGATCAGGCTCGTGCAGTTCTACAAGATCCAATCATAAAAATGCTATGGTACTTTGGAGCAGGAGGGTCAGATGCAGAACTCTTTGTATGAACAAGGCCCTATCTGTCTCGAATTGAAAGTTTTGCAGGAAACTAAGATAGTCCACAGTAATCCCAACGGGAATAGGCGCGTTCGATCAGGCTCGTGCAGTTCTATAAGATCCAATCATAAAAATGATATGGTACTTTGGAGCAGGAGGGTCAGATGCAGAGCTTTTGGTATGAGCAAGGCCCTATCTGTCTCGAATTGAAAGTTTTGCAGGAAACTAAGATAGTCCACAGGAATCCCAACGGGAATAGGCGCGTTCGATCAGGCTCGTGCAGTTCTACAAGATCCAATGCTATGGTACTTTGGAGCAGGAGGGTCAGATGCAGAGCTTTTGGTATGAGCAAGGCCCTATCTGTCTCGAATTGAAAGTTTTGCAGGAAACTAAGATAGTCCACAGTAATCCCAACGGGAATAGGCGCGTTCGATCAGGCTCGTGCAGTTCTACAAGATCCAATCATAAAAATGATATGGTACTTTGGAGCAGGAGGGTCAGATGCAGAGCTTTTGGTATGAGCAAGGGCCCTGCTGTCTCGAATTGAAAGTTTTGCAGGAAACTAAGATAGTCCACAGTAATCCCAACGGGAATAGGCGCGTTCGATCAGGCTCGTGCAGTTCTACAAGATCCAATCATAAAAATGATATGGTACTTTGGAGCAGGAGGGTCAGATGCAGAGCTTTTGGTATGAGCAAGGGCCCTGCTGTCTCGAATTGAAAGTTTTGCAGGAAACTGAGATAGTCCACAGGAATCCCAACGGGAATAGGCGCGTTCGATCAGGCTCGTGCAGTTCTACAAGATCCAATCATAAAAATTGGAGCGGAGGGGTCAGATGCATAACTCTTTGTATGAACAAGGCCCTAACTGTCTCGAATTGAAAGTTTTGCAGGAAACTAAGATAGTCCACAGGAAATCCAACAAGAGTAGGCGCGTTCGATCAGGCTCGTGCAGTTCTACAAGATCCAATCATAAAAATGCTATGGTACTTTGGAGCAGGAGGGTCAGATGCAGAACTCTTTGTATGAACAAGGCCCTATCTGTCTCGAATTGAAAGTTTTGCAGGAAACTAAGATAGTCCACAGTAAATCCAACGAGAGTAGGCGCGTTCGATCAGGCTCGTGCAGTTCTACAAGATCCAATCATAAAAATGCTATGGTACTTTGGAGCAGGAGGGTCAGATGCAGAACTCTTTGTATGAACAAGGCCCTATCTGTCTCGAATTGAAAGTTTTGCAGGAAACTAAGATAGTCCACAGTAAATCCAACGAGAGTAGGCGCGTTCGATCAGGCTCGTGCAGTTCTACAAGATCCAATCATAAAAATGCTATGGTACTTTGGAGCAGGAGGGTCAGATGCAGAGCTTTTGGTATGAGCAAGGCCCTATCTGTCTCGAATTGAAAGTTTTGCAGGAAACTAAGATAGTCCACAGGAATCCCAACGGGAATAGGCGCGTTCGATCAGGCTCGTGGAGTTCTACAAGATCCAATGCTATGGTACTTTGGAGCAGGAGGGTCAGATGCAGAGCTTTTGGTATGAGCAAGGCCCTATCTGTCTCGAATTGAAAGTTTTGCAGGAAACTAAGATAGTCCACAGTAATCCCAACGGGAATAGGCGCGTTCGATCAGGCTCGTGCAGTTCTACAAGATCCAATCATAAAAATGATATGGTACTTTGGAGCAGGAGGGTCAGATGCAGAACTCTTTGTATGAACAAGGCCCTATCTGTCTCGAATTGAAAGTTTTGCAGGAAACTAAGATAGTCCACAGGAATCCCAACGGGAATAGGCGCGTTCGATCAGGCTCGTGCAGTTCTACAAGATCCAATCATAAAAATGCTATGGTACTTTGGAGCAGGAGGGTCAGATGCAGAGCTTTTGGTATGAGCAAGGCCCTATCTGTCTCGAATTGAAAGTTTTGCAGGAAACTAAGATAGTCCACAGGAATCCCAACGGGAATAGGCGCATTCGATCAGGCTCGTGCAGTTCTACAAGATCCAATCATAAAAATGATATGGTACTTTGGAGCAGGAGGGTCAGATGCAGAGCTTTTGGTATGAGCAAGGGCCCTGCTGTCTCGAATTGAAAGTTTTGCAGGAAACTAAGATAGTCCACAGGAATCCCAACGGGAATAGGCGCATTCGATCAGGCTCGTGCAGTTCTACAAGATCCAATCATAAAAATGATATGGTACTTTGGAGCAGGAGGGTCAGATGCAGAGCTTTTGGTATGAGCAAGGGCCCTGCTGTCTCGAATTGAAAGTTTTGCAGGAAACTAAGATAGTCCACAGTAATCCCAACGGGAATAGGCGCGTTCGATCAGGCTCGTGCAGTTCTACAAGATCCAATCATAAAAATTGGAGCGGAGGGGTCAGATGCATAACTCTTTGTATGAACAAGGCCCTAACTGTCTCGAATTGAAAGTTTTGCAGGAAACTAAGATAGTCCACAGGAACCCCAACGGGAATAGGCGCATTCGATTAGGCTCGTGCAGTTCTACAAGATCCAATCATAAAAATGATATGGTACTTTGGAGCAGGAGGGTCAGATGCAGAGCTTTTGGTATGAGCAAGGGCCCTGCTGTCTCGAATTGAAAGTTTTGCAGGAAACTAAGATAGTCCACAGGAATCCCAACGGGAATAGGCGCATTCGATCAGGCTCGTGCAGTTCTACAAGATCCAATCATAAAAATGATATGGTACTTTGGAGCAGGAGGGTCAGATGCAGAGCTTTTGGTATGAGCAAGGGCCCTGCTGTCTCGAATTGAAAGTTTTGCAGGAAACTAAGATAGTCCACAGTAATCCCAACGGGAATAGGCGCGTTCGATCAGGCTCGTGCAGTTCTACAAGATCCACTGATAAAAATGATATGGTACTTTGGAGCAGGAGGGTCAGATGCAGAGCTTTTGGTATGAGCAAGGGCCCTGCTGTCTCGAATTGAAAGTTTTGCAGGAAACTAAGATAGTCCACAGTAATCCCAACGGGAATAGGCGCGTTCGATCAGGCTCGTGCAGTTCTACAAGATCCAATCATAAAAATGATATGGTACTTTGGAGCAGGAGGGTCAGATGCAGAGCTTTTGGTATGAGCAAGGGCCCTGCTGTCTCGAATTGAAAGTTTTGCAGGAAACTGAGATAGTCCACAGGAATCCCAACGGGAATAGGCGCGTTCGATCAGGCTCGTGCAGTTCTACAAGATCCAATCATAAAAATTGGAGCGGAGGGGTCAGATGCATAACTCTTTGTATGAACAAGGCCCTAACTGTCTCGAATTGAAAGTTTTGCAGGAAACTAAGATAGTCCACAGGAAATCCAACAAGAGTAGGCGCGTTCGATCAGGCTCGTGCAGTTCTACAAGATCCAATCATAAAAATGCTATGGTACTTTGGAGCAGGAGGGTCAGATGCAGAACTCTTTGTATGAACAAGGCCCTATCTGTCTCGAATTGAAAGTTTTGCAGGAAACTAAGATAGTCCACAGTAAATCCAACGAGAGTAGGCGCGTTCGATCAGGCTCGTGCAGTTCTACAAGATCCAATCATAAAAATGCTATGGTACTTTGGAGCAGGAGGGTCAGATGCAGAACTCTTTGTATGAACAAGGCCCTATCTGTCTCGAATTGAAAGTTTTGCAGGAAACTAAGATAGTCCACAGGAACCCCAACGGGAATAGGCGCATTCGATTAGGCTCGTGCAGTTCTACAAGATCCAATCATAAAAATGATATGGTACTTTGGAGCAGGAGGGTCAGATGCAGAGCTTTTGGTATGAGCAAGGGCCCTGCTGTCTCGAATTGAAAGTTTTGCAGGAAACTAAGATAGTCCACAGGAATCCCAACGGGAATAGGCGCATTCGATCAGGCTCGTGCAGTTCTACAAGATCCAATCATAAAAATGATATGGTACTTTGGAGCAGGAGGGTCAGATGCAGAGCTTTTGGTATGAGCAAGGGCCCTGCTGTCTCGAATTGAAAGTTTTGCAGGAAACTAAGATAGTCCACAGTAATCCCAACGGGAATAGGCGCGTTCGATCAGGCTCGTGCAGTTCTACAAGATCCACTGATAAAAATGATATGGTACTTTGGAGCAGGAGGGTCAGATGCAGAGCTTTTGGTATGAGCAAGGGCCCTGCTGTCTCGAATTGAAAGTTTTGCAGGAAACTAAGATAGTCCACAGTAATCCCAACGGGAATAGGCGCGTTCGATCAGGCTCGTGCAGTTCTACAAGATCCAATCATAAAAATGATATGGTACTTTGGAGCAGGAGGGTCAGATGCAGAGCTTTTGGTATGAGCAAGGGCCCTGCTGTCTCGAATTGAAAGTTTTGCAGGAAACTGAGATAGTCCACAGGAATCCCAACGGGAATAGGCGCGTTCGATCAGGCTCGTGCAGTTCTACAAGATCCAATCATAAAAATTGGAGCGGAGGGGTCAGATGCATAACTCTTTGTATGAACAAGGCCCTAACTGTCTCGAATTGAAAGTTTTGCAGGAAACTAAGATAGTCCACAGGAAATCCAACAAGAGTAGGCGCGTTCGATCAGGCTCGTGCAGTTCTACAAGATCCAATCATAAAAATGCTATGGTACTTTGGAGCAGGAGGGTCAGATGCAGAACTCTTTGTATGAACAAGGCCCTATCTGTCTCGAATTGAAAGTTTTGCAGGAAACTAAGATAGTCCACAGTAAATCCAACGAGAGTAGGCGCGTTCGATCAGGCTCGTGCAGTTCTACAAGATCCAATCATAAAAATGCTATGGTACTTTGGAGCAGGAGGGTCAGATGCAGAACTCTTTGTATGAACAAGGCCCTATCTGTCTCGAATTGAAAGTTTTGCAGGAAACTAAGATAGTCCACAGTAATCCCAACGGGAATAGGCGCGTTCGATCAGGCTCGTGCAGTTCTATAAGATCCAATCATAAAAATGATATGGTACTTTGGAGCAGGAGGGTCAGATGCAGAGCTTTTGGTATGAGCAAGGCCCTATCTGTCTCGAATTGAAAGTTTTGCAGGAAACTAAGATAGTCCACAGGAATCCCAACGGGAATAGGCGCGTTCGATCAGGCTCGTGCAGTTCTACAAGATCCAATGCTATGGTACTTTGGAGCAGGAGGGTCAGATGCAGAGCTTTTGGTATGAGCAAGGCCCTATCTGTCTCGAATTGAAAGTTTTGCAGGAAACTAAGATAGTCCACAGGAATCCCAACGGGAATAGGCGCGTTCGATCAGGCTCGTGCAGTTCTACAAGATCCAATCATAAAAATGATATGGTACTTTGGAGCAGGAGGGTCAGATGCAGAGCTTTTGGTATGAGCAAGGGCCCTGCTGTCTCGAATTGAAAGTTTTGCAGGAAACTAAGATAGTCCACAGTAATCCCAACCGGAATAGGCGCGTTCGATCAGGCTCGTGCAGTTCTACAAGATCCACTCATAAAAATGATATGGTACTTTGGAGCAGGAGGGTCAGATGCAGAGCTTTTGGTATGAGCAAGGCCCTATCTGTCTCGAATTGAAAGTTTTGCAGGAAACTAAGATAGTCCACAGGAATCCCAACGGGAATAGGCGCGTTCGATCAGGCTCGTGCAGTTCTACAAGATCCAATGCTATGGTACTTTGGAGCAGGAGGGTCAGATGCAGAGCTTTTGGTATGAGCAAGGCCCTATCTGTCTCGAATTGAAAGTTTTGCAGGAAACTAAGATAGTCCACAGGAATCCCAACGGGAATAGGCGCGTTCGATCAGGCTCGTGCAGTTCTACAAGATCCAATCATAAAAATGATATGGTACTTTGGAGCAGGAGGGTCAGATGCAGAGCTTTTGGTATGAGCAAGGGCCCTGCTGTCTCGAATTGAAAGTTTTGCAGGAAACTAAGATAGTCCACAGTAATCCCAACCGGAATAGGCGCGTTCGATCAGGCTCGTGCAGTTCTACAAGATCCAATCATAAAAATGATATGGTACTTTGGAGCAGGAGGGTCAGATGCAGAGCTTTTGGTATGAGCAAGGGCCCTGCTGTCTCGAATTGAAAGTTTTGCAGGAAACTAAGATAGTCCACAGTAATCCCAACCGGAATAGGCGCGTTCGATCAGGCTCGTGCAGTTCTACAAGATCCACTCATAAAAATGATATGGTACTTTGGAGCAGGAGGGTCAGATGCCTATTCCCGTTGGGATTACTGTGGACTATCTTAGTTTCCTGCAAAACTTTCAATTCGAGACAGATAGGGCCTTGTTCATACAAAGAGTTATGCATCTGACCCCTCCGCTCCAATTTTTATGATTGGATCTTGTAGAACTGCACGAGCCTGATCGAACGCGCCTATTCCCGTTGGATTTACTGTGGACTATCTTAGTTTCCTGCAAAACTTTCAATTCGAGACAGCAGGGCCCTTGCTCATACCAAAAGCTCTGCATCTGACCCTCCTGCTCCAAAGTACCATATCATTTTTATGATTGGATCTTGTAGAACTGCACGAGCCTGATCGAACGCGCCTATTCCCGTTGGGATTACTGTGGACTATCTTAGTTTCCTGCAAAACTTTCAATTCGAGACAGATAGGGCCTTGTTCATACAAAGAGTTCTGCATCTGACCCTCCTGCTCCAAAGTACCATAGCATTTTTATGATTGGATCTTGTAGAACTGCACGAGCCTGATCGAACGCGCCTATTCCCGTTGGATTTACTGTGGACTATCTTAGTTTCCTGCAAAACTCTCAATTCGAGACAGTTAGGGCCTTGTTCATACAAAGAGTTCTGCATCTGACCCTCCTGCTCCAAAGTACCATAGCATTTTTATGATTGGATCTTGTAGAACTGCACGAGCCTGATCGAACGCGCCTATTCCCGTTGGGATTCCTGTGGACTATCTTAGTTTCCTGCAAAACTTTCAATTCGAGACAGATAGGGCCTTGTTCATACAAAGAGTTATGCATCTGACCCCTCCGCTCCAATTTTTATGATTGGATCTTGTAGAACTGCACGAGCCTGATCGAACGCGCCTATTCCCGTTGGATTTACTGTGGACTATCTTAGTTTCCTGCAAAACTTTCAATTCGAGACAGCAGGGCCCTTGCTCATACCAAAAGCTCTGCATCTGACCCTCCTGCTCCAAAGTACCATAGCATTTTTATGATTGGATCTTGTAGAACTGCACGAGCCTGATCGAACGCGCCTATTCCCGTTGGGATTACTGTGGACTATCTTAGTTTCCTGCAAAACTTTCAATTCGAGACAGATAGGGCCTTGTTCATACAAAGAGTTCTGCATCTGACCCCTCCGCTCCAATTTTTATGATTGGATCTTGTAGAACTGCACGAGCCTGATCGAACGCGCCTATTCCCGTTGGATTTACTGTGGACTATCTTAGTTTCCTGCAAAACTTTCAATTCGAGACAGCAGGGCCCTTGCTCATACCAAAAGCTCTGCATCTGACCCTCCTGCTCCAAAGTACCATATCATTTTTATGATTGGATCTTGTAGAACTGCACGAGCCTGATCGAACGCGCCTATTCCCGTTGGGATTACTGTGGACTATCTTAGTTTCCTGCAAAACTTTCAATTCGAGACAGATAGGGCCTTGTTCATACAAAGAGTTCTGCATCTGACCCTCCTGCTCCAAAGTACCATAGCATTTTTATGATTGGATCTTGTAGAACTGCACGAGCCTGATCGAACGCGCCTATTCCCGTTGGATTTACTGTGGACTATCTCAGTTTCCTGCAAAACTTTCAATTCGAGACAGCAGGGCCCTTGCTCATACCAAAAGCTCTGCATCTGACCCTCCTGCTCCAAAGTACCATAGCATTTTTATGATTGGATCTTGTAGAACTGCACGAGCCTGATCGAACGCGCCTATTCCCGTTGGGATTCCTGTGGACTATCTTAGTTTCCTGCAAAACTTTCAATTCGAGACAGATAGGGCCTTGCTCATACCAAAAGCTCTGCATCTGACCCTCCTGCTCCAAAGTACCATAGCATTTTTATGATTGGATCTTGTAGAACTGCACGAGCCTGATCGAACGCGCCTACTCTTGTTGGATTTCCTGTGGACTATCTTAGTTTCCTGCAAAACTTTCAATTCGAGACAGTTAGGGCCTTGTTCATACAAAGAGTTCTGCATCTGACCCTCCTGCTCCAAAGTACCATAGCATTTTTATGATTGGATCTTGTAGAACTGCACGAGCCTGATCGAACGCGCCTATTCCCGTTGGGATTCCTGTGGACTATCTCAGTTTCCTGCAAAACTTTCAATTCGAGACAGCAGGGCCCTTGCTCATACCAAAAGCTCTGCATCTGACCCTCCTGCTCCAAAGTACCATAGCATTTTTATGATTGGATCTTGTAGAACTGCACGAGCCTGATCGAACGCGCCTATTCCCGTTGGGATTACTGTGGACTATCTTAGTTTCCTGCAAAACTTTCAATTCGAGACAGATAGGGCCTTGTTCATACAAAGAGTTCTGCATCTGACCCTCCTGCTCCAAAGTACCATAGCATTTTTATGATTGGATCTTGTAGAACTGCACGAGCCTGATCGAACGCGCCTATTCCCGTTGGGATTACTGTGGACTATCTTAGTTTCCTGCAAAACTTTCAATTCGAGACAGATAGGGCCTTGTTCATACAAAGAGTTATGCATCTGACCCTCCTGCTCCAAAGTACCATAGCATTTTTATGATTGGATCTTGTAGAACTGCACGAGCCTGATCGAACGCGCCTACTCTTGTTGGATTTCCTGTGGACTATCTTAGTTTCCTGCAAGACTTTCAATTCGAGACAGTTAGGGCCTTGTTCATACAAAGAGTTATGCATCTGACCCTCCTGCTCCAAAGTACCATAGCATTTTTATGATTGGATCTTGTAGAACTGCACGAGCCTGATCGAACGCGCCTATTCCCGTTGGGATTCCTGTGGACTATCTTAGTTTCCTGCAAAACTTTCAATTCGAGACAGATAGGGCCTTGCTCATACCAAAAGCTCTGCATCTGACCCTCCTGCTCCAAAGTACCATAGCATTTTTATGATTGGATCTTGTAGAACTGCACGAGCCTGATCGAACGCGCCTACTCTTGTTGGATTTCCTGTGGACTATCTTAGTTTCCTGCAAAACTTTCAATTCGAGACAGCAGGGCCCTTGCTCATACCAAAAGCTCTGCATCTGACCCTCCTGCTCCAAAGTACCATAGCATTTTTATGATTGGATCTTGTAGAACTGCACGAGCCTGATCGAACGCGCCTATTCCCGTTGGATTTACTGTGGACTATCTCAGTTTCCTGCAAAACTTTCAATTCGAGACAGCAGGGCCCTTGCTCATACCAAAAGCTCTGCATCTGACCCTCCTGCTCCAAAGTACCATAGCATTTTTATGATTGGATCTTGTAGAACTGCACGAGCCTGATCGAACGCGCCTATTCCCGTTGGGATTCCTGTGGACTATCTTAGTTTCCTGCAAAACTTTCAATTCGAGACAGATAGGGCCTTGCTCATACCAAAAGCTCTGCATCTGACCCTCCTGCTCCAAAGTACCATAGCATTTTTATGATTGGATCTTGTAGAACTGCACGAGCCTGATCGAACGCGCCTATTCCCGTTGGGATTACTGTGGACTATCTTAGTTTCCTGCAAAACTTTCAATTCGAGACAGCAGGGCCCTTGCTCATACCAAAAGCTCTGCATCTGACCCTCCTGCTCCAAAGTACCATAGCATTTTTATGATTGGATCTTGTAGAACTGCACGAGCCTGATCGAACGCGCCTATTCCCGTTGGATTTACTGTGGACTATCTCAGTTTCCTGCAAAACTTTCAATTCGAGACAGCAGGGCCCTTGCTCATACCAAAAGCTCTGCATCTGACCCTCCTGCTCCAAAGTACCATAGCATTTTTATGATTGGATCTTGTAGAACTGCACGAGCCTGATCGAACGCGCCTATTCCCGTTGGGATTCCTGTGGACTATCTTAGTTTCCTGCAAAACTTTCAATTCGAGACAGATAGGGCCTTGCTCATACCAAAAGCTCTGCATCTGACCCTCCTGCTCCAAAGTACCATAGCATTTTTATGATTGGATCTTGTAGAACTGCACGAGCCTGATCGAACGCGCCTATTCCCGTTGGGATTACTGTGGACTATCTTAGTTTCCTGCAAAACTTTCAATTCGAGACAGCAGGGCCCTTGCTCATACCAAAAGCTCTGCATCTGACCCTCCTGCTCCAAAGTACCATAGCATTTTTATGATTGGATCTTGTAGAACTGCACGAGCCTGATCGAACGCGCCTATTCCCGTTGGATTTACTGTGGACTATCTCAGTTTCCTGCAAAACTTTCAATTCGAGACAGCAGGGCCCTTGCTCATACCAAAAGCTCTGCATCTGACCCTCCTGCTCCAAAGTACCATAGCATTTTTATGATTGGATCTTGTAGAACTGCACGAGCCTGATCGAACGCGCCTATTCCCGTTGGGATTCCTGTGGACTATCTCAGTTTCCTGCAAAACTTTCAATTCGAGACAGCAGGGCCCTTGCTCATACCAAAAGCTCTGCATCTGACCCTCCTGCTCCAAAGTACCATAGCATTTTTATGACGGGATCTTGTAGAACTGCACGAGCCTGATCGAACGCGCCTATTCCCGTTGGGATTACTGTGGACTATTTTAGTTTCCTGCAAAACTTTCAATTCGAGACAGATAGGGCCTTGTTCATACAAAGAGTTCTGCATCTGACCCTCCTGCTCCAAAGTACCATAGCATTTTTATGATTGGATCTTGTAGAACTGCACGAGCCTGATCGAACGCGCCTACTCTTGTTGGATTTCCTGTGGACTATCTTAGTTTCCTGCAAAACTTTCAATTCGAGACAGATAGGGCCTTGCTCATACCAAAAGCTCTGCATCTGACCCTCCTGCTCCAAAGTACCATAGCATTTTTATGATTGGATCTTGTAGAACTGCACGAGCCTGATCGAACGCGCCTATTCCCGTTGGGATTACTGTGGACTATCTTAGTTTCCTGCAAAACTTTCAATTCGAGACAGCAGGGCCCTTGCTCATACCAAAAGCTCTGCATCTGACCCTCCTGCTCCAAAGTACCATATCATTTTTATCAGTGGATCTTGTAGAACTGCACGAGCCTGATCGAACGCGCCTATTCCCGTTGGGATTACTGTGGACTATCTTAGTTTCCTGCAAAACTTTCAATTCGAGACAGCAGGGCCCTTGCTCATACCAAAAGCTCTGCATCTGACCCTCCTGCTCCAAAGTACCATATCATTTTTATGATTGGATCTTGTAGAACTGCACGAGCCTGATCGAATGCGCCTATTCCCGTTGGGATTCCTGTGGACTATCTTAGTTTCCTGCAAAACTTTCAATTCGAGACAGATAGGGCCTTGTTCATACAAAGAGTTCTGCATCTGACCCTCCTGCTCCAAAGTACCATAGCATTTTTATGATTGGATCTTGTAGAACTGCACGAGCCTGATCGAACGCGCCTACTCTTGTTGGATTTCCTGTGGACTATCTTAGTTTCCTGCAAAACTTTCAATTCGAGACAGATAGGGCCTTGCTCATACCAAAAGCTCTGCATCTGACCCTCCTGCTCCAAAGTACCATAGCATTTTTATGATTGGATCTTGTAGAACTGCACGAGCCTGATCGAACGCGCCTATTCCCGTTGGGATTACTGTGGACTATCTTAGTTTCCTGCAAAACTTTCAATTCGAGACAGCAGGGCCCTTGCTCATACCAAAAGCTCTGCATCTGACCCTCCTGCTCCAAAGTACCATATCATTTTTATCAGTGGATCTTGTAGAACTGCACGAGCCTGATCGAACGCGCCTATTCCCGTTGGGATTACTGTGGACTATCTTAGTTTCCTGCAAAACTTTCAATTCGAGACAGCAGGGCCCTTGCTCATACCAAAAGCTCTGCATCTGACCCTCCTGCTCCAAAGTACCATATCATTTTTATGATTGGATCTTGTAGAACTGCACGAGCCTGATCGAACGCGCCTATTCCCGTTGGGATTACTGTGGACTATCTTAGTTTCCTGCAAAACTTTCAATTCGAGACAGCAGGGCCCTTGCTCATACCAAAAGCTCTGCATCTGACCCC
>JAUCMV010000031.1:0-35000 GCA_030435675.1 Steinernema hermaphroditum | reverse complement strand
CATAAAAATGCTATGGTACTTTGGAGCAGGAGGGTCAGATGCAGAGCTGCTCAATTGAAAGTTTTGCAGGAAACTAAGATAGTCCACAGTAAAATCCAACGAGAATAGGCGCGTTCGATCAGGCTCTTGCAGTTCTACAAGATGGAATCATAAAAATGCTATGGTACTTTGGAGCAGGAGGGTCAGATGCAGAGCTCTTGGTGTGAGCAAGGGCCCTGCTGTCTCGAAGTGAAAGTTTTGCAGGAAACTAAGATAGTCCGCAGGAAATCCAACGAGAGTAGGCGCGTTCGATCAGGCTCGTGCAGTTCTACAAGATCCAATCATAAAAATGCTATGGTACTTTGGAGCAGGAGGGTCAGATGCAGAACTCTTGGTATGAGCAAGGCCCTATCTGTCTCGAATTGAAAGTTTTGCAGGAAACTAAGATAGTCCACAGTAAAACCAACGAGTAGGCGCGTTCGATCAGGCTCGTGCAGTTCTACAAGATCCGATCATAAAAATGCTATGGTACTTTGGAGCAGGAGGGTCAGATGCGGAACTCTTTGCATGAACAAGGGCCCTATCTGTCTCGAATTGAAAGTTTTGCAGGAAACTAAGATAGTCCACAGGAAATCCAACGAGAGTAGGCGCGTTCGATCAGGCTCGTGCAGTTCTACAAGATCCGATCATAAAAATGCTATGGTACTTTGGAGCAGGAGGGTCAGATGCAGAACTCTTTGTATGAACAAGGCCCTAACTGTCTCGAATTGAAAGTTTTGCAGGAAACTAAGATAGTCCACAGTAATTCCAACGGGAGTAGGCGCGTTCGATCAGGCTCGTGCAGTTCTACAAGATGGAATCATAAAAATGCTATGGTACTTTGGAGCAGGAGGGTCAGATGCAGAGCTCTTGGTGTGAGCAAGGGCCCTGCTGTCTCGAATTGAAAGTTTTGCAGGAAACTAAGATAGTCCGCAGCAAATCCAACGAGGGTAGGCGCGTTCGATCAGGCTCGTGCAGTTCTACAAGATCCAATCATAAAAATGCTATGGTACTTTGGAGCAGGAGGGTCAGATGCAGAGCTCTTGGTGTGAGCAAGGGCCCTGCTGTCTCGGATTGAAAGTTTTGCAGGAAACTAAGATAGTCCACAGTAAATCCAACGAGAGTAGGCGCGTTCGATCAGGCTCGTGCAGTTCTACAAGATGCAATCATAAAAATGCTATGGTACTTTGGAGCAGGAGGGTCAGATGCAGAGCTCTTGGTGTGAGCAAGGGCCCTGCTGTCTCGAATTGAAAGTTTTGCAGGAAACTAAGATAGTCCACAGTAAATCCAACGAGAGTAGGCGCGTTCGATCAGGCTCGTGCAGTTCTACAAGATCCAATCATAAAAATGCTATGGTACTTTGGAGCAGGAGGGTCAGATGCAGAGCTCTTGGTGAGCAAGGGCCCTGCTGTCTCGAATTGAAAGTTTTGCAGGAAACTAAGATAGTCCGCAGCAAATCCAACGAGAGTAGGCGCGTTCGATCAGGCTCGTGCAGTTCTACAAGATCCAATCATAAAAATGCTATGGTACTTTGGAGCAGGAGGGTCAGATGCAGAGCTCTTGGGTGTGAGCAAGGGCCCTATCTGTCTCGAATTGAAAGTTTTGCAGGAAACTAAGATAGTCCACAGTAAATCCAACGAGGGTAGGCGCGTTCGATCAGGCTCGTGCAGTTCTACAAGATCCAATCATAAAAATGCTATGGTACTTTGGAGCAGGAGGGTCAGATGCAGAGCTCTTTGGTGTGAGCAAGGGCCCTGACTGTCTCGAATTGAAAGTTTTGCAGGAAACTAAGATAGTCTGAAGTTATTCCCAACGGGAGCAGGCGCGTTCAGTCAGGTTCTTGCAGTTCTACAAGATCCAATCATAAAAATGCTATGGTACTTTGGAGCAGGAGGGTCAGATGCCGAGCTCTTTGTATGAGGAAGGGCCCTATCTGTCTCGAAGTGAAAGTTTTGCAGGAAACTAAGATAGTCCACAGCAGTCTCAGCGAGAGTAGGCGCGTTCGATCAGGCTCGTGCAGTTCTGCACGATCCAATCATAAAAATGCTATGGTACTTTGGAGCAGGAGGGTCAGATGTAGAGCTCTTGGTGTGAGCAAGGGCCCTGACTGTCTCGAATTGAAAGTTTTGCGAGAGGAAACTAAGATAGTCCACAGCAAATCCAACGAGAGTAGGCGCGTTCAATCAGGCTCGTGCAGTTCTACAAGATCCAATCATAAAAATACTTATTGGTACTTTGGAGCGGGAGGGTCAGATGCAGAGCTCTTTGTGTGAGCGAGGCCCTATGCTGTCTCGAATTGAAAGTTTTACAGGAAACTAAGATAGTCCGCAGTAATCCCAACGGGAGTAGGCGCGTTCGATCAGGCTCGTGCAGTTCTACAAGATCCAATCATAAAAATGCTATGGTACTTTGGAGCAGGAGGGTCAGATGCAGAACTCTTTGCATGAACAGGGCCCTATCTGTCTCGAATTGAAAGTTTTGCAGGAAACTAAGATAGTCCACAGTAAATCCAACGGTAGTAGGCGCGTTCGATCAGGCTCGTGCAGTTCTACAAGATCCAATCATAAAAATGCTATGGTACTTTGGAGCAGGAGGGTCAGATGCAGAGCTCTTGGTGTGAGCTGGGGCCCTGACTGTCTCGAGTAGAAAGTTTTGCAGGAAACTAAGATAGTCCCCAGTAAACCCAACGGGAGCAGGCGCGTTCAATCAGGCTCTTGCAGTTCTACAAGATCCAATCATAAAAATGCTATGGTACTTTGGAGCAGGAGGGTCAGATGCAGAGCTCTTTGTATGAGCAAGGGCCCTATCTGTCTCGAATTGAAAGTTTTGCAGGAAACTAAGATAGTCTGCAGGAAACCCAACGAGAGTAGGCGCGTTGAATCAGGCTCGTGCAGTTCTACAAGATCCAATCATAAAAATGCTATGGTACTTTGGAGCAGGAGGGTCAGGCTCAGAGCTCTTTGTGTGAACAAGGGCCCTAACTGTCTCGGATTGAAAGTTTTTGCAGGAAACTAAGATAGTCCACAGTAAATCCAAACGGGAATAGGCGCGTTCGATCAGGCTCGTGCAGTTCTACAAGATCGAATCGTAAAAATGCTATGGTACTTTGGAGCAGGAGGGTCAGATGCAGAGCTCTTTGGTATGAGCAAGGGCCCTACTGTCTCGAATTGAAAGTTTTGCAGGAAACTAAGATAGTCCACAGTAATCCGAACGGGAATAGGCGCGTTCGATCAGGCTCGTGCAGTTCTACAAGACGGAATCATAAAAATGCTATGGTACTTTGGAGCAGGAGGGTCAGATGCAGAGCTCTTGGTGTGAGCAAGGGCCCTGCTGTCTCGAATTGAAAGTTTTGCAGGAAACTAAGATAGTCCGCAGGAAATCCAACGAGAGTAGGCGCGTTCGATCAGGCTCGTGCAGTTCTACAAGATGGAATCATAAAAAATGCTATGGTACTTTGGAGCAGGAGGGTCAGATGCAGAGCTCTTTGTGGAGCAAGGGCCCTATCTGTCTCGAATTGAAAGTTTTTGCAGGAAGCTAAGATAGTCCACAGTAAATCCAACGTGAGTAGGCGCGTTCGATCAGGCTCGTGCAGTTCTGCAAGATCCAATCATAAAAATGCTATGGTACTTTGGAGCAGGAGGGGTCGGATGCATAACTCTTTGTATGAACAAGGACCCTATCTGTCTCGAATTGAGAGTTTTGCAGGGAAACTAAGATAGTCCACAGTAAACCGAACGGGAGTAGGCGCGTTCGATCAGGCTCGTGCAATTCTGCAAGACCGAATCATAAAAATGCTATGGTACTTTGGAGCAGGAGGGTCAGATGCAGAGCTCTTGGTGTGAGCAAGGGCCCTGACTGTCTCGAATTGAAAGTTTTGCAGGAAACTAAGATAGTCCACAGTAATTCCAAACGGGAATGGGCGCGTTCGATCAGGCTCTTGCAGTTCTACAAGATGGAATCATAAAAATGCTATGGTACTTTGGAGCAGGAGGGTCAGATGCAGAGCTCTTTGTATGAGGAAGGGCCCTATCTGTCTCGAATTGAAAGTTTTGCAGGAAACTAAGATAGTCCGCAGTAAATCCAGCTTGGGAGTAGGCGCGTTCGATCAGGCTCGTGCAGTTCTACACGATCCAATCATAAAAATGCTATGGTACTTTGGAGCAGGAGGGTCAGATGCAGAGCTCTTGGTGTGAGCAAGGGCCCTGACTGTCTCGAAGTGAAAGTTTTGCAGGAAACTAAGATAGTCCACAGCAAATCCAAGCGAGAGTAGGCGCGTTCGATCAGGCTCGTGCAGTTTCTGCAAGATCCGATCATAAAAAATGCTATGGTACTTTGGAGCAGGAGGGTCAGATGCAGAGCTCTTGGTGTGAGCAAAGGGCCCTGACTGTCTCGAATTGAAAGTTTTGCAGGAAACTAAGATAGTCCACAGTAATCCCAACGGGAGTAGGCGCGTTCGATCAGGCTCGTGCAGTTCTACAAGATCCAATCATAAAAATGCTATGGTACTTTGGAGCAGGAGGGTCAGATGCAGAGCTCTTTGTATGAGCAAGGGCCCTAACTGTCTCGAATTGAAAGTTTTGCAGGGAAACTAAGATAGTCCGCAGTAAATCCAGCGAGAGTAGGCGCGTTCGATCAGGCTCGTGCAGTTCTACAAAGACCGAATCATAAAAATGCTATGGTACTTTGGAGCAGGAGGGTCAGATGCAGAGCTCTTTGTATGAGCAAGGGCCCTATCTGTCTCGGGTTGAAAGTTTTGCAGGAAACTAAGATAGTCTACAGTAAAATCCCAGCTTGAGTAGGCGCGTTCGATCAGGCTCGTGCAGTTCTACAAGATCCAATCATAAAAATGCTATGGTACTTTGGAGCAGGAGGGTCAGATGCAGAGCTCTTTGTATGAGCAAGGGCCCTATCTGTCTCCGAATTGAAAAGTTTTGCAGGAAACTAAGATAGTCCACAGGAAATCCAACGGGAGTAGGCGCGTTCGATCAGGCTCGTGCAGTTCTACAAAGATCCAATCATAAAAATGCTATGGTACTTTGGAGCAGGAGGGGTCAGATGCAGAGCTTTTTGAATGAACAAGGCCCTATCTGTCTCGAGTTGAAAGTTTTGCAGGAAACTAAGATAGTCCACAGTAAATCCAACAAGAATAGGCGCGTTCGATCAGGCTCGTGCAGTTCTACAAGATCCAATCATAAAAATGCTATGGTACTTTGGAGCAGGAGGGTCAGATGCAGAACTTCTTTGGTATGAACAAGGCCCTATCTGTCTCGAATTGAAAATTTTGCAGGAAACTAAGATAGTCCACAGGAAATCCAACGAGAGTAGGCGCGTTCGATCAGGCTCGTGCAGTTCTACAAGATCTAATCATAAAAATGCTATGGTACTTTGGAGCAGGAGGGGTCAGATGCATAACTCTTTGCATGAACAAGGCCCTATCTGTCTCGAATTGAAAGTTTTGCAGGAAACTAAGATAGTCCACAGTAAATCCAACGAGAGTAGGCGCGTTCGATCAGACTCGTGCAGTTCTACAAGATCCAATCATAAAAATGCTATGGTACTTTGGAGCAGGAGGGTCAGATGCAGAGCTCTTGGTGTGAGCAAGGGCTCTGCTGTCTCAAAATTGAAAGTTTTGCAGGAAACTAAGATAGTCCACAGTAATCCCAACGGGAATAGGCGCGTTCGATCAGGCTCGTGCAGTTCTACAAGATGGAATCATAAAAATGCTATGGTACTTTGGAGCGGGAGGGTCAGATGCAGAGCTCTTGGTGTGAGCAAGGGCCCTGTCTGTCTCGAATTGAAAGTTTTGCAGGAAACTAAGATAGTCCACAGGAAATCCAACGAGAGTAGGCGCGTTCGATCAGGCTCGTGCAGTTCTACAAGATCCAATCATAAAAATTTTCCTGGAGCGGAGGGGTCAGATGCAGAACTCTTTGTATGAACAAGGAAACTAACTGTCTCGAAATTGAAAGTTTTGCAGGAAACTAAGATAGTCCACAGTAAGTCCGAACGGGAATAGGCGCGTTCGATCAGGCTCGTGCAGTTCTACAAGATGGAATCATAAAAATGCTATGGTACTTTGGAGCAGGAGGGTCAGATGCAGAGCTCTTGGTGTGAGCAAGGGCCTGACTGTCTCGAGTCGAAAGTTTTGCACAGGAAACTAAGATAGTCCACAGCAAATCCAACGAGAGTAGGCGCGTTCAATCAGGCTCGTGCAGTTCTACAAGATCCAATCATAAAAATGCTATGGTACTTTGGAGCAGGAGGGTCAGATGCAGAACTCTTTGGGTGAACAAGGCCCTATCTGTCTCGAATTGAAAGTTTTGCAGGAAACTAAGATAGTCCACAGTAAATCCAACGAGAGTAGGCGCGTTCGATCAGGCTCGTGCAGTTCTACAAGATCCAATCATAAAAATGCTATGGTACTTTGGAGCAGGAGGGTCAGATGCAGAACTCTTTGTGTGAACAAGGCCCTATCTGTCTCGAATTGAAAGTTTTGCAGGAAACTAAGATAGTCCACAGTAAATCCAACGAGAGTAGGCGCGTTCGATCAGGCTCGTGCAGTTCTACAAGATCCAATCATAAAAATGCTATGGTACTTTGGAGCAGGAGGGTCAGATGCAGAACTCTTTGTGAACAAGGCCCTATCTGTCTCGAATTGAAAGTTTTGCAGGAAACTAAGATAGTCCACAGTAATCCCAACGAGAATAGGCGCGTTCGATCAGGCTCGTGCAGTTCTACAAGATCCAATCATAAAAATGCTATGGTACTTTGGAGCAGGAGGGTCAGATGCAGAGCTCTTGGTGTGAACAAGGCCCTATCTGTCTCGAATTGAAAGTTTTGCAGGAAACTAAGATAGTCCACAGTAATCCCAACGGGAATAGGCGCGTTCGATCAGGCTCGTGCAGTTCTACAAGATCCAATCATAAAAATGCTATGGTACTTTGGAGCAGGAGGGTCAGATGCAGAGCTCTTGGTGTGAGCAAGGGCCCTGCTGTCTCGAATTGAAAGTTTTGCAGGAAACTAAGATAGTCCACAGTAATCCCAACGGGAATAGGCGCGTTCGATCAGGCTCGTGCAGTTCTACAAGATCCAATCATAAAAATGCTATGGTACTTTGGAGCAGGAGGGTCAGATGCAGAGCTCTTGGTGTGAGCGAGGGCCTGACTGTCTCGAATTGAAAGTTTTGCAGGAAACTGAAATAGTCCACAGTAAATCCAACGAGAGTAGGCGCATTCGATCAGGCTCATGCAGTTCTGCAAGATCCAGTCGCATAAAAATGCTACAACATGGTACTTTTTCCGGGGCAGGAGGGTCAGATGCAGAACTCTTTGTGAAAACAAGGCCCTATCTGTCTCGAATCGAAAGTTTTGCAGGAAACTAAGATAGTCCACAGTAAATCCAACGAGAGTAGGCGCGTTCAGTCAGGCTCGTGCAGTTCTACAAGATCCAGTCATAAAAATGCTATGGTACTTTGGGGCAGGAGGGTCAGATGCAGAGCTCTTGGTGAAGGCAAGGGCCCTGACTGTCTCCAATTGAAAGTTTTGCAGGAAACTAAGATAGTCCCACAGTAAATCCAACGAGAGTGGCCCATGGGAGCAAGTCAGGCTCGTGCAGTTCTACAAGATCCAGTCATAAAATGCTATGCTTCTTCAGTGCACTTTTTTTTTTTTTTTTTTTTTTTTTGGAGACGGGGGGTCAGATGCAGAGCTCTTGAGGTGGCAGGCAAGGGCCCTGTCTGTCTCGAATTTAAAGTTTTGCGAGAAGGCAAAGTTAGTCCACAGTAAATCCAACGGAGAGTAGGCGCGCGTTCGATCGAAGCCCGTGCAGTTCTACAAGATCCAATCACGCAAAATGCTATGGTACTTTGGAGCAGGAGGGTCAGATGCAGAGCTCTTGGTGTGAGCAAGGGCCCTGCTGTCTCGAGTTGAAAGTTTTGCAGGAAACTAAGATAGTCCACAGTAATCCCAACGGGAATAGGCGCGTTCGATCCAGGCTCGTGCAGTTCTACAAGATAGAATCATAAAATGCTATGGTACTTGCTTTTTTTTTTTTTTGGAGCAGGAGGGTCAGATACAGAACTCTTTGTATGAACAAAGGCCCTATCTGTCTCGAATCGAAAATTTTGCAGGAAGCCAAGATAGTCCACAGTAAATCTAACGAGAGTAGGCGCGTTCGATCAGGCTCATGCTGCAGTTCTACAAGATCCAGTCGCATAAAAATGCTATGGTACTTTGGAGCAGGAGAGGTCAGATGCAGAACTCTTTTTGTGAACAAGGCCCTATCTGTCTCGAATCAGAAAGTTTTTGCAGGAAACTAAGATAGTCCACAGTAAATCCAACGAGAGTAGGCGCGTTCGATCAGGCTCGTGCAGTTCTGCAAGATCCAGTCATAAAAATGCTATGGTACTTTGGAGCAGGAGGGTCAGATGCAGAGCTCTTGGTGTAGTGGGAGGGGCCCTGACTGTCTCCAATTGAAAGTTTTGCAGGAAACTAAGATAGTCCATAGTAAATCCTGCGTCAACGGGAATAGGCGCGTTCGATCAGGCTCGTGCAGTTCTACAAGATCCAATCATAAAAATGAAATGATATGAGCGCTGCAAGGCAAGGAGGGTCAGATGCCGAGCTCTTGGTGGGCGCAAGGGTCCTGACTGTCTCCAATTGAAAGTTTTGCCGGAAACTAAGATAGTCTGGAGTAAATCTAACGAGAGTAGGCGCGTTCGATCAGGCTCGTGCAGTTTTACAAGATCCGGTCATAAAAATCCTTTGGTGCTAAAGAGCGGGAGGGTCAGATGCAGAGCTCTTTGGTGTGAGCAAGAGGCCTGACTGTCTCCAATTGAAAGTTTTGCAGGAAACTAAGATAGTCAACAGTAAATCCAACGAGGAGTAAGGCGCGTTCGATCAGGCTCGTGCAGTTCTACAAGATCCAGTCATAAAAATGCTATGGTACTTTGGAGCAGGAGGGTCAGATGCAGAACTCTTTGTATGGAACAAGGCCCTATCTTTCTCCAGTCGAAAGTTTTACCGGAAACTAAGATAGTCCACAGTAAATCCAACGGGAAGTAGGCGCGTTCGATCAGGCTCGTGCAGTTCTACAAGATCCAGTCATAAAAATGCTATGGTACTTTGGAGCAGGAGGGTCAGATACGGAAGCTCTTTGGTATGAACAAGGCCCTATCTGTAAAAAATCGAAGGTTTTGCAGGAAACTAAGATGATCCACAGTGAATCCAACGAGAGTAGGCGCGTTCGATCAGGCTCGTGCAGTTCTACGAGATCCAGTCATAAAAATGCTATGGTACTTTGGAGCAGGAGGGTCAGATGCAGAGCTCTTGGTGTGAGCAAGGGCCCTGCTGTCTCGAATTGAAAGTTTTTGATAAAGCTTCAAGATAGTCCACAGTAAAATCCAACGAGAGTAGGCGCGTTCGATCAGGCTCGTGCGGTACACAAGATCCAGTCATAAAATGCTACATGGTGCTTTGGAGCAGAGAGGGTCAGATGCAGAACTCTTTGTATGAACAAGGCCCTATCAGTCTCGAATGAAAAGTTTTACGGGAAACTAAGATGATCTGGCCGTGTCCCTAACGAGAGTAGGCGCGTTCGATCAGGCTCGTGCAGTTCCACGAGATCTAGTCTGCTAAAAATGCTATGGTGCGCTGGCGCAGGAGAGGTCAGATGAAGAGCTCTTTGGTATGAGCAAGGGCCCTGACTGTCTCGAATTGAAGAAGTTTTGCAGGAAACTAAGATAGTCTGAATTAAATCCAACGAGGGCCGGGGCGTTCGATCAGGCTCGATGCAGTTCTACAAGATCCAGTCATAAAAATGCTATGGTACTTTGGAGCGGGAGGGGTCGGATGCAGAACTCTTTGTATGAACAAGACCCTATCTGTCTCAGTCGAAGAGAAAGTTTTGCGGGAAACTAAGATAGTCTACAGTAAATCCAACACGAGAGTAGGCGCGTTCCAGTCAGAATAGTGCAGTTCTACAAGATCCGGTCATAAAATCCTATGGTACTTTGGAGCAGGAGGGGTCAGATGCAGGACTCTTGGTGTGAGCAAGGGCCCTGACTGTCTCGGCTTGAAAGTTTTGCAGGAAACTAAGATAGTCTACAGTAAATCTAGCATGGGAATGGGCGCGTTCGATCAGGCTCGTGCAGTTCTACGAAGATCCAATCGCAAAATGATATGGCAGTACTTTGGAGCAGGAGGGTCAGATGCAGAGCTCTTGGTGTGAGCAAGGGTCCTGACTGTCTCGAATTGAAAGTTTTGCGAGAGGCTGAAATGGTCCACAGTAAATCTAACGAGAGTAGGCGGCGCGTTCGATCAGGCTCGTGCAGTTCCACAGAATGGAATCGCGTAAAAATGCTTTCATAGTACTTTGGAGCAGGAGGGTCGAATGCAGAACTCTTTGGTATGAACAAGGCCCTATCAATCTCGAATCGAAAGTTTTGCAGGAAACTAAGATAGTCCACAGTAAATCTAACGAGAGTAGGCGCGTTCGATCAGGCTCGTGCAGTTCTACAAAGATCCAGTCATAAAAATGCAATAGTACTTTGGAGCAGGAGGGTCAGATGCAGAACTCTTGGTATGAACAAGGACCCTATCTGTCTCGAATTGAAAGTTTTTGCAGGAAACTAAGACAGTCCATAGTAATTCCAACGGGAGTAGGCGCGTTCGATCAGGCTCGTGCAGTTCTGCAAGATCCAATCATAAAAATGCTATGGTACTTTTTTTTTTTTTGGAGCAGGAGGGTCAGATGCAGAACTCTTTGTATGAACAAGGCCCTATCTGTCTCGAATTGAGAGTTTTGCAGGAAACTAAGATAGTCCACAGTAATCCAACGAGAGTAGGCGCGTTCGATCAGGCTCGTGCAGTTCTACAAGATCCAATCATAAAAATGCTATGGTACTTTGGAGCAGGAGGGTCAGATGCAGAGCTCTTTGGTATGAGCAAGGCCCTATCTGTCTCGAATTGAAAGTTTTGCAGGAAACTAAGATAGTCCACAGTAAATCCAACGAGAGTAGGCGCGTTCGATCAGGCTCGTGCAGTTCTACAAGATCCAATCATAAAAATGCTATGGTACTTTGGAGCAGGAGGGTCAGATGCAGAGCTCTTAGTGAGAGCAAGGGCCCTATCTGTCTCGAATTGAAAGTTTTACAGGAAACTAAGATAGTCCACAGGAATCCCAACGGGAATAGGCGCGTTCGATCAGGCTCGTGCAGTTCTACAAGAATAGAATCATAAAAATGCTATGGTACTTTGGAGCAGGAGGGTCAGATGCAGAACTCTTTGGTGTGAAACAAGGCCCTGCTGTCTCGAGTTGAAAGTTTTGCAGGAAACTAAGATAGTCCACAGTAAATCCAACGAGAGTAGGCGCGTTCGATCAGGCTCGTGCAGTTCTACAAGATCCAGTCATAAAAATGCTATGCTACTTTTTTTTTTTTTTTTTTTTGGAGCAGGAGGGTCAGATGCAGAGCTCTTTGTGTGAGCAAGGGCCCTATCTGTCTCGAATTGAAAGTTTTGCAGGAAACTAAGATAGTCTGATAATAATCCTAACGAGAGTAGGCGCGTTCGATCAGGCTCGTGCAGTTCTACAAGATCCAATCATAAAAATGCTATGGTACTTTGGAGCAGGAGGGTCAGATGCAGAGCTCTTGGTGTGAGCAAGGGCCCTATCTGTCTCGAATTGAAAGTTTTGCAGGAAACTAAGATAGTCCGCAGTAATCCCAACGGGAATAGGCGCGTTCGATCAGGCTCGTGCAGTTCTACAAGACCCAATCATAAAAATGCTATGGTACTTTGGAGCAGGAGGGTCAGATGCAGAACTCTTTGGTATGAACAAGGCCCTATCTGTCTCGAATTGAAAGTTTTGCAGGAAACTAAGATAGTCCACAGTAAATCCAACGAGAGTAGGCGCGTTCGATCAGGCTCGTGCAGTTCTACAAGATCCAATCATAAAAATGCTATGGTACTTTGGAGCAGGAGGGTCAGATGCAGAGCTCTTGGTGTGAGCAAGGGCCCTATCTGTCTCGAATTGAAAGTTTTGCAGGGAAACTAAGATAGTCCACAGTAATCCAACGGGAATAGGCGCGTTCGATCAGGCTCATGCAGTTCTACAAGATCCAATCATAAAAATGCTATGGTACTTTGGAGCAGGAGGGTCAGATGCAGAACTCTTTGTATGAACAAGGGCCCTACTGTCTCGAATTGAAAGTTTTGCAGGAAACTAAGATAGTCCACAGTAATCCCAACGAGGAATAGGCGCGTTCGATCAGGCTCATGCAGTTCTACAAGATCGAATCATAAAAATGCTATGGTACTTTGGAGCAGGAGGGTCAGATGCAGAACTCTTTGGTGTGAACAAGGCCCTATCAGTCTCGAAGTTGAAAGTTTTGCCGGAAACTAAGATAGTCCACAGTAAATCCAACGAGAATAGGCGCGTTCGATCAGGCTCGTGCAGTTCTTCAAGATCCAGTCATAAAAATGCTATGGTACTTTGGAGCAGGAGGGTCAGATGCAGAGCTCTTTGTGATGAGGCCCTATCTGTCTCGAATTGAAAGTTTTGCAGGAAACTAAGATAGTCCACAGTAAATCCAACGAGAGTAGGCGCGTTCGATCAGGCTCGTGCAGTTCTACAAGATCCAATCATAAAAATGCTATGGTACTTTGGAGCAGGGAGGGTCAGATGCAGAGCTCTTGGTGTGAACAAGGCCCTATCTGTCTCGAATTGAAAGTTTTGCAGGAAACTAAGATAGTCTATAGGAATCCAACGAGAATAGGCGCGTTCGATCAGGCTCGTGCAGTTCTACAAGATCAATCATAAAAATGCTATGGTACTTTGGAGCAGGAGGGTCAGATGCAGAGCTCTTGGTGTGAGCAAGGCCCTATCTGTCTCGAATTGAAAGTTTTGCGGGAAACTAAGATAGTCCACAGTAAATCCAACGAGAGTAGGCGCGTTCGATCAGGCTCGTGCAGTTCTACAAGATCCAATCATAAAAATACTATAGTACTTTGGAGCAGGAGGGTCAGATGCAGAGCTCTTGGTGTGAGCAAGGGCCCTACTGTCTCGAATTGAAAGTTTTGCCCGAAACTAAGATAGTCCACAGTAATCCCAACGGGAATAGGCGCGTTCGATCAGGCTCGTGCAGTTCTACAAGATCCAATCATAAAAATGCTATGGTACTTTGGAGCAGGAGGGTCAGATGCAGAGCTCTTTGTGTGAGCAAGGCCCTGTCTGTCTCGAATTGAAAGTTTTGCAGGAAACTAAGATAGTCCACAGTAACTCCAACGAGAATAGGCGCGTTCGATCAGGCTCGTGCAGTTCTACAAGATCCAATCATAAAAATCCTATGGTACTTTGGAGCAGGAGGGTCAGATGCAGAGCTCTTGGTATGAGCAAAGGCCCTGTCTGTCTCGAATTGAAAGTTTTGCAGGAAACTAAGATAGTCTACAGTAAATCCAACGAGAGTAGGCGCGTTCGATCAGGCTCGTGCAGTTCTACAAGATCCAATCATAAAAATGCTGTGGTACTTTGGAGCAGGAGGGTCAGATGCAGAGCTCTTGGTGTGAGCAAGGCCCATTCTGTCTCGAATTGAAAGTTTTGCAGGAAACTAAGATATTCGGCAGTAAATCCAGCGAGAGTAGGCGCGTTCGATCAGGCTCGTGCAGTTCTACAAAGATCAAATCATAAAAATGCTATGGTGCTTTTTGGAGCAGGAGGGTCAGATGCAGAACTCTTTGTATGAACAAGGCCCTATCTGTCTCGAATTGAGAGTTTTGCAGGAAACTAAGATAGTCCACAGTAAATCCAACGAGAGTAGGCGCGTTCGATCAGGCTCGTGCAGTTCTACAAGATCCAATCATAAAAATGCTATGGTACTTTGGAGCAGGAGGGTCAGATGCAGAGCTCTTGGTATGAGCAAGGGCCTATCTGTCTCGAATTGAAAGTTTTGCAGGAAACTAAGATAGTCCACAGTAATCCAACGAGAGTAGGCGCGTTCGATCAGGCTCGTGCAGTTCTACAAGATCCAGTCATAAAAATGCTATGGTACTTTGGAGCAGGAGGGTCAGATGCAGAGCTTTTGGTGTGAGCAAGGCCCTATCTGTCTCGAATTGAAAGTTTTGCAGGAAACTAAGATAGTCCACAGTAATCCCAACGAGGAATAGGCGCGTTCGATCAGGCTCGTGCAGTTCTACAAGATCCAATCATAAAAATGCTATGGTACTTTGGAGCAGGAGGGTCAGATGCAGAGCTCTTGGTGATGAGCAAGGGGCCTATCTGTCTCGAATTGAAAGTTTTGCAGGAAACTAAGATAGTCCAGAGTAAATCCCAACGAGAATAGGCGCGTTCGATCAGGCTCGTGCAGTTCTACAAAGATCCAATCCCAAAAATGCTATGGTACTTTGGAGCAGGAGGGTCAGATGCAGAGCTCTTGGTATGAGCAAGGCCCTATCTGTCTCTAATTGAAAGTTTTGCAGGAAACTAAGATAGTCCACAGTAAATCCAACGAGAGTGGGCGCGTTCGATCAGGCTCGTGCAGTTCTACAAGATCCAATCATAAAAATGCTATGGTACTTTTTTTTTTTTTTTTTTGGAGCAGGAGGGTCAGATGCAGAACTCTTTGTGAACAAGGCCCTATCTGTCTCGAATTGAAAGTTTCACAGGAAACTAAGATAGTCCACAGTAAATCCAACGAGAGGTAGGCGCGTTCGATCAGGCTCGTGCAGTTCTACAAGATCCAATCATAAAAATGCTATGGTACTTTGGAGCAGGAGGGTCAGATGCAGAGCTCTTTGTGTGAGCAAGGCCCTGTCTGTCTCCAATTGAAAGTTTTGCAGGAAACTAAGATAGTCCACAATAATCCCAACGAGAAGAGGCGCATTCGATCAGGCTCGTGCAGTTCTACAAGATCCAATCATAAAAATGCTATGGTACTTTGGGGCAGGAGGGGTCAGATGCAGAGCTCTTTGGTATGAGCAAGGCCCTATCTGTCTCGAATTGAAAGTTTTGCCGGAAACTAAGATAGTCCACAGCAAATCCAACGAGAGTAGGCGCGTTCGATCAGGCTCGTGCAGTTCTACAAGATCCAATCATAAAAATGCTATGGTACTTTGGAGCAGGAGGGTCAGATGCAGAGCTCTTGGTGTGAGCAAGGCCCTGACTGTCTCGAATTGAAAGTTTTGCAGGAAACTAAGATAGTCCACAGTAATCCCAACGAGGAATAGGCGCGTTCGATCAGGCTCATTGCAGTTCTACAAGATAAGAATCATAAAAATGCTATGGTACTTTGGAGCAGGAGGGTCAGATGCAGAGCTCTTGGTGTGAGCAAGGCCCTATCTGTCTCGAATTGAAAGTTTTGCAGGAAACTAAGATAGTCCATAGTAATCCCAACGGGAGTAGGCGCGTTCGATCAGGCTCGTGCAGTTCTACAAGATCCAATCATAAAAATGCTATGGTACTTTGGAGCAGGAGGGTCAGATGCAGAACTCTTTGTATGAACAAGGACCAATCTGTCTCGAATTGAAAGTTTTGCAGGAAACTAAGATAGTCCACAGTAAATCCAACGAGAGTAGGCGCGTTCGATCAGGCTCGTGCAGTTCTACAAGATCCAATCATAAAAATGCTATGGTACTTTGGAGCAGGAGGGTCAGATGCAGAGCTCTTTGGTGTGAGCAAGGGCCCTGCTGTCTCGAATTGAAAGTTTTGCAGGAAACTAAGATGATCCGCTAGTAAATCCAGCGGGAGTAGGCGCGTTCGATCAGGCTCGTGCAGTTCTACAAGATCCAATCATAAAAATGCTATGGTACTTTGGAGCAGGAGGGGTCAGATGCAGAACTCTTTGTATGAACAAGGCCCCTATCTGTCTCGAATTGAAAGTTTTGCAGGAAACTAAGATAGTCCACAGTAATCCCAACGGGAATAGGCGCGTTCGATCAGGCTCGTGCAGTTCTACAAGATCGAATCATAAAAATGCTATGGTACTTTGGAGCAGGAGGGTCAGATGCGGAACTCTTTGTATGAGCAAGGCCCTATCTGTCTCGAATTGAAAGTTTTGCAGGGAGCCAAGATAGTCCACAGAAATCCCAACGGGAGTAGGCGCGTTCGATCAGGCTCGTGCAGTTCTACAAGATCCAATCATAAAAATGCTATGGTACTTTGGAGCAGGAGGGTCAGATGCAGAGCTCTTTTGGTGTGAGCAAGGGCCCTGCTGTCTCCAATTGAAAGTTTTGCAGGAAACTAAGATAGTCCACAGTAATCCAACGGGAATAGGCGCGTTCGATCAGGCTCGTGCAGTTCTACAAGATCCAATCATAAAATGCTATGGTACTTTGGAGCAGGAGGGTCAGATGCAGAGCTCTTTGTGTGAGCAAGGCCCCCACTGTCTCGAATTGAAAGTTTTGCAGGAAACTAAGATAGTCCACAGTAATCCCACGAGGAATAGGCGCGTTCGATCAGGCTCGTGCAGTTCTACAAGATAGAATCATAAAAATGCTATGGTACTTTGGAGCAGGAGGGTCAGATGCAGAACTCTTTGTGTGAACAAGGCCCTTCTGTCTCGAGTCGAAAGTTTTGCAGGAAACTAAGATAGTCCACAGGAAATCCAACGAGAGTAGGCGCGTTCGATCAGTCTCGTGCAGTTCTACAAGATCCAATCATAAAAATGCTATGGTACTTTGGAGCAGGAGGGTCAGATGCAGAACTCTTTGTGTGAACAAGGGCCCTATCTGTCTCGAATTGAAAGTTTTGCAGGGAAACTAAGATAGTCTACAGTAAATCCAACGAGAGTAGGCGCGTTCGATCAGGCTCGTGCAGTTCTACAAGATCTAATCATAAAAATGCTATGGTACTTTGGAGCAGGAGGGTCAGATGCAGAACTCTTTGTATGAACAAGGCCCTATCTGTCTCGAATTGAAAGTTTTGCCGGAAACTAAGATAGTCCACAGTAATCCAACGAGAATAGGCGCGTTCAGTCAGGCTCGTGCAGTTCTACAAGATCGAATCATAAAAATCCTATGGTACTTTGGAGCAGGAGGGTCAGATGCAGAGCTCTTAGTGTGAGCAAGGGCCCTGTCTGTCTCGAATTGACCAGTTTTGGAGGAAGAACTAAGATAGTCTACAGTAAACCCAACGAGAGTAGGCGCGTTCAATCAGGCTCGTACAGTTCTACAAAGATCCAATCATAAAAATACTTATGGTACTTTGGAGCAGGAGGGTCAGATGCAGAACTCTTCATGAGCGAACAAGGGCCCTATCTGTCTCGAGTTGAAAGTTTTGCAGGAAACTAAGATGATCCACAGTAATCCCAACGGGAATAGGCGCGTTCAGTCAGGCTGGTACAGTTCTAGACAGATAGAATCATAAAAATGCTATGGTACTTTGGAGCAGGAGGGTCAGATGCAGAACTCTTTGTATGAACAAGGCCTTATCTGTCTCAGAATTGAAAGTTTCCCAGGAAACTAAGATAGTCCATAGTAATCCCAACGGGGGTAGGCGCGTTCGATCAGGCTCGTTCAGTTCTACAAGACACAATCATAAAAATGCTATGGTACTTTTTTTTTTTTTTTTTTTTTTTTTTTTTTTTTTGGAGCAGGAGGGTCGGATGCAGAACTCTTTTTGTGCCAGCAAGAGCCCTACTTCTTCTCTGTCTCGAATTAAAAGTTTTACCCCGAAACTAAGATAGTCTACGAGATAACTCCAACGAGAGTAGGCGCGTTCAATCAGGCTCGTGCAGTTCTACAAGATCCAGTCATAAAAATGCTATGGTACTTTAGAGCAGGAGGGTCAGATGCAGAGCTCTTGGTGTGAGCAGGGCCCTGACTGTCTCGAATTAAAAGTTTTGCAGGGAAACTTAGATAGTCCATATTAATCCCAACGGGGATGGGCGCGTTCGATCAGGCTCGTGCAGTTCTACAAGATCCAATCATAAAAATGCTATGGTGCTTTGGAGCGAGAGGGTCAGATGCGGAGCTCTTTGGCGTGTGAGCAAGGGCCCTGACTGTCCCTCAAGGAGTGAGGATTTTGCACACGGAAACTAAGATAGTCTACAGTAATCCCCAACGGGAATAGGCGCGTTCGATCAGGCTCGTGCAGTTCTACAAGATAGAATCATAAAAATACTGTGGTGCTTTTTTTTTTTTTTTTTGGAGCAGGAGGGGTCAGATGCAGAGCTCTTTGGTGTGCGGCAAGGGCCACTGCTGTCTCGAATTGAAGATTTTGCAGGAAACTAAGATAATCCACTCTTAAATCCAACGAGAGTAGGCGCGTTCGATCAGGCTCGTGCAGTTCTACAAGACCGAATCATAAAAATGCTATGGTACTTTCTAGAGCAGGAGGTTCGGATACAGAACTCTTTTGTATGAACAAAATTCCTAAATATCTGTCTGGAATTGAAAGTTTTGCAGGGAAACTAAGATAGTCCACAGTAAATCCAACGAGAGTAGGCGCGTTCGATCAGGCTCGTGCAGTTTCTGCAAGATAGAATCATAAAAATCCTATGGTACTTTTAGAGCAGGAGGGTCAGGTGCAGAGCTCTTGGTGTGAGCAAGGGCCCTAACTGTCTCCAGTAGAAAGTTTTGCAGGAAACTAAGATAGTCCATAGTAATTCCAACGAGATTAGGCGCGTTCGATCAGGCTCGTGCAGTTCCACAAGATCGAAATACATAAAAATGCTATGGTACTTTGGAGCAGGAGGGGTCAGATGCCGAGCTCTTGGTGAGAGCAAAGGGCCTAACTGTCCCGAGTTGAAAGTTTTGCGGGAAACTAAGATAGTCCACAGTAATCCCAACGGGAATGGCGCGTTCGATCAGGCTCGTGCAGTTCTTCAAGATAGAATCATAAAAATGCTATGGTACTTTGGAGCAGGAGGGTCAGATGCAGAGCTCTTGGTGTGAGCAAAGGCCCTGTCTGTCTCGAATTAGCATGAAAAGTTTGCAGGAGGCCCAGATAGTCTGATAGGAATCCCATTTAGAAGTAGGCGCGTTCAGGTGAGGCTCGTGCAGTTCTACAAGATCCGGTCATAAAAATGCTTTTGTAATTGCTTTGGAGCAGGAGGGTCAGATGCAGAGCTCTTTGAGTGCAGGCAAGGGCCCTGACTGTCTCGAATTGAAAGTTTTGCAGGAAACTAAGATGATCTACAGTAAATCCAGCGAGAGTAGGCGCGTTCGATCAGGCTCGTGCAGTTCTACAAGAAACAAAAAAAAAAAAAAAAGAATCATAAAAATGCTACTATGCAGTACTTTTGGAGCAGGAGGGGTCGGATACGGAGAACTCTTTGTATGAACAAAGGCCCTATCTGTCTCGAATCAGCAAAATTTGAAGGAAGCCAAGATAGTCCACAGTAAATCCAACGAGAGTAGAGCGCGTTCGATCAGGCTCGTGCAGTTCTGCAAGATCGACCCTTACCAAAATCCTATGGTACTTTGGAGCAGGAGGGTCAGATGCAGAGCTCTTGGGGTGAGCAAGAGCCCTGCTGTCTCGGAGTGTAAGTTTTACGGGAAACTAAAGATAGTCCACAGTAAATCCAACGAGAGTAGGCGCGTTCGATCAGGCTCGTGCAGTTCTACAAGATCCAGTCATAAAAATGCTATGGTACTTTGGAGCAGGAGGGTCAGATGCAGAACTCTTTGTATGAACGAAGACCCTATCTGTCTCGAATCGAAAGTTTTGCAGGAAACTAAGATGATCAACAGTAACTCCAACGAGAGTAGGCGCGTTCCGATCAGGCTCGTGCAGTTCTACAGATCCAGTCATAAAAATGCTATGGTACTTTGGAGCAGGAGGGTCAGATGCAGAACTCTTTGGTGTGAACAAGGCCCTATCTGTCTCGAATTGAAAGTTTTGCAGGAAACTAAGATAGTCCACAGTAAATCCAACGAGAGTAGGCGCGTTCGATCAGGCTCGTGCAGTTCTACAAGATCCAATCATAAAAATGCTATGGTACTTTGGAGCAGGAGGGTCAGATGCAGAGCTCTTGGTGTGAGCAAGGGCCCTATCTGTCTCGAATTGAAAGTTTTGCAGGAAACTAAGATAGTCCACAGTAAATCCAACGAGAGTAGGCGCGTTCGATCAGGCTCGTGCAGTTCTACAAGATCCAATCATAAAAATGCTATGGTACTTTGGAGCAGGAGGGTCAGATGCAGAACTCTTTGTGTGAACAAGGCCCTATCTGTCTCGAATTGAAAGTTTTGCAGGAAACTAAGATAGTCCACAGTAATCCCAACGGGAATAGGCGCGTTCGATCAGGCTCGTGCAGTTCTACAAGATCCAATCATAAAAATGCTATGGTACTTTGGAGCAGGAGGGTCAGATGCAGAGCTCTTGGTGTGAGCAAGGGCCCTGCTGTCTCGAATTGAAAGTTTTGCAGGAAACTAAGATAGTCCACAGTAAATCCAACGAGAGTAGGCGCGTTCGATCAGGCTCGTGCAGTTCTACAAGATCCAATCATAAAAATGCTATGGTACTTTGGAGCAGGAGGGTCAGATGCAGAGCTCTTGGTGTGAACAAGGGCCCTATCTGTCTCGAATTGAAAGTTTTGCAGGAAACTAAGATAGTCCACAGTAAATCCAACGAGAGTAGGCGCGTTCGATCAGGCTCGTGCAGTTCTACAAGATCCAATCATAAAAATGCTATGGTACTTTGGAGCAGGAGGGTCAGATGCAGAGCTCTTTGTGTGAGCAAGGCCCTATCTGTCTCGAATTGAAAGTTTTGCAGGAAACTAAGATAGTCCACAGTAAATCCAACGAGAGTAGGCGCGTTCGATCAGGCTCGTGCAGTTCTACAAGATCCAATCATAAAAATGCTATGGTACTTTGGAGCAGGAGGGTCAGATGCAGAGCTCTTTGTGTGAACAAGGCCCTATCTGTCTCGAATTGAAAGTTTTGCAGGAAACTAAGATAGTCCACAGTAAATCCAACGAGAGTAGGCGCGTTCGATCAGGCTCGTGCAGTTCTACAAGATCCAATCATAAAAATGCTATGGTACTTTGGAGCAGGAGGGTCAGATGCAGAACTCTTTGGGTGAACAAGGCCCTGCTGTCTCGAATTGAAAGTTTTGCAGGAAACTAAGATAGTCCACAGTAAATCCAACGAGAATAGGCGCGTTCGATCAGGCTCGTGCAGTTCTACAAGATCCAATCATAAAAATGCTATGGTACTTTGGAGCAGGAGGGTCAGATGCAGAACTCTTGGTGTGAGCAAGGGCCCTATCTGTCTCGAATTGAAAGTTTTGCAGGAAACTAAGATAGTCCACAGTAATCCCAACGAGAATAGGCGCGTTCGATCAGGCTCGTGCAGTTCTACAAGATCCAATCATAAAAATGCTATGGTACTTTGGAGCAGGAGGGTCAGATGCAGAACTCTTTTGGTGTGAACAAGGCCCTATCTGTCTCGAATTGAAAGTTTTGCAGGAAACTAAGATAGTCCACAGTAAATCCAACGAGAGTAGGCGCGTTCGATCAGGCTCGTGCAGTTCTACAAGATCCAATCATAAAAATGCTATGGTACTTTGGAGCAGGAGGGTCAGATGCAGAGCTCTTGGTGTGAACAAGGCCCTATCTGTCTCGAATTGAAAGTTTTGCAGGAAACTAAGATAGTCCACAGTAAATCCAACGAGAGTAGGCGCGTTCGATCAGGCTCGTGCAGTTCTACAAGATCCAATCATAAAAATGCTATGGTACTTTGGAGCAGGAGGGTCAGATGCAGAACTCTTGGTGTGAACAAGGCCCTATCTGTCTCGAATTGAAAGTTTTGCAGGAAACTAAGATAGTCCACAGTAATCCCAACGAGAATAGGCGCGTTCGATCAGGCTCGTGCAGTTCTACAAGATCCAATCATAAAAATGCTATGGTACTTTGGAGCAGGAGGGTCAGATGCAGAACTCTTTGTGTGAACAAGGCCCTATCTGTCTCGAATTGAAAGTTTTGCAGGAAACTAAGATAGTCCACAGTAATCCAACGAGAGTAGGCGCGTTCGATCAGGCTCGTGCAGTTCTACAAGATCCAATCATAAAAATGCTATGGTACTTTGGAGCAGGAGGGTCAGATGCAGAGCTCTTTGTGTGAGCAAGGGCCCTTCTGTCTCGAATTGAAAGTTTTGCAGGAAACTAAGATAGTCCACAGTAATCCCAACGAGAATAGGCGCGTTCGATCAGGCTCGTGCAGTTCTACAAGATCCAATCATAAAAATGCTATGGTACTTTGGAGCAGGAGGGTCAGATGCAGAGCTCTTTGGTGTGAGCAAGGCCCTATCTGTCTCGAATTGAAAGTTTTGCAGGAAACTAAGATAGTCCACAGTAAATCCAACGAGAGTAGGCGCGTTCGATCAGGCTCGTGCAGTTCTACAAGATCCAATCATAAAAATGCTATGGTACTTTGGAGCAGGAGGGTCAGATGCAGAGCTCTTGGTGTGAACAAGGCCCTATCTGTCTCGAATTGAAAGTTTTGCAGGAAACTAAGATAGTCCACAGTAAATCCAACGAGAATAGGCGCGTTCGATCAGGCTCGTGCAGTTCTACAAGATCCAATCATAAAAATGCTATGGTACTTTGGAGCAGGAGGGTCAGATGCAGAACTCTTGGTGTGAACAAGGCCCTATCTGTCTCGAATTGAAAGTTTTGCAGGAAACTAAGATAGTCCACAGTAAATCCAACGAGAATAGGCGCGTTCGATCAGGCTCGTGCAGTTCTACAAGATCCAATCATAAAAATGCTATGGTACTTTGGAGCAGGAGGGTCAGATGCAGAGCTCTTGGTGTGAACAAGGCCCTATCTGTCTCGAATTGAAAGTTTTGCAGGAAACTAAGATAGTCCACAGTAATCCAACGAGAGTAGGCGCGTTCGATCAGGCTCGTGCAGTTCTACAAGATCCAATCATAAAAATGCTATGGTACTTTGGAGCAGGAGGGTCAGATGCAGAGCTCTTTGGTGTGAACAAGGCCCTATCTGTCTCGAATTGAAAGTTTTGCAGGAAACTAAGATAGTCCACAGTAATCCAACGGGAATAGGCGCGTTCGATCAGGCTCGTGCAGTTCTACAAGATCCAATCATAAAAATGCTATGGTACTTTGGAGCAGGAGGGTCAGATGCAGAACTCTTGGTGTGAACAAGGCCCTATCTGTCTCGAATTGAAAGTTTTGCAGGAAACTAAGATAGTCCACAGTAAATCCAACGAGAGTAGGCGCGTTCGATCAGGCTCGTGCAGTTCTACAAGATCCAATCATAAAAATGCTATGGTACTTTGGAGCAGGAGGGTCAGATGCAGAACTCTTGGTGTGAACAAGGCCCTATCTGTCTCGAATTGAAAGTTTTGCAGGAAACTAAGATAGTCCACAGTAAATCCAACGAGAGTAGGCGCGTTCGATCAGGCTCGTGCAGTTCTACAAGATCCAATCATAAAAATGCTATGGTACTTTGGAGCAGGAGGGTCAGATGCAGAGCTCTTGGTGTGAACAAGGGCCCTATCTGTCTCGAATTGAAAGTTTTGCAGGAAACTAAGATAGTCCACAGTAATCCCAACGAGAATAGGCGCGTTCGATCAGGCTCGTGCAGTTCTACAAGATCCAATCATAAAAATGCTATGGTACTTTGGAGCAGGAGGGTCAGATGCAGAGCTCTTGGTGTGAACAAGGCCCTATCTGTCTCGAATTGAAAGTTTTGCAGGAAACTAAGATAGTCCACAGTAAATCCAACGAGAGTAGGCGCGTTCGATCAGGCTCGTGCAGTTCTACAAGATCCAATCATAAAAATGCTATGGTACTTTGGAGCAGGAGGGTCAGATGCAGAGCTCTTGGTGTGAGCAAGGGCCCTATCTGTCTCGAATTGAAAGTTTTGCAGGAAACTAAGATAGTCCACAGTAAATCCAACGAGAGTAGGCGCGTTCGATCAGGCTCGTGCAGTTCTACAAGATCCAATCATAAAAATGCTATGGTACTTTGGAGCAGGAGGGTCAGATGCAGAGCTCTTGGTGTGAGCAAGGCCCTATCTGTCTCGAATTGAAAGTTTTGCAGGAAACTAAGATAGTCCACAGTAAATCCAACGAGAATAGGCGCGTTCGATCAGGCTCGTGCAGTTCTACAAGATCCAATCATAAAAATGCTATGGTACTTTGGAGCAGGAGGGTCAGATGCAGAGCTCTTTGGTGTGAACAAGGGCCCTATCTGTCTCGAATTGAAAGTTTTGCAGGAAACTAAGATAGTCCACAGTAATCCAACGGGAATAGGCGCGTTCGATCAGGCTCGTGCAGTTCTACAAGATCCAATCATAAAAATGCTATGGTACTTTGGAGCAGGAGGGTCAGATGCAGAGCTCTTGGTGTGAACAAGGCCCTATCTGTCTCGAATTGAAAGTTTTGCAGGAAACTAAGATAGTCCACAGTAATCCAACGAGAATAGGCGCGTTCGATCAGGCTCGTGCAGTTCTACAAGATCCAATCATAAAAATGCTATGGTACTTTGGAGCAGGAGGGTCAGATGCAGAGCTCTTGGTGTGAGCAAGGGCCCTATCTGTCTCGAATTGAAAGTTTTGCAGGAAACTAAGATAGTCCACAGTAAATCCAACGAGAGTAGGCGCGTTCGATCAGGCTCGTGCAGTTCTACAAGATCCAATCATAAAAATGCTATGGTACTTTGGAGCAGGAGGGTCAGATGCAGAACTCTTTGTGTGAACAAGGCCCTATCTGTCTCGAATTGAAAGTTTTGCAGGAAACTAAGATAGTCCACAGTAATCCCAACGGGAATAGGCGCGTTCGATCAGGCTCGTGCAGTTCTACAAGATCCAATCATAAAAATGCTATGGTACTTTGGAGCAGGAGGGTCAGCTGCAGAGCTCTTGGTGTGAGCAAGGGCCTATCTGTCTCGAATTGAAAGTTTTGCAGGAAACTAAGATAGTCCACAGTAAATCCAACGAGAGTAGGCGCGTTCGATCAGGCTCGTGCAGTTCTACAAGATCCAATCATAAAAATGCTATGGTACTTTGGAGCAGGAGGGTCAGATGCAGAACTCTTTGTGTGAACAAGGCCCTATCTGTCTCGAATTGAAAGTTTTGCAGGAAACTAAGATAGTCCACAGTAATCCAACGAGAATAGGCGCGTTCGATCAGGCTCGTGCAGTTCTACAAGATCCAATCATAAAAATGCTATGGTACTTTGGAGCAGGAGGGTCAGATGCAGAACTCTTGGTGTGAACAAGGCCCTATCTGTCTCGAATTGAAAGTTTTGCAGGAAACTAAGATAGTCCACAGTAATCCCAACGGGAATAGGCGCGTTCGATCAGGCTCGTGCAGTTCTACAAGATCCAATCATAAAAATGCTATGGTACTTTGGAGCAGGAGGGTCAGATGCAGAGCTCTTGGTGTGAGCAAGGGCCCTATCTGTCTCGAATTGAAAGTTTTGCAGGAAACTAAGATAGTCCACAGTAATCCCAACGAGAGTAGGCGCGTTCGATCAGGCTCGTGCAGTTCTACAAGATCCAATCATAAAAATGCTATGGTACTTTGGAGCAGGAGGGTCAGATGCAGAGCTCTTGGTGTGAGCAAGGGCCTATCTGTCTCGAATTGAAAGTTTTGCAGGAAACTAAGATAGTCCACAGTAAATCCCAACGAGAATAGGCGCGTTCGATCAGGCTCGTGCAGTTCTACAAGATCCAATCATAAAAATGCTATGGTACTTTGGAGCAGGAGGGTCAGATGCAGAGCTCTTGGTGTGAACAAGGGCCCTGCTGTCTCGAATTGAAAGTTTTGCAGGAAACTAAGATAGTCCACAGTAATCCCAACGAGAGTAGGCGCGTTCGATCAGGCTCGTGCAGTTCTACAAGATCCAATCATAAAAATGCTATGGTACTTTGGAGCAGGAGGGTCAGATGCAGAACTCTTGGTGTGAACAAGGCCCTATCTGTCTCGAATTGAAAGTTTTGCAGGAAACTAAGATAGTCCACAGTAAATCCAACGAGAATAGGCGCGTTCGATCAGGCTCGTGCAGTTCTACAAGATCCAATCATAAAAATGCTATGGTACTTTGGAGCAGGAGGGTCAGATGCAGAGCTCTTGGTGTGAGCAAGGGCCCTGCTGTCTCGAATTGAAAGTTTTGCAGGAAACTAAGATAGTCCACAGTAAATCCAATGAGAGTAGGCGTGTCTGATCAGGCTCGTGCAGTTCTACAAGATCCGATCATAAAAATGCTATGGTACTTTGGAGCAGGAGGGTCAGATCCAGAGCTCTGGGTGTGAGCAAGGGCCCTGCTGTCTCGAATTGAAAGTTTTGCAGGAAACTAAGATAGTCCACAGTAAATCCAACGAGAGTAGGCGCGTTCGATCAGGCTCGTGCAGTTCTACAAGATCCGATCATAAAAATGCTATGGTACTTTGGAGCAGGGAGGGTCAGATGCAGAGCTCTTGGTGTGAGCAAGGGCCCTGCCTGTCTCGAATTGAAAGTTTTGCAGGAAACTAAGATAGTCCACAGGAAATCCTAACGGGAGTAGGCGCTTTTGATCAGGCTCGTGCAGTTCTACACGATCCAATCATAAAAATGCTATGGTACTTTGTAGCAGGAGGGTCAGATGCAGAGCCTTTGGTGTGAGCAAGGGCCCTGCCTGTCTCGAATTGAAAGTTTTGCGTGAAACTAAGATAGTCCGCAGGAAATCCAACGAGAGTAGGCGCGTTCGATCAGGCTCGTGCAGTTCTACAAGATCCAATCATAAAAATGCTATGGTACTTTGGAGCAGGAGGGTCAGATGCAGAACTCTTGGTGTGAGCAAGGCGGCCCTGCCTGTCTCGAATTGAAAGTTTTGCAGGAAACTAAGATAGTCCACAGGAAATCCAACGAGAGTAGACGCGTTCGATCAGGCTCGTGCAGTTCTACAAGATCCAATCATAAAAATGCTATGGTACTTTGGAGCAGGAGGGTCAGATGCATAACTCTTTGTATGAACAAGGCCCTAACTGTCTCGAATTGAAAGTTTTGCAGGAAACTAAGATAGTCCACAGTAATCCCAACGGGAATAGGCGCGTTCGATCAGGCTCGTGCAGTTGTACAAGATCCGATCATAAAAAAATGCTATGGTACTTTTGGAGCAGGAGGGTCAGATGCAGAGCTCCGGTGTGAGCAAGGGCCCTGCCTGTCTCGAATTGAAAGTTTTGCAGGAAACTAAGATAGTCCACAGTAAATCCAACGAGAGTAGGCGCGTTCGATCAGGCTCGTGCAGTTCTACAAGATGGAATCATAAAAATGCTATGGTACTTTGGAGCAGGAGGGTCAGATGCAGAACTCTTTGCATGAACAAGGCCCTATCTGTCTCGAATTGAAAGTTTTGCAGGAAACTAAGATAGTCCACAGTAAAATCCTAACGAGAGTAGGCGCGTTCGATCAGGCTCGTGCAGTTCTACAAGATCCAATCATAAAAATGCTATGGTACTTTGGAGCAGGAGGGTCAGATGCAGAACTCTTGGTGTGAGCAAGGCCCCTGCCTGTCTCGAATTGAAAGTTTTGCAGGAAACTAAGATAGTCCACAGGAAATCCAACGAGAGTAGACGCGTTCGATCAGGCTCGTGCAGTTCTACAAGATCCAACTTTCATAAAAATTTTGGAGCGGAGGGGTCAGACGTAGCACTCTTTGTATGAACAAGGCCCTATCTGTCTCGAATTGAAAGTTTTGCAGGAAACTAAGATAGTCCACAGTAAATCCAACGAGAGTAGGCGCGTTCGATCAGGCTCGTGCAGTTCTACAAGATCCAATCATAAAAATGCTATGGTACTTTGGAGCAGGAGGGTCAGATGCAGAACTCTTGGTGTGAGCAAGGGCCCTGCCTGTCTCGAATTGAAAGTTTTGCAGGAAACTAAGATAGTCCGCAGTGAAATCCCAACGAGAGTAGGCGCGTTCGATCAGGCTCGTGCAGTTCTACAAGATCCAATCATAAAAATGCTATGGTACTTTGGAGCAGGAGGGTCAGATGCAGAGCTCTTGGTGTGAGGAAGGGCCCTGCTGTCTCGAATTGAAAGTTTTGCAGGAAACTAAGATAGTCCGCAGGAAATCCAACGAGAGTAGGCGCGTTCCGATCAGGCTCGTGCAGTTCTACACGATCCAATCATAAAAATGCTATGGTACTTTGGAGCAGGAGGGTCAGATGCAGAGCTCTTGGTGTGAGCAAGGGCCCTGCCTGTCTCGAATTGAAAGTTTTGCAGGAAACTAAGATAGTCCGCAGGAAATCCAACGAGAGTAGGCGCGTTCGATCAGGCTCGTGCAGTTCTACAAGATCCAATCATAAAAATGCTTATGGTACTTTGGAGCAGGAGGGTCAGATGCAGAACTCTTGGTGTGAGCAAGGGCCCTGCCTGTCTCGAATTGAAAGTTTTGCAGGAAACTAAGATAAGTCCAGTGAAATCCTAACGAGAGTAGACGTGTTCGATCAGGCTCGTGCAGTTCTACAAGATCCAATCATAAAAATTATGGAGCGGAGGGGTCAGATGCATAACTCTTGGTATGAACAAGGCCCCTAACTGTCTCGAATTGAAAGTTTTGCAGGAAACTAAGATAGTCCACAGTAATCCCAACGGGAATAGGCGCGTTCGATCAGGCTCGTGCAGTTCTACAAGATCCGATCATAAAAATGCTATGGTACTTTGGAGCAGGAGGGTCAGATGCAGAGCTCTTGGTGTGAGCAAGGGCCCTGCCTGTCTCGAATTGAAAGTTTTGCAGGAAACTAAGATAGTCCACAGTAAATCCAACGAGAGTAGGCGCGTTCGATCAGGCTCGTGCAGTTCTACAAGATCCGATCATAAAAATGCTATGGTACTTTGGAGCAGGAGGGTCAGATGCAGAGCTCTTGGTGTGAGCAAGTGGCCCTGCCTGGCCCGAATTGAAAGTTTTGCAGGAAACTAAGATAGTCCACAGGAAATCCAACGGGAGTAGGCGCGTTCGATCAGGCTCGTGCAGTTCTACACGATCCAATCATAAAAATGCTATGGTACTTTGGAGCAGGAGGGTCAGATGCAGAGCTCTCGGTGTGGGCTGGCAGTCTCGCTGTCTCGAATTGAAAGTTTTGCAGGAAACTAAGATAGTCCGCAGGAAATCCAACGAGAGTAGGCGCGTTCGATCAGGCTCGTGCAGTTCTACAAGATCCAATCATAAAAATGCTATGGTACTTTGGAGCAGGAGGGTCAGATGCAGAACTCTTGGTGTGAGCAAGGGCCCTGCCTGTCTCGAATTGAAAGTTTTGCAGGAAACTAAGATAGTCCACAGGAAATCCAACGAGAGTAGGCGCGTTCGATCAGGCTCGTGCAGTTCTACAAGATCCAATCATAAAAATGCTATGGTACTTTGGAGCAGGAGGGTCAGATGCAGAACTCTTTGTATGAACAAGGCCCTATCTGTCTCGAATTGAAAGTTTTGCAGGAAACTAAGATAGTCCACAGTAAACCCAACGAGAGTAGGCGCGTTCGATCAGGCTCGTGCAGTTGTACAAGATCCGATCATAAAAATGCTATGGTACTTTGGAGCAGGAGGGTCAGATGCAGAGATTTTGCAGTGAGCAAGGGGCCCTATCTGTCTCGAATTGAAAGCTTTGCAGGAAACTAAGATAAAGTCCAAAGAAAATCCAACGAGAGTAGGCGCGTTCGATCAGGCTCGTGCAGTTCTACAAGATGCAATCATAAAAATGCTATGGTACTTTGGAGCAGGAGGGGTCAGATGCAGAGCTCTTGGTGTGAACAAGGCCCTATCTGTCTCGAATTGAAAGTTTTGCAGGAAACTAAGATAGTCCACAGTAAATCCAACGAGAGTAGGCGCGTTCGATCAGGCTCGTGCAGTTCTACAAGATCCAATCATAAAAATGCTATGGTACTTTGGAGCAGGAGGGTCAGATGCAGAGCTCTTGGTGTGAGCAAGGGCCCTGCTGTCTCGAATTGAAAGTTTTGCAGGAAACTAAGATAGTCCACAGGAAATCCAACGAGAGTAGGCGCGTTCGATCAGGCTCGTGCAGTTCTACAAGATCCAATCATAAAAATGCTATGGTACTTTGGAGCAGGAGGGTCAGATGCAGAGCTCTTGGTGTGAGCAAGGGCCCTGTCTGTCTCGAATTGAAAGTTTTGCAGGAAACTAAGATAGTCCACAGTAAATCCAACGAGAGTAGGCGCGTTCGATCAGGCTCGTGCAGTTCTACAAGATCCAATCATAAAAATGCTATGGTACTTTGGAGCAGGAGGGTCAGATGCAGAACTCTTTGAGTGAGCAAGGGCCCTATCTGTCTCGAATTGAAAGTTTTGCAGGAAACTAAGATAGTCCACAGTAAATCCAACGAGAGTAGGCGCGTTCGATCAGGCTCGTGCAGTTCTACAAGATCCAATCATAAAAATGCTATGGTACTTTGGAGCAGGAGGGTCAGATGCAGAGCTCTTGGTGTGAGCAAGGGCCCTTCTGTCTCGAATTGAAAGTTTTGCAGGAAACTAAGATAGTCCACAGTAAATCCAACGAGAGTAGGCGCGTTCGATCAGGCTCGTGCAGTTCTACAAGATCCAATCATAAAAATGCTATGGTACTTTGGAGCAGGAGGGTCAGATGCAGAACTCTTTGCATGAACAAGGGCCCTATCTGTCTCGAATTGAAAGTTTTGCAGGAAACTAAGATAGTCCACAGTAAATCCAACGAGAGTAGGCGCGTTCGATCAGGCTCGTGCAGTTCTACAAGATCCAATCATAAAAATGCTATGGTACTTTGGAGCAGGAGGGTCAGATGCAGAGCTCTTGGTGTGAGCAAGGGCCCTGCTGTCTCGAATTGAAAGTTTTGCAGGAAACTAAGATAGTCCACAGGAAATCCAACGGGAGTAGGCGCGTTCGATCAGGCTCGTGCAGTTCTACAAGATCCAATCATAAAAATGCTATGGTACTTTGGAGCAGGAGGGTCAGATGCAGAACTCTTTGCATGAACAAGGCCCTATCTGTCTCGAATTGAAAGTTTTGCAGGAAACTAAGATAGTCCACAGTAAATCCAACGAGAGTAGGCGCGTTCGATCAGGCTCGTGCAGTTCTACAAGATCCAATCATAAAAATGCTATGGTACTTTGGAGCAGGAGGGTCAGATGCAGAGCTCTTGGTGTGAGCAAGGGCCCTGCTGTCTCGAATTGAAAGTTTTGCAGGAAACTAAGATAGTCCACAGTAAATCCAACGAGAGTAGGCGCGTTCGATCAGGCTCGTGCAGTTCTACAAGATCCAATCATAAAAATGCTATGGTACTTTGGAGCAGGAGGGTCAGATGCAGAGCTCTTGGTGTGAGCAAGGGCCCTGTCTGTCTCGAATTGAAAGTTTTGCAGGAAACTAAGATAGTCCACAGTAAATCCAACGAGAGTAGGCGCGTTCGATCAGGCTCGTGCAGTTCTACAAGATCCAATCATAAAAATGCTATGGTACTTTGGAGCAGGAGGGTCAGATGCAGAACTCTTTGCATGAACAAGGCCCTATCTGTCTCGAATTGAAAGTTTTGCAGGAAACTAAGATAGTCCACAGTAAATCCAACGAGAGTAGGCGCGTTCGATCAGGCTCGTGCAGTTCTACAAGATCCAATCATAAAAATGCTATGGTACTTTGGAGCAGGAGGGTCAGATGCAGAGCTCTTGGTGTGAGCAAGGGCCCTGCTGTCTCGAATTGAAAGTTTTGCAGGAAACTAAGATAGTCCACAGGAAATCCAACGGGAGTAGGCGCGTTCGATCAGGCTCGTGCAGTTCTACAAGATCCAATCATAAAAATGCTATGGTACTTTGGAGCAGGAGGGTCAGATGCAGAACTCTTTGCATGAACAAGGGCCCTATCTGTCTCGAATTGAAAGTTTTGCAGGAAACTAAGATAGTCCACAGTAAATCCAACGAGAGTAGGCGCGTTCGATCAGGCTCGTGCAGTTCTACAAGATCCAATCATAAAAATGCTATGGTACTTTGGAGCAGGAGGGTCAGATGCAGAGCTCTTGGTGTGAGCAAGGGCCCTGTCTGTCTCGAATTGAAAGTTTTGCAGGAAACTAAGATAGTCCACAGTAAATCCAACGAGAGTAGGCGCGTTCGATCAGGCTCGTGCAGTTCTACAAGATCCAATCATAAAAATGCTATGGTACTTTGGAGCAGGAGGGTCAGATGCAGAACTCTTGGTGTGAGCAAGGGCCCTGTCTGTCTCGAATTGAAAGTTTTGCAGGAAACTAAGATAGTCCACAGTAAATCCAACGAGAGTAGGCGCGTTCGATCAGGCTCGTGCAGTTCTACAAGATCCAATCATAAAAATGCTATGGTACTTTGGAGCAGGAGGGTCAGATGCAGAACTCTTTGCATGAACAAGGGCCCTATCTGTCTCGAATTGAAAGTTTTGCAGGAAACTAAGATAGTCCACAGGAAATCCAACGAGAGTAGGCGCGTTCGATCAGGCTCGTGCAGTTCTACAAGATCCAATCATAAAAATGCTATGGTACTTTGGAGCAGGAGGGTCAGATGCAGAGCTCTTGGTGTGAGCAAGGGCCCTGCTGTCTCGAATTGAAAGTTTTGCAGGAAACTAAGATAGTCCACAGGAAATCCAACGAGAGTAGGCGCGTTCGATCAGGCTCGTGCAGTTCTACAAGATCCAATCATAAAAATGCTATGGTACTTTGGAGCAGGAGGGTCAGATGCAGAACTCTTGGTGTGAGCAAGGGCCCTATCTGTCTCGAATTGAAAGTTTTGCAGGAAACTAAGATAGTCCACAGTAAATCCAACGAGAGTAGGCGCGTTCGATCAGGCTCGTGCAGTTCTACAAGATCCAATCATAAAAATGCTATGGTACTTTGGAGCAGGAGGGTCAGATGCAGAGCTCTTGGTGTGAGCAAGGGCCCTGTCTGTCTCGAATTGAAAGTTTTGCAGGAAACTAAGATAGTCCACAGTAAATCCAACGAGAGTAGGCGCGTTCGATCAGGCTCGTGCAGTTCTACAAGATCCAATCATAAAAATGCTATGGTACTTTGGAGCAGGAGGGTCAGATGCAGAGCTCTTGGTGTGAGCAAGGGCCCTGTCTGTCTCGAATTGAAAGTTTTGCAGGAAACTAAGATAGTCCACAGGAAATCCAACGAGAGTAGGCGCGTTCGATCAGGCTCGTGCAGTTCTACAAGATCCAATCATAAAAATGCTATGGTACTTTGGAGCAGGAGGGTCAGATGCAGAACTCTTTGCATGAACAAGGCCCTATCTGTCTCGAATTGAAAGTTTTGCAGGAAACTAAGATAGTCCACAGGAAATCCAACGAGAGTAGGCGCGTTCGATCAGGCTCGTGCAGTTCTACAAGATCCAATCATAAAAATGCTATGGTACTTTGGAGCAGGAGGGTCAGATGCAGAGCTCTTGGTGTGAGCAAGGGCCCTGCTGTCTCGAATTGAAAGTTTTGCAGGAAACTAAGATAGTCCACAGGAAATCCAACGAGAGTAGGCGCGTTCGATCAGGCTCGTGCAGTTCTACAAGATCCAATCATAAAAATGCTATGGTACTTTGGAGCAGGAGGGTCAGATGCAGAACTCTTTGCATGAACAAGGGCCCTATCTGTCTCGAATTGAAAGTTTTGCAGGAAACTAAGATAGTCCACAGTAAATCCAACGAGAGTAGGCGCGTTCGATCAGGCTCGTGCAGTTCTACAAGATCCGAATCATAAAAATGCTATGGTACTTTGGAGCAGGAGGGTCAGATGCAGAGCTCTTGGTGTGAGCAAGGGCCCTGTCTGTCTCGAATTGAAAGTTTTGCAGGAAACTAAGATAGTCCACAGGAAATCCAACGAGAGTAGGCGCGTTCGATCAGGCTCGTGCAGTTCTACAAGATCCAATCATAAAAATGCTATGGTACTTTGGAGCAGGAGGGTCAGATGCAGAGCTCTTGGTGTGAGCAAGGGCCCTGCTGTCTCGAATTGAAAGTTTTGCAGGAAACTAAGATAGTCCACAGTAAATCCAACGAGAGTAGGCGCGTTCGATCAGGCTCGTGCAGTTCTACAAGATCCAATCATAAAAATGCTATGGTACTTTGGAGCAGGAGGGTCAGATGCAGAACTCTTTGCATGAACAAGGCCCTATCTGTCTCGAATTGAAAGTTTTGCAGGAAACTAAGATAGTCCACAAGAAATCCAACGAGAGTAGGCGCGTTCGATCAGGCTCGTGCAGTTCTACAAGATCCAATCATAAAAATGCTATGGTACTTTGGAGCAGGAGGGTCAGATGCAGAGCTCTTGGTGTGAGCAAGGGCCCTGCTGTCTCGAATTGAAAGTTTTGCAGGTTCGTGCAGTTCTACCCAAGGAACCTGATACAGGCCCCTCTCGAATTGAAAGTTTTGCAGGAAACTAAGATAGTCCACAGTAAATCCAACGGGAGTAGGCGCGTTCGATCAGGCTCGTGCAGTTCTACAAGATCCAATCATAAAAATGCTATGGTACTTTGGAGCAGGAGGGTCAGATGCAGAACTCTTTGCATGAACAAGGCCCTATCTGTCTCGAATTGAAAGTTTTGCAGGAAACTAAGATAGTCCACAGTAAATCCAACGAGAGTAGGCGCGTTCGATCAGGCTCGTGCAGTTCTACAAGATCCAATCATAAAAATGCTATGGTACTTTGGAGCAGGAGGGTCAGATGCAGAGCTCTTGGTGTGAGCAAGGGCCCTGCTATCTCGAATTGAAAGTTTTGCAGGAAACTAAGATAGTCCACAGGAAATCCAACGGGAGTAGGCGCGTTCGATCAGGCTCGTGCAGTTCTACAAGATCCAATCATAAAAATGCTATGGTACTTTGGAGCAGGAGGGTCAGATGCAGAAATCTTTGCATGAACAAGGCCCTATCTGTCTCGAATTGAAAGTTTTGCAGGAAACTAAGATAGTCCACAGTAAATCCAACGAGAGTAGGCGCGTTCGACCAGGCTCGTGCAGTTCTACAAGATCCGATCATAAAAATGCTATGGTACTTTGGAGCAGGAGGGTCAGATGCGGAACTCTTTGCATGAACAAGGCCCTATCTGTCTCGAATTGAAAGTTTTGC